>CAJNDT010001269.1:772564-870064 GCA_905221615.1 Symbiodinium sp. CCMP2592
GGGCTGCTTGCTCTGGAAAGCCTGTTGCAAAAAGGGCTTTGGCTTATAATGTTAAGGGTGCAGTTGCTTAGGGTTCGAGCTAAAGGGTCCCTAGTATCTGAAGCTCCCATCCGCAGGGAAACCATCCGATGGCCGCAATCATGGCAGACTTCGTGCAACATGCTCCGGAAAGTGAGCGACCTCGAATTCTGGGACTGCCGCTCGGCCCTTTTGGCTTTTTCCTGACCCCGACATAAGTTTGCATCTCTCAGAATATGCGGCCGCAATACCTGAAAAAAGCAGCTCCAAAAGAACGCCCCACACCTCCCGAAGAAGTCCCCAAACCCCCCGAAACCTCCCGAAGAAGTCCGCCGAGCAGTAAGGACGGCCAGCTTTTTCGACGGAGCGATGAAGAACAGGAAGCAGGTGGGCGCATTTCCAGGCATCCCTCTACTACAGGGGCCTTCATAGTTACCAATTTGCTTTAAAGGGATTTATAAGAATAACCATAAAAGGGTGATCATGGGGATTTAGTGTAGGGGCCTTAATAATTATCTAAGCATTTTGGGGGTTCCTTATTTTGTTAAGGCCCTTATACTACAGGCCTCTTGTAAGGATACCTATGAAGGCTCTTAAAGGGATTGCCAGAAGGGTTCTATAGGGGCTGTTTCAAGGGTTCCTGCCTTTTAAACGTGACCTTCCGGAGATGTCCGGTACTTTGATTGTGGGCTCCCTTTCGGCGACTCAAATCACAGACGCCCCAAAGCAACTCCATACGCCCCAAAAGCCTGAAACCCTATAAACCCCCAGACCCGAGTTTGCAGCAGCCTGGCAGGTGGAGAAGCACCGTTTGGAACTGGTGCTTGGCTTGGATCAGGGGTTTAGGATGTTGAAAGTCAACGTTTAAAGGTAAACCGCCTGACTTGACCAACCGTCGGTGTTGCCACCCCGAAAAGAACGAAGCCCTAAACCCTATATCCATAAACCCCAATCCTAAAACCCCCCCCGCCCGCCAAGCCGCAACTCGAAGCCTTCAATCTGGGAGTCAAAAATGCTGTCAACCCTGGACCCTAGAATTTCTGTTGCAGAACTTCACAGTATAGGGGTTTGCAACAACTAGAAACGACATGCCCTTATTACTGCAGCATACCCGAGAAGACGCTAGCATTTCTGCTGCAGAATTAGTATCGATACCTTTGATTTCTTAGTGTGTTTATATACATACATGTAGATAATAGAATACCCCAAAGACCATATCAACCGTTATAGAAGCATCCAGGAGGAACCCTTGAAAAGGAATCCTAGTCCCATTCAGTTGTTATGCGCCCTACGACATTCAGGAGCTGCGGCTTCTTTCGTCTATCTACAGCCCTGCGCCTCGGCTTTCTTCCGTGCATAGTGGAGAGGTCGGGAAGGGGTTATTGCCATATACAGTTCGTCACATCACAAATAGTCGTCTACTTCTTCTGATGTTTTTGGCATTTATGATTGTGACTATATGTCTGCTTATGATTGTGATAAGAATGTTTATCAAAAGCTGTTGCTATGACGGGCACCATCATCATCACCATTGTCATTCTTCGTTTTTTCAGTCTTAGCTTCATAATTACTACCGTCAGTGTAGCCACTGTTAGAGGATCGGTGGTCAGTAGTATCCCGAGCCGAGGGAGTCGCAATCGACCAGAAGGTTTTATTTGGGATTTATGGTGTTAGTGTTAGGTTCCGGCAGGCATCCTTGCATGCAAGCCTGCAGGTTCCAGTATGTGTTTCAACCTTCCTTGTGAGCCCTAAGCCGTATATTCAAGCTGAGACGTGACGCCCTTCGGTGCAGAAACGGCTGTATCGGCAGAGCATGAGCTGGACATGTCTCTTGCAGTCTGTGACGACCAGACCACGAAGACGGTAGATGAGGGAAGTAAGTAGTGCAACAAGTGCCACCAGGTTGCACTTCAGGACACTTGTCAATTACGCTTGTGGTCCTATAGAGCAACCTAGTCATCAATAAGTGTAGCAGAACCAAGCACAACCCACATCGGAGCCCCTAACAAACCCAGACCCAAAGCTCCAGTCCGCAAGCTCAATGCCAAGGACCTTCCCGACGATGCTTCAGCACTGACAGGCTCCAGCAGCTATGCTTGTCCTTAGCGTTTAGGGTTTTGAGCTTCTTGAATGCGTAAAGGGTTTCTTTTCGGGACTTCGCAAACGAACCACCAAAGCCCTAACCCTTGCTACAGCTCTGCTAAGCAACCCTGAACCTTGCGGTAGCGGGTATCAAGAGTCAAGACGTTGTAGTACCATCCCTTTGTTGTAATTGTAGTCTCCACATACCACGACCAACCCTATTCTGTTCACAATACCGCTACATTGAACCCATATTGCTACAATCATACTACGTTATAATCTATATACCACCCTTTTTACCCCACTTTTCCTATCTCTCTTTGCATCGGCCCTTTCAGAGCCTCCTGCGGCCAAGGGGAGGGCTCCCAGAAGACGTGGACGCGCGCGACCTGGAGCCCGGATCCAGACGCGGCTGCTTGCGCAGCCGCTTTTGAGGACGGCTTGGGGGTCTAGGGCTAAGGGAGGTTTAGGGCTTCAGGGTTTTAGGCTCTTGAGGTCATTACTGGAGTTTAGGGTAAATGAGTAAGGGGTTTAGGGTTCGGTCAGGAGTGCTGACCTTCCGTCCATGTTCTTCAGGCGATTGCACAAGTCCTGATGCAAAACGGGTTCAGGGTTTCGGATTTAATTGGGCCTCTATTCTGAGGTTCAGAGGTTTTGGAGCAAGCTTGCGGGGAGTAGGGTTTAGTAGGGTCCAGAGTTGTAATAGTGATTTGTTGGCCTCTTCTTGTTCAGATTGTTCCAATAGAGTCCAAGGTGTCAGTGTACGTAGCCCTAAACATCGGGTGCGTCGCACATGTGACATGGGGTGCTTTGCTTGTGCAGTTTAGGATTCGGCTTGATCGGGCTGATACAAGTAATACCAGTATTACCCCCCTTAGGGTTCCTCATTATACGTGTATACATATACTCCAAAGAAGCCCAAGACCAAGTGCTATTTATTCCGGCCTCTACATTATGCGTGGAGTTCAGTATTTGATTGGAAGTTCAAAGTTTCGGGTTGGGGCGGCTTGCCTTGTGACTTCAGCCATGAAAAGGAATCCTTTAACAGCCACTCTACACAATCCAATCCCCCAAGGTCCGGTCCTCGAAACTCCTGGAAGCCTTCATGGCCTTTTTCAGGTGTCACATATGAGCCTTTGTGCCTTTCAGCCTGGTAAGTTCTACGATTCCTGCTTTGGGTTCATGTCCAGGTACTTCAGGTATCTTGTAGTTCCTGGGTCAAGGTTAAGTCTTCCCAGGAGCAGGTGTCGCACGGCCTGGGGAAAGTCAAGGATGAGTTGGGGAATGCGGCAGAATACAAGGCCTCGTCGCAGGGTGTTTGGGAAGCCCTAAACCCTCAAACTCCGAAACATGTGGTGCGAGCGGATGCATCGAAACTCCTAAGCGCACAGCCCCCGAGCCGCCAAGCATTGGATAATCCTGAAGCATTAAAAATCACCCGTAATCTCGTGAATCCTAAGTGCGAGCCCTGCGAGCCCTAAGCCTGAAGTTCGGTTCAGAAGCCAGCGTACCAGTCCTGGCTTCCGGCTCGTGGTGTTAGGCTTTCGCGGCCGTGGAGAGCGACGTCGAGTTTAGGTCTTCAGCTATTCAGGCGTTATACAATACTTTACTACACCATAACGCACTGCACACAGTCGTTTGTGATGTAGGACTTGGTCAGCTAAGCGGGTGGAAAAATATTATGACTCCACAATTTATGTGTAAGACGTGGCTCAGGTATGGTTTGGGAATGATTCATGGCAACCGTGGAGGTCCCGAAAGTGTGTGGCCACAGGCCCCAGGATGGTTGCCCCTGCAGCAAAGTCATCCGAAGCCCTGAACCCCAAAGCCCTTGAAGTCCAAAGCTCCAATTTGAGGATTCCTGCAAGTGCCGGCAGGATTTCAAGAAGATGGGGTACCGCATGCAGCATGTCCTGATGCAGATGGGCAGAAGAGGCTTGCAAGACTACGTGCCATGTCTCCTGGAGAAAGGCTCCTCATTCAAAGGCCACAAGCGGAAAGATCTTGAATTTGGAATTTGGAGCCACCGGGCGCAATTGTCGGGAAGTTTCGTGGCCGTTTCACGATGGAGCTTCTGAGTAAGCGAAGAGTATGAGCGGCTCATACCACTTGGTAGTTCATGAGGCCGCCATGCCTACTCCCCAAACATGCAGTAGAAAGCTATAGTATAATTTTCGTACATTGCAGTACCTTATAGAAATATATAGTTTAGTATCTAGTAAGATGTAAATAAATAAATAAATAAATAAGTAAATAAATAAATAAATAAATAAATAAATAAATATATATATATATATATATAGACTTGATCGAGTCCCGAGCCTTGAGGTGCAGAAGTGCATCGTGAAGCAGTTCGAGCGCAACATCACAGACTCCTTGGCTTAACTAATTCTGGTGGTTTCGGGCTTAAGCGGCTGAAGGGTTTGTGTATGTAGGTGTAGCATTGCGGCGGCAGAGATTTACATCGGCCGTGCACCGCTTTTCTCGATTCTCAGAATTGGTTCTTCTCAGGCAAGCAGAAGAATCGTTTGTTTCTTGGCGTCGCTGTGTCGACTGCTGCCTGCTGTTGTTGCGGTTCCAGCTAGGCGGGTGCTCGTGCATAGCCCTGTCAAGCCGGTAAGATCGCGCCCAGGAGCAAAACTGCTATATCACATGTTTACATTTTATATTCGCCTGTCATCGCCTTCGAACTCTCGGTTTTTTCGGGACTTAGAGAGAGTGTTTACTTGTTCCTTCGTGGTCTGCTGCTTCTTACGGCTGCTGGTGTTCGTAGCATTGCATCGCGTCGCTGATAGTCGCCCTCCTGCGTGATTCTGACTGTTGTGGTCCTACCTCGTTGACTGTGCATGACTACAACTCAACGATAGTTGCTGCTATCATCACGAATTGCGTGTAGCTGGCTCCAAAGGAATCCTGGTTCCCCAGCTGTCTCGTCAAGCCCCATACAAGCCCGAAGACAATACGCCCCAAAATCCAAACTCCGCAAATGCAGAACCCAAACCCAAACCCAGCCAAACCTCAAGCCGAAGACCCCAGGCTCTAAACTCTAGACCTTCCCCTCCAGAGTCCGAGTTGCGAGAGTCAAAACTAGACCCTCTGTCGGCCGCTTTCTTAGGAGTTGCTGGAATTGCAGCAGCTCCCCGAGGAGGATCGTCAGCAGATGAGCCTCGGTACTCCCCTCAAACCCCCTGGGGCTTTTAGGATTTACACAGGGTTTATGATGTAGGGTGGATATGTCGCGGATCTGAAAAATTACACGGCCTCCAATGGCCCAAAACCCGGTACCAATGATTCTGGCGTACATTAGAGGCCTCAAAACCATAAACCTCCGAAACGCACGGACAGAACTGGGTGAAGGTGCACAGATCAGCGCTTGAGGGTTGATGGATTTACGGCGCAGGGTTCAAGGCTTACGACAGACAGTGTTCAGTACGTTACTCGTAGGTTCGTGTCATCATCCAGGAGACATTCTGGAATCAACCGAGCTGATGTCAAACAGCGGTGAATATTGTCAACAGCTTTTGCCGGCAGAAGCAGGGGTACAGGCCGCAATCACTTCCAAGAGGCATTCCGCTAGCCAAGCCTGCGAGTCCTATCCATAGCCGTCCAGACTGCGCGGTGCCGTACAATGCCGGAGACCGTCATGTGTGAAACGTATGCTATTGTCGGCAAGTCTCGTTTTCGCAACCAGCGCATGAAGAACTTGCACCCTAATTTAACAATAGAACCTCCCTGAAGCCAAGGTAAAACAGCCCCAAATCGCAAATCCGAAATAAGGAAAGAGCTACTGGGAAAGCTGGGTGTGCTCCTTGCCTTGGTGTCGACACCCGTTGTGACCGACTTGAGAAGCTGAAGTTTGTTTACAACATGTTTTTTGGGGTTTTGGGGGGTGTACATGGGAGGCTGATGAAGTCTCACCTCTGAGACTCTATGGTTTGTTACTTCAGGCTTCTGTTTAGTACCCAATGATCTTTGAAGCATTCTTCAAACGGCAGCTCCCCATCCCCCAAGTTTTTCTGTGACTGAATATCTCAGAAGCCCGGTTTTGCATGCGCAGCATGTTTCCGCACTGTTGAATCACTGTCAATATTGTGGTTCTGAAAATCATAGCGACGATGACGATGACACCTATGCCGCGGCTGGTGCCGGTGATGCCAGTGCTGTTGGTGGGTCCACAACACTTCCAGCTGGTTAGGAATAAGCCGAAGTCTAAACTCTGAAACTCTGATTCAAAAGCAGAAGTTTTTTATAAGCTCCAAAACCCAAGGACCTAAGAACCAACTCTAAACCCCCAAACCCTATAAACCCTAGGCCCGACAACCCGACTTCTCGAGGCTGGAGAAGTGCTTGAAAGCTCTGGAGCCAGAGATGATGCAGCTGCCCTCGGCACCCTTGGCCGTTGGGTGATTTGGGATTTAAGCCTTCGGGCCTTTAGGGTTTAGGGCTTGGGGTTTAGGAGGTTCCATCCGTGGTTTCATTCGGTGGTCTAGGGCTGGGCTTAGAGTTTAAGTCTACACTGTCGCGCCTCGCAGTGGCAGTAATTTCTTTGGAGGGGTGCTTCCCAACACGGAGGCAGTGGCTTATCCACCATCCAGTGCATGGTTGGATACCCCACACTCCCAAACAATTTCCATCGGCGTCTTTCACACAAAAGCAACCACCCCAAGTGGTACCTGTTTTAGAGTTCAGGCCTGGCGCCATGAATGGAGGGAATTCATCTCCGTGCGTTTCTGTGCGTCGCCCAGGGTATTCCAATGGCATGACTCACCCTTAGTGGCCCTAGTGGTTGAAGTCGCCCATTCCTGTGTGGCTCCGCACTTCGTCCATCCAAGCAAGATGAGATAAGGGAATTTGAGGATCGAAAGTTTCGTCTGGCAAGTTTCAAGGTTTTCCTGGGCAGAGCAGCACTCAGTGCAGTTGTAAAAGAGACATCCATCGGGCAACAGGGATGCAGGACTTTTTGGCCACAGCCTTTCGAACGAATCCAGAGATGCAATGTTTTGATTTGCTTGATGAAGGGGGGGACCGCAAGTAGGGTCATGGAGTTGAAGAATTGAAGGGGTAGGGGTTTCAGGCCGCGTCTCAGGCTGCCGGGGGCTGGCATCAAGGGCGCTTGCACCGAATCGTTTATGCTGGCGGCTGCTACTTGCGAGGTACAGAGATCCCCGACTGTTTCCACAAAACTGCTGAAGCTCCAAGCTTTGCTTCAGGAGGACTGTGAGCTATGCAAAACAAGTCGTCAGAAGGGTTTCTGACATCAGGTCACGTAGCAAATCCACAGAAACACCCGTGAGCGGGCAAGGTGGGCCGCTCCTTCCCAGTACTAGTAGCAGTAGTCGTCGTCGTTGTCGTCGTTCTGGTCGTGGTGGTGGTCGTTGTCGTCGGCGGCGTGCTGTTCTAAATCTGTAGTAGTAGTAGTAGTGGTAGTAGTAGTAGTAGTAGTAGTAGTAGTAGTAGTAGTAGTAGTAGTCGTAGTAGTCGTAGTAGTCGTAGTAGTCGTAGTAGGCGTAGTAGTCGTAGTAGTCGTAGTAGTAGTAGTAGTAGTAGTAGTAGTAGTAGTAGTAGTAGTAGTAGTAGTAGTCGCTGTAGTTCGTGCATTGTGGCAGCTTGTGGAGTTTGTAGCAAAACTATCAGTCGTCGTCATAATAGTAGTAGTGGTGGAAGAAGAAGTCTTAGTGGCTGCTGTAGCCTTGAGCCCCGGACACAACCCCTAGACCCTAAACTCCTCGGCCCTAAAGCTTAAACTGTATCCTCTGCCTTTAGCTTTTTGAAGCCCGTAGAGTTATGATCTCCTACATGATGATCCCGGCAAGCAATGGCTGTATTAAACCCCAAGAGCCCGAAATCGCCAAGAGCAGCTGAGCGCCAGGAGCCGCGGAAAAGTGGCAAAGGCATCATCTTCGTGGAGAGGGCGGGCACCGGGTTTAAGGCTTAGTGTTTCAGGGTTTTGCAGGCGGATTTGTTTTAGTCGCGTTGGTTTTTGGATGAACGCTTGATGGGTTTGGTTTGGCGGCTCGATGTGTTTATAAGGGACATATGTACAGCATGTTGATGTGGCATTCCCCAACTTCACAAATCATCACCGCCAGGTCCCTGCTTGTTTTTATGGCAGTCATACCGCTCGATCCTGGCAGAGCGCTTCCGGGTTGTATACGGAGAATTGTTTCATTATTTCATCACAAGCTATCTGAGATTGTATGAGGTGATCATATGTACATATATAATATGTCCTGACATGCCCGTAGTTACCCTGAGATTTTGCTATCATCTTTCAAAGCTTGTTCGCCCGCTGCCAGAAGTAATTGGGGGGAGGGCCTGGCTTCATGGTTCAGGGTTTCCGAGTTGGGAGACTTCAAGTTGCAAGGGCTCACGGGTTTGGGTGACATGCCTCGAGGGTTTCGAGAAGTCGCACCAGCTAAGGCTAAGGTTGAAGTCATGGTTACATGGATCGAACCGGAGAAGTGTTACGTCTGGCACCATCACCTCGAGCAGGGCCAACCTTACCTTAGCAGCGACAAGCATCAACCTTAAGACTCTAAAGCCTAAACCGCAAACACGACGTAAATCTAAGTCCTAAACTCTTCAACCCGAAACCCTGAACAAGAAGGACCTCCCTCGCACCAACAGAAACCGCAAACCACAGTCTTCAAGTTCAGGTGGCGCTGACCGTGCCCTTGGCCATGGCATTGAATCGCGATGCTGGTGAAAGCATTGCCGAGGCGCTGCCGAAAGGGGTCATTTCCAACAGGTAGAAGAAGGCTGTCCAGCTGTTAGACGGATTCCTAGAGGAGATATTCATGTAGACCCCTGTTCAACAGATCAGATTTCTCTTAGGAGCTTAGTGTTAAGATCCCTGTCTGCAGCCGCTGCTCTGTTTGTTGAAGCTTGCGCTTCCGGGCCTTGCTCGTCGCACCGCCCATCATTGCAACGGCTGCTGCGATGAGCATTTTTCTGGTTTCTTGGTTAGAGTCTGGCTGCAATGGTCACGGGAATTTGTCTGATTATCCAGAGCCTAGACTTTCTGTGCGCCGCCGCGCGATAGGACTGCGCTTTTGCGAACATTGCTGGAAGATCTCGGTGCTCGACCGAGACTGCATAACGGGATGACGGGATTAAGCTTGGTCGACTACGTTTCGGCATCCCGTCTTTCAGCATTGACTTAAGCCGAGGATCACTGACAGTGTTGATTGTGCAACGTTGTCCTTGGCACGTGGTTGAGGCCTTATACGGCCAGATGACGAAGCAAGATACGGACCGCACCATGCTCAAGCTGAGAGAGGGGCAGATCAAGGTGGGGTGGATGCATGAAATAGCTGCATTGAAACATCTCCGTGCCGTTCTTTGCAGCATTTTGGCAGCAAATCCGGACCCTGAGGCTGAGGCCTTCCCAGAAAGCCCGAGCCCTGTGACCAGTGATCCGGAGGTGGTGGTTTCAACGAACTCCCTCGAAGAAGGCCTGCCACGTGCGGGGTTTGGGGCGTATGCTTCCACGTCTCGGATGAAACAGGCGATTGAGTAATAGGTGTTCAACTGTCAGCTCTTCTTAGTGTCTGATAGGTACTTGTGTGCCAGTGACAGTTCATTGTTGACAAGATCGCGGATGACAGAAAGCAGTATGCCCTAAGCCCTGACAGATTCCAAAGCGGGTGTGGGAACCGAAACGCTAAACCAGGAAGGGTTGCTTGTTGTCGCAACCCAGCAGTCGCACCAGTTCACAACGGCTGTTCTGCGGTGTTGTGCAAAGTCATGAAAGAAGATAAGGCTGAAGGTACTCCACTTGTCCATGCTCATCATCGTTGTCAGTCTTTTGTCATCGTTATTCTTACGATCACTCCTAGTCTTGTTGTCAATTGCCATCCTCGCCATCTTTTTCCAGCACCACAATCACGATTTTCACCGGCACTGCTAGATTCGCCATGGGCATCTGCAGGCCGTTTGCAAGAACCCCGGGTTCCTTCTGCTCTGGTTGCTCCGGCTTGGGACTTCGGGATTTGGGATCTGCATTTATTCCAAGGGTAAAAGGAGGGACCCTTAATGAGGAGGGACCCTTAATGAGGACCCCTAGGTATATACCCTTAATAGACAATTGTAGGGTAGGGGTCCCCATTAGGGTCCCTCCTTTTCCCCTTTGATTTATGGCTTGTTGAGGATATCAGACGTTGGTACCTTGGGGCTTGGGGTGTATACAGGGACTTGTGTTAAGAGAAATGGGGCTTGGGGGTTTGCACCAGCCTGTGTATGGAAGTATCATTAGGGGGAAGGGTTGGGTTTAGTACAAGTGGTTGTAGGCTGTCGTCTTGGATGCCCGGAATCCACAGCCCCCTTCAAGTGGGATTTCGGTCGAGTTTCTGGCTCCTCAGGCTTTCATCTCCGAAATCCTATAGTAGCATAAAGGCCGTAACGCCCAAACCATGGAGCCCTAAACTAAACGCTTCTGGACCATGACATCGCTGTAGACCCAAGTTTCGAAGTCCAAAACTCCCTTCGCCACAAATTTGTCGCTTCTGTCATGAACTTGTCGGGGTGCCTCGGGTTTTCTTCCATGGCAGCTGGGATACTCAGGCTTTGGGATTGAGGGCTTCGGGTGCAGTGTAAACTTGTCAAAACAGGTTGTTCGTTTGCAGCTTGCAGGTATTGATGTTTGCGACTGCAACTGGGTGGTTCGCGCCATGCCTGCACACATTGCGATAGCAGTGAGACGACCATAAGGATGAGCTGGTGTGTGCGCCTTGCCGTGAATCCCTGGTTCCTGTTAGATCAGTTTAGGAACAATAACGTGTGTATGTGTGATGTAATGTGATGTATGTATGCATGTCTGTATGTAGAAAGATGGTGTAGTGTAATGTAGTCATTGGCTGTATATAGTAAGTGGGGCGATCTCAGATGTTCATAAAGGGTTTTTGGCAATTTGGTGTTTCAGGTTTCTGGTTTGGGTGGGTTCGATTCAAGTGGCAGTTGCAGAGGCCTACATGGAAAAAAATGCGGTTTGGGTTTCCGCGAGTTTAATGCTCAGGCTAGAAGCAGCCAAGGAAAAGCTGAGACATGGCTACGAAACAAGAAATGGTTGGTGGAGTTCTGTTTGGTACAGCTTCAGCGGCATTTTGAAACGAATGAAAGCAATGATCTGATCGCTGCACAGCGTGCTGAACCCCAAAACGCAGAGGATCCTTTGCCAACTTGCTCACAGCCTTTCGGCGCGGTGACAGCACTCAGGATACGACTGGTTTTCAACGACGAGGGCGCATATTCAGGGCAGTGGTCGTGCGAGAAGCCAGCAAGCTGAAATCATATACTTTGAGAACGACCCCGATGAGGAGGCCAGAGGGCTGCCGTAAAAGGCTCTAGTTATAATATAGTCTATAAGGGTACAAATTATAAGGGTTCCGTACAGGGTGAACATAAGCAAGGATACAGTAATGGCACGCGGAGCTCCAAGACACCCTAAACTCCCATGGGCTTTGTGAACACTCGGGGGGGTCCTTGCTTCGAGATTGGGTCCACCTGCCTCCAGCCCTGAAGGTCAAGTAGCACAGCCGGGCCGGTTTAGGGCCTGCAGGTAAAACCCGAAGAATCCGCAAACCCTGAAATCCCCAACCAGCCCCAGCTAAAAACCCCTTGATGCAGTGCTGCCGTTCAGCACGTGCCAGGCGAGCAAGGCAACAGTCATGACGAACGTGGCCAAGGCACGCTACACCGTATTGCAGGAAGCAGGAGAAGAAACAAGACCGAGTGCACCTGCACAGAGCGTTTTCGACAGTATGTCATGATAGTTGAAGCTGCAACTAGCGGAAATCATGTGTAAAGCTCACTCACAATGCCTGCGCCAGCTTTGGTTAAGGTTAAGGGACACTCGTTTTCGGGCTTCTCAGAGGGGACCCGAGAGCGGTAGATTTAAAGAGCCTCATGGAGAACCCCCGGTTCTCAAAGCAAGAGCGGGAGAGAGAGAGAGAGAGAGAGCGAAGATAGATAGATATAGATATAGGCTACACACATACATACATGCAGACAGACGAACAGATGTATACACAGATAGGTACATATACATATATGTATGTAGGTTTAAAGGTGTGTGTACGTGGTTCTCGTTGGAAAAGCAGCACGAACCAAGATTGGCTTCCCGCTGAGAGCCGAGAGCGGAAGCACGCCTAGGCCCCTCTCGATGAATCACTCTTTCTTTGTGTACTCCTCTCGATGGTGAAGCATCATGTGCGCCCCTGAAGAATCAAGACAACCAGCAAGGCAACTAACACGCTTGTTCTTACCGGGTGTAGCAAGAGCAGAAGCATAACCGTCAGCTCGATATCATCACACCCGATCCACCCAGCTGTGCGAGTCGAAACCCTTCAAGAGTCGTTCCTGGAGGATGACCGGCTAAAGCTGAACGAGGAGGAACGCGTCGTGGCTGTTAGATTAGGGTTGGGTCTTCAGGGTTTCGGGCAACCTGGAGGCGCTTCAGAGACACCTCGTTACTACGTTCAAAAAAAGGATTTCGGGTCCAGGGTTTAGGGTGCAAGTTTAGAGTTCTGTTTCGTGGGAATTCGCAGCGAGTTTGTTTTTGAGCCTGCGCTGGATGGTGCCTGAAAGATTTGCTCTAACTGTCCGGCAATGCTGGTGTCATCGGCATTTTATCTCGCTTGTGCCGCATGAGGACGATCGTCGTGCTTGGAGGGAGTTTGGTGTTGATTCCTGCTGGGCTGCACTCCTCTTATAGTTGCTGTTCTTGTCGTGGTATGGTTCTTGTTGTTCTTCGCCCCACGTTCTGTTGATCCCAGAGACAGCATCCGAGAACTTGTGACTTCTGCAGTCTACCCGGCCCAGGCCCTGAGGTGGTCGCCCAGCAAGAGTCCACATACCTACATACACATTAAATAGACGCGAATCCAAAGTCTTGGCTTCTGAGCCCTCTTTGTAACCCAACACACTCTAAAGCTTTATCCCACAACCCGCAAGTTCAAATCCTAAACCTACGCTCTAGCCCCAAATTTTAAACGCCTGAATCAGGAGCATTGGTCCCACAAGAGCTCATTTAGTTGCGAGAGTCCAAACACCTCAGCCCACCACCCTCGCAGACCAAGGAGACATTCTCCATCGTCCCTTGGCTGCAGCGGAAGTGGACCCTAAACTGCCCCAGACCCGTCATACGGACCCTATCAGGGGCATTGGTCTCTATCGCAACGTGAAGTTGTTCTTCTTTTTCCTTGCTTCGGACTTGATCCCATGCGGGATAAAGGTTGAGGCCACATGCGGGAAGGTAAGCCAGACCCTTCCGGGCTCTGTGTGCCCGAACTGAGCAATGTTCTTTTCGACAGTATATTCAGGTAAGCTTTACTACGGTTTAGCTTGTTTGAGAGATCTTGTGGGGCTCCTCGTGACCGTCGGTGAGTGTAAAGGTGCACAGTTGCTGAGACTACAGAGAAATCGCAACAAACCATGCAACAACCTTAACAAAACCCAGGCAATTAAGCCTTCACATGGGAGTTTCTGACAGTTAGGTTACCCAAATCACCCCTCAGACTAGGATACTTACTCAATGGGTCCGCCACTTTTTTCACAAGCCCTCTTTTACACGTGGCACCACCTTCGGGCAGCCCAGCAGCAGACATATGTTGCTGAGATCTTCGCATGGTTGGCCCTCTGCAGCCTGCGCTCACGCCGCTGAAACATTAGTATCTATGTCTTTGCCATCAAGAATTCGCTGTTCTTCGCTGTGGTGGAACCCTTTGTGGCACCATCTTTTCGTTGATGTCACGTACACAAAGATCGCAAACACCAGCCCTCTTTGGAGTTTACCGGGGCGGCTCCTCAGAGCCGAGGCAACAGGCGAAGAAGCGCGGTGCCCGGCATCTACCCGTTTCCAGGCCTTTCTGTAGAACTGTGTGAAGTTTCGATTTCAGCACAGAAGGCGGCACGAGGTTTACTTGGGAACACCTTCCATTTTTGACCGATAGTTTCTGAAGAAGTTATGATTCTGAAAGGGTCTCGTAGAGCAACTCAGGTTTGACAATGATGGGCACGGGCAGCGCATCGACTTTTTCAATTGCACCTCGGCTGGGAGAGGTTCGAGGTTTCACAAGCCTGGGTTAGAAGGCGCCCCCACCCTGTAATGGTGACTATAAGGATTATGATTATATTAGGGCCCGGTTATATTCCGATTATACCACTATTCAGGGTGGGGGCCCCTTCTAAAGCCTGGGGTTTAGGAGTCGTTCTTGGGCTTTTGTTTTCTGTTGTATCCAGTCGTTCGACATGATTTTTGACGGGCTTAAACATTTGGGGTTTAGGGCTTTTGGGTTTAGGGGTGGTATTTTCTGGCGTCTGGCCAGCCCAATTCAAGAGTTTATCCGGTCAAGGTGAACGAAGCGGCTTCCCAGCATTTCTAGGTGTTTCAGCCAGAAGCCGCAGTATGACTTCTGACATGATCACTTTTGGGCTTTCAGGTGGTCCACCCGCGCTTGGTCTTGCGAAAGACCCCTGAAGCCCGAAGCCTGTAGATTTGAAGCCCTCCTGAGAACGACCTACAGCCTAAATCATCCTCATGCAGGGGCTCTAATATTTAGAATAGGGTTCTGGGGTTTATTATACGCTAAACTGTACATAGACTGTAGCGGTGTGTTAAGGAACACTCTTGTAGCTGTTAAGGCTTAAGGCCCCTATAAGCCAGAGGCCAAACCATTGTGACGGACTGGTGCCAACAAGTCTTGAAGGAGGTGGGCTCGGAGTTGGGCGTTGGGCGGTGCTTAGGGTTTAAGCTTCGAGAATTTAAATGTAGGGTCATAGGGTTCAGGTTTTAGGGCATCTCGCCACGAGTGCGATGTGCTTGGGGATTCTGGCCGGGCGAGCACTAATCAAGCCTGTGGAAAAAAGGGTATCTGAGATCAAGTCCGGTTTCAAAATAGGGTATCCGACATCCAGGCAGGCATATACAAGTCTGTGCGAAAGGGTTTAGGGTTGGATGTAGGCGTGTGGGTTCGGTAGCACCTGGTTGTAGCAGCAGTAGTACATAAGGGTCAGAGCGAAAAGTGAGACGGACAGCAAGGAGAAGATTCTTGAGGGCGCGGAACCAACGTGGGCAGCGAGTTAAACCATGAGATGCAAAGCCTTTCACTCCGCACGGTTGGAAGAGGGCTGGTGCGGAGTTCAATTGGACACTACTGCCACTACTAATATTAATACTAATACCAATACTGATATTGATACTAATACGAATGGGTGTTCGGTGTTTCAGGCGGCACTTGCGAGAAAAGTTTGAGAACCTCTGCAAGTTCACTACGAACTCAACAACACATTGCATAGTGCGGCCTCAGTTCGTTTATCTGACTATTCGTGGAGATGAAACATGAGAAACGCTGAACTCCACCTTCCGAGGCGTTTCGATCAGAAGGGCTTTTTCCGAATTACGGTGGCGCTGAGACCTGGTTGCTCTTGCAGCATGCTCAAGTCCTCCACGCTAGACTTGCTGAACATACGGCTTGGGGCTACTGCCATAAAACAGTCTCCATCTCGATCAACAGCATCTAAGCCCTAAGCTGTAATACCCCGGACCCGAAACCGTAGCCGCCGTAGCCCTTTAGAAGGCCACTAATCGCTGAACCCGTAAAATTTGCCCAGCCCACGCGGCCGCGGCCAGTCTTTGCGGATGTCCTCTTTTGCGAAGCGTAGGGTTTAGCCGTTTCTTCAACGTTTCAAAGTGCAGGGGTGTCCCGACAATACCAAAAGTTCCTACTAAATGGAGTTTGGGCTGAATGAACAGAACTCCCCGCTGAAAAACTCCCATGTAGGATAGCGTAAAGAAACAAACATGTAGGTAAGGCAGTCGGTCCTTCGTTGTTCCTGGCTTCAGAACAGCTTTACGGAGTCCGAACCCTTTTGCTCTAAGTATTCCAGCGAGGGTGAATGGAGGTGCAAGCCCCATCGCGGCAAACCACTACTTGGAGGTTCCCGAGCATGCGCGTCAAAAGACTCAAAGTTTTAGGGCGCCTTCCTTGGTACTCTTTGCCTGACTGAAGCGTGAGATCTTCCCGGCTCGTTGGGTGCTTAACAACTTGGCTTCAATTGCCAGGTTCGAATGTCTCAAATCCACTACTCTAAAGTCCTACTCCCCTCGGCCGGGGCGAACTGGGACCTTCGAAATGCTCAGAATCCCCAACCCTATAACCACAAAGGCTTCTACATCCCCTCCGCCCTGAAGCCTGAAAGCCTTATATACTGATTGGAACAAGCAATCCTCAAACACCGAAGAGCTCTGTGAATCCTAATCGAGGAGATGGACACGTCTCGGCCAGCCGTCCGGGTGCCAACGCCTGAGGGCTTCCAGGCCATGGATAGGAATCGTAATGATAAGAAGGGCAGTTTTTGGGGGGTTTTATGAACCTGATTGATAAGAAGGCTAAGGCTTAAGGGATAGTTAATTGCCGTTCAGGGTTTATAAGGAGTGTAATGAGTAAGGATTATCGAATGAGAATGGCAATGCGACTTGTAACAATTGCGCCTTGACTGGAACGCCAGGGTGGATGGTGTTGGGGGTTCATTCCCGAGTTTAGGCATTCAAGGCTTGGGGTTCAGGGTTTAAAGGCCTTTGCGGGCGTTGAGAGCAGAGCAGGTCTGGCAACCCTGAAGAACATTCGATTGATTAATCTGAAGGCAGTTCGGAAACGGGACGAAAGTCAGCTAATATGTGCAGCGAGCACCAGCAGTACAGAATTAGTCGTGACGGCACAGGTAGTGGAATTATGAAGTTGACAAAGCAAGGAACAGAAGGAACAGCAGCAGGTTGTTTTGGCTGGCTTACATCACCCGTAACCTTCTGGTTTCTGAGATAGTATCGAGGTCGGAGTCGTTACCAATTCTATTGCGCAGGGTAATTAAATGCAAGCCTTCATAGTACCCCTTATAGAAAAAAAAGGGTATACTATCATTCCGGCCCCTGTACTATGAGAGTTTGAGCGGCACGGGGGTGGACAGGTGATAACATCCCAGGAGATCGACGAGCATTGGAAAGGCACGGACATCAGGGTTGATTGCTTTTGATGTGGGTGGTGCTTTGTTTTTTTCTTATGTAAGGGCTTGCTTAACTGTGGGTTTTAAGATTCAGGGTTGCAGGGGTTTGAGGTTGAATGTGGGGCGCTTAGGAAGTGCAGGGTGGGGTTATGTTAGGGGTTTCTGGCTTCGGGTCACATACAAGAAAAAGGCAGAACACATCTTGGCACAGGCTAACCGTTGCTGAGCAGTGAATTTGGTCAGCCCGAGAAACAGGATGGCCCAAGTGGCATTGTGATATTATGGAATAGCATGTGAAACAACTTTTCATATCATATTAGTTAGTGGTTCCTTAAAGTTGTTTCTAAATTCTTGTAAGTAGAAATCACACCCAAGACCCGATTCTAATCATCAAGGCCCTTGTATCATACAGCCGACACAATGCTTTGCAACCTGTACATGACTCGTCCTTCCGAAAATGTGACCGGTGTCCGGTGTTATGGTGATCTCTTGTCTGCACGCTGACCCCACGAAGCGGGAATGTAGCTCCTGTCAGCTATGCTCAGAGATGTCGGTGGACCGAAGGGTAGCACGAAACACAACAAAACAAAGACTGCCGTCTGCTTCAACTCCACAGCTGTTGGAACAATTCCTTGGAACTCCGCAGCCCTTGGCTACAGCCCTTTATCCAAAAAGGCCTTGGGAAGTGTTAAACAATAGAAGAGAGGGTTTTAGATAGACATCAACCCGGAACTGACGAAACGAAACGCACTTGAACAGCACGTGTTTCACATGTGTGTGTGTGTGTGTGTTCACCCACGCGGTTGTAGCATGCCCTATTCTCGTGTTGATGCGTTAGGCTTTTATTTTGACGGGAAACCTCCACCCATTCGTCAGGGGATAATAAGCTTTGGATCTTTGCTCGTAGAGCCTCCATGTTCATGTCACAGCATCTACGCCATGAATGGGCCCAGGGTGTAGTATAATGGTCATTAAAGGGCTTCATAGCTAGTAATGGTGCCCGTGTATGGTTATTCTCAGCCATTTAAATTAAAGCTATACCAGACTGTACCAGAACATAGCATGCCGCATGCCCCCAAAGCAGATTGTATTCATGAATCTTCCTAGGGTGCGTGGAAATGCCCAAAGTTTAATTTGAACTGAATATCGTAAGCCCAGAGGTGTGAGTCTCCAGCAAGTCATCGACAAGGAGCTTGCAGATTTTGCCTAAGCCCTGTTAGGAGGTTAATCTTATCAGAAAAGCGGAAATTCTCAATACGGTTTCTGTCGTATTGTAGCCCACATTACCCTGGCACGATCCTGCCTTTTTGCATGCTCCGGGTTTGTCGGGTCCAGGTAGGCGAAGGGTTTCGGGATCTCAAGGTTCCGAGTGTAAGTCGATTTTGGGACAACCCTGCTGCTGAAAAAGGCTCCCTGAGGTTCAGCACCCTGCAAGCCCCCTCAGCCAAACAGAAAGCTTGAGCCACCAGATCACGAATCCCTAAGCGAAACGCAAGTCCTAAACTCTGACGCCAAGCCGCCAAACCCTGAGCAAAGCTTAAGTTTCTTTCATCCTAAAGCCCTGAAGCCTCAAGTCCTGAGCAGGAGCGGCTGGACAACTTCTCCAAGGCGGATCGAGCGAAGAGACGTTCTCTCTACGTTGCCGCCTGCGGCCCGGCATAGGAAGCCGACCGTCCGGGCTTCGCGGGTAAGGGTTTCAGGCTTCTGGGGATCCCTAAACCCTAAGGTCTGTTTTCGTTTTTGTTTGTGCACATGTGTTTTTGGACATTTTTGGGGGTGCCTTCATCCCTTTAGGGTCAAGGGCTTCAGTCTCAGAGACTCTTGCTTTGGGATCTCGGGGTGTTCAGGTTAAAGTTGGGGGGAGTCGAGGCAGCGAGTCTTCAGGGCTGCTGGCAAGGTGTAGCCGCGAAAAGCAGAGACCGCTGGCACTACAACTTATTCCTTCGGGTTCGTTCTTTTGTATATGCCAGAGTCATTTACCCCCAAACCTTATCCTACAACTATTCGTGCCCCTTTTATGACATGGTCCATGCTGTGTTAGTGTTGATGAGTACAGGCACGGCTTTAACGAAGCTGTCGCAGTTGACGGGTTCCAGCCAACGGATCCAAGGCTTCGGCGTCCTTCTTTCACCGGCTGTGGACCTTAAACCCTAAACCCTAGCTTTTGAAAGGGGTGTATGGTTGAAGCTTTCGATGGCTCAGGAAAGCAAAAGCTAGGTTCCCTGCTCGAAATCGCTTAAGCCTTCAAGCTGCCTACTGTAGGGGCTTAAATAACTATCATCACTATTGTGGGGGGTTCCTGATTAAAAGTGTAGTAGAATATACCGCAAAACCCTATTCTAATCGAGTATTAAGGCCCCGATAGTACGGCTGCTAAGGCATACTGCGGAGGAGAGGATATCTGGATGACCGGAACATTGCCACCGTAAAAGCAAGGGAGCTGCTCGGTAAACTTGGAGAGTGGCAACAGCCCCGAGCCTGAAGCTACGAGTGCACGGGTTAGGGTTTATAGGCTTTGCAGTGCAGGACTTGGGTGTTGACGATTTAGCACTCGGGGGTTGTAGGGTCTAGGGTTTGCAGGCTTATGCCCTGAACTCTGAACCCATTCTAAAAAACCATTGTAGTCACCTTACTCGTAGCCTTTGCAGTAACCGAGTGATTAACCCATATTTGATAACCTGAGCAGACGTTTTGTTAAGTACACTTTGTTCAGGGTCCATGTCCCACAAAGTATAATCATATGCTATTTGGGTAGATGGACCCTTAGGGTTTCCTCTATGTTTTTAGGTCGCGGGCGTTGCAGGCTTGCTGCAGCGAAGTGCTGCGAAGGACCACCTCCGAAGAAGCTGCGCTTCTGGGCAGCCGGTTTAGGTATTTTTTGAGGGAGAGCTTTGATACCTTACAATGTGACAGCCCGAAGCCTTAACCCAATGCGAGAGGGGAAACAACCCAAAGTGTAAGCTGTTCATTTAGAGCTTATGACAGCAAACACGCACTACGTGAACCATCATGAACCAAAGCCTGTTCTGGACTGCATCAAAAGGACACCCTACCCAAGAGAAACGTCCAAGACCCAACAGCACCTTTGCCAATCCGGGCCCCTAACACTTCACCCTAGACCCCACCAAAATCCTTCCCCCGGAAGGTCTTCGTGGTGATGTCCCGGTATGGCCAGTACATATATACCGAAAATCCCCCCAAACCCTGTTCTAGATAGTAAGGCCCTGATATTTATTTTTTTGTAGTCCCGAAAACCTACAACAAAGAAAAGTCCCCCAAGTCTTATCACCTCGGCCCTGTACTCAGCCCTCCCTAAGCGCTCAAAATCCGCATGCCGGCTGAAAGTTAACGGCCAACCCGAAACAAAGCAGCCGTACGTTGGCTTTGAATAGCTGCACGGACTCCCAGGGTTGCGCATGGCAGGACGCGCATTGTGCGTGGCGACGTATATAACTCGTTCACTGTGTGATTCGACAGCTGTCTAAGACCACACTTCCTGTGCCAGTAGGCGCAAGCAAGGGCAACACAGGTTACACACGCTAAGCCTTCAAATCCTAAACCCGTAGACCCTTCGATCTTAAGCCCTATAAACCTTTAAGTCGCGAACCCTAAAAAACCCTATAAACCCTGTAAGCCCTATATACCCTAAACCCTTAACCCCAAACCCTAAACCCTATAAGCCCTAAACCCCAAACAATGAAAGGCTTCACCGGAAGCTTCGCTCGGAACGTGGAGCCCAAAGCTGGAAATTACAAAGGTGCCCTCCAGGAGCAGGGGGCCTGGTTGTCAAGGATTCTATGTGTCTCCTCATTGCAGTATCATGTTTGTTTTTTTTTTTTCGTGATGAGGAGGGCGGAATTTAAGAAATTGCGGTTCGGGGTTGAGTGCTTTTCAAGCTGGGCAGGGTTGTAATTCTTCGGGGCTTTGGGTTTGGGTCTATAGAGTCCAGAGTCTGGAGTCTTAGGGTTTGGAGAGGTTTTAGGGTTTTGGTTTTATGGAGTCGAGGTTCTAGTTTAGTTTACAGGGATGCTTTGAGGGGTCCCTTCGGGTTAAGGATCTCCGGATTCATCGTACAGGTCTGCCGAGTTGTTTCGGGCGTTTTAGGTTTAGGTCCAGTTCAGAACGATTGGAGTCCCTTCCTGGCAGTGAATGTTCTGGCGATGACACAAAGTTTGCATGCAAACAAGTGTAAGAAGGGTTGATCAGCCTTTTGTAGTCTGGCGTGGCCATACAGCGCGAGTCCACAGATCTCGGTTCCCGGCATATTCAGAGACACAGATGTTATGGGGTGGTTAAGGAGGGTTGAAAATGCAGAAATCCTAGCTGCTTTGTTCCTCTTACTAAGAGCGCTAATGAACCCGACACGCTAAACCGGGATACAAGTTGGTTTTACGGTTCAAGCCGTTGGGCTGCTAGTTCTTGTTCTATGTTGCATTGAACCGGTCCTTGTCATGTTTTTCGGTGCAGCCTCTAGTCACGCATGCGGGGTCCTGCGACCCTCGCCCGTTTGCGAAGATGGTCGGCAATTCCAGTACAGTAGAACCTTACGTGCGGGCAAGAAATTACACTTGCCGAAATAGAATTTAGGAACTGCCCAAGCCTGCATGTGTGCACCCCTGGCACGCCAAAGCTCAAGTCCTGAAGCAATTTCAGAAAGCAGCACAGAGCCTCGAAACGCTCAACAGAAGGCCAGAATCCCCTTACTAAGCCTTACTATTGAGGGGATTCCGAAAGGAGTTCCTTCAGCAGATGTCGCCTCATGCGAAGATGCAGGACCTGCTCTGCGATGTAGACGGAGAATCGGAGATTTCAGAAGCCTGAAATCAAACTTGCATGGGGGGAGCTTGCCCCGACCCAATTCAATGGGTAGTTGCGATACTAGCAGCCAAGCATAAACTGTATCTACCTCGTCTGTTTCTTCTGTGATTGCGTGATGTTTCCCAACATGCAAGTGCAGACCTTAGCCTTGGCTAAGCCCCAGACTCTATGGTTTAGACGCCTGGATAATTACCAATACTAATTTGGGGGGTTCGTTATTGAGATATGTGGTATACTATACCTCCACGTCCCATTCTAATCATTAAGGCCCCTGTCGTGTAACTGAAATTGGTAAAACTTGAGCGCCATTTGCTTGACAGGTTCGAGGGCGCGGGCTCAGGTTCTGGTTGGAGGTTCGGTGCCTGCACCGTTGGGCCAGGTGTTTTGTTCAAAGTGAGATTCCAGTTTCCACGATCATGTGCGCACAAGTTTAAGCGCTTCGTTTCCGTCTTCTGCAACTGCTCTCTTGTTGGAGTGCTTTGGCAATAAACCCTGAACCCTGTAAGCCCTAAACCCATACCCGGCTTGAAACCTTTTGAACCTGTCTCGGCCGTGGCTTTGTTTTTGAGACTCGGAAGTTCAGTGTTGCCTCGATAAGCCCGGGCGTGTCCTTGATGCTCCAAAGGGTTGTAGGGATAGGGCCAGGGTTTGGGGTTAGGGTCTCGGGTTTATGGCTCTATGAGGACTTGCTTGAGTACAAGGGGGTGATGGATGATCAAGGCTGGAGAGTGACAGTGAAGGCCGGATCAGGGTGCAAGGCCTGGGTTCCGGACTTTACATGGTGGGATTTGGACATTGGGTTGTGCGGTTGAAAGCACCGGGCTTGGGGGAAGTGTCTGCGGCTTCCACTTCACCCACCGCCAAGCTGGCACGGAGTCCGGACGCCCTGATCCAACTAATCGCCAGGCTATGGCCCTAAACCCTAAGCCCTGGACAAGAAGTTAATTCCCAGACTGCTTCCGACGGGGCCGCCCTTCCGTTTTCATGTGCCAGGGGCGATGCTCTGTCCGTACTTCTCGCTAACACGCTTTCCTAATGTATCATGTCTGAGACTTCCTCATAAGCAGTCCTCCTCATGGATCAATATAAGCAGGCGACGTCATGTATTCACGCCGTTCCCAGACTCTTCAATCCTAAGTTCTAGGTTCTGGACCCCAAGAGCTTCTAAACCTAAGCCGTGAATTCGAAGACGTCAGAACCAAAGAAAGAAACGCTTCTTGCCAACATATGGGTGGAAGCAGCACGCGAGGTTGCCGGAGAGATCTGTAGAGCATGCCCATTCAGTGCCGATGATTTCGTACGGGCAGGGGTCAGAGGGTCAGAGAGGTTCTGGGTGTTGGGGTGTTCACTTCCGTGGCTTAGGTTTGGGGAGATTTGCAGGCTTGGGTTTATCCCAGACACGTCAAAGAAACCTGAATCAAGGAAGGTTCTTCAAGTTGTGGCGGGATTCCTGAGCAAGATGCGTTCATATGGGGACGGTGTGCTGTCTGCACACAATTGTTCAACCAGAAACAAAAATCCGGCACGATTTGGCTTCAGAAGTTCGGCTCTTTGTCAAGAACTCCTGCTATCGTACTACAGTAAGACTGTGGTGTTTGTAGGGCCTTGTAGGGGTGTGCTTGGGCCTGGGGGCTGCATTCACGGCAGCCTAGTTGGCAATTCGGTTGATCCGAGTTGCCACCCTTCTCATAACCTGGTTACGAAGCCTCCCTTATCTTTTAGGTACATCAGTTTGGACTTCGGGACAGGCAGTTTCTTGTCAGCTTTTTCCGGCAGATTCAGAGACTTCGAGACCTCTCAGAAGCAAATTCCAGCCACTTAACAGGGCTTCGGGTTGTTGAGGTTTTTGGGGTAAGGTTCATTAGCAGGGGTCGTTGAATGATGAGATTTTCGAGTTTGTGGCAACGAGACTGCCCTCAGGCTTTCCCCAGGGCCCAACCTATCAAAAATCCAACCCCTAACCCGTTTGCGTTGAGGGCAGATGTCCTGGACAGGTGACCACTCCACAGGAGATCGCCACCAGCGACAACTTCGCAAACAAGAAGGCAGCGGAGCAAGATGCCGCCAAGTGCCTTGGCTGAGGAGACGGAAGTTAGTTAGGGTTTAGCTTTTACTCCCTGATGCGTCGCCGGGACTGCATAGCTGCGTAGATGTTTGGACGTGTTTTTCGGCATCGCCATTGTTCACGATGGTGAGAAAGAAGTCCTGCTGCTGCGATTGTCATCGCAGCAGTGCGTCTTGCTTCGGTTTGCCCGCGCTCTTGCACGGTGGTTTGTCTTACTGATTTCAGGCGTTTACGCTTCATGTTATTCCGTCCCAATTACGTTTCGCACATTCTATCCTCTCTGTTGCAACCATCATGCACGGCTTGATCCTGAGGAAACTTCTGGAAAGGCAAGCCGCATGCGCCAGAATGCTGTTGCCAGTGGCATGTGTCATCATGAGGCGCCCATGAAAAGATCAACTGCCTGGCCATGCTCTGGCCTGCAGGCTTTGCCAGCATCATGTCTCGTGCGCGTGACCAGCACTGACCAAGTGATGGAGGGGTCGCCATGTGTTCCTTGTACAGTCCCGTCTAGCTCCCCTACGTTTCGCATGACATGCGGACAGTTTAAAAAGACCACGTGCGACCCGAGCGAGATGTGGAGAAGATTGTGAACCCTGAGCCTTGCACTGTTGTGTACGGCCCAGCTCTTTTCCATGCTTGGATGTGTGTGGGGTACGATTTGGGAGCCCCTCAGCTACTCAGTACCAAACCTCTTCATGCACATCTGCACAAGCACAAGGCCCGCGCCGAGGATGTGGACTTTGAAGTTGGGAGGCTCGACACTGACATGGCGCCCCTCAAGGGCGGCAGCCACACCACCGCTACGCCGCTTGTGCCAGGCTACGACCCTACAAGAGCTAAGACCTACAGCTGCTCTCTTCTCTGAGGTTGCATGGCTGAGAGGAGAGAACTCCGGGCCTATCGTCAGGCAACACAAAGCTTCGTAGTTTTGGCTGCCCCAACCCAAGGATGAGTTCAAGCCGAGCCTTGGGAGACCCCAGACTGCACAGCCGCAGAGCCATTTCGAGGCCTTGAGAGCAAACTCGCAAACCTCAAACCTCCTAAGAAATCCAAAAAATAACTTAAAAGGCCTTCAAAACCCTAGAAGCATCCAGACTAGAGGCCCCGGCTCCTGAGCCGCAGGGACTCCGAGGACCGGCGGCCCTGCACAGCGCGAAGCTCTGTGGTCGCCTCACGCCAGGCCGGAGAGCCAACAGTCCCCAACAGGGTCCACCTTAGGGTTTAGGGTTTAGGAGGGTTTAGGGTTTAGGAGGGTTTAGGGTTTAGGGTTTAGGGCTCTCAAAAAAGAGGTGTTGGGCCGTAGGGTTGTTACGCGTACCAAAACGTCACGAAGGGTTTAGGGCTACGAGAGGTCCTTTTTCGGGTTTGGGGTTTCTAGGTTGCTACAACGGTGCTGTAAGGGTACTAAGCGTGCTGCAAGGTTACCATGTGCGATAAGGAGACCACACAGGGACGAAAAGGATAGTTTCAGGTTCGTTTAAGCTGGGCCTTATTGTTGTTGGAAGTGTTTTGCACTTTGCTTCGCAGAGGTAGGTTCCCACTACTTGTGCCTGTCCAGAATCATCAGGAGCTGTGTTTAAGCAAAAGTTGTTCTGACTGTCTTGGTCGCATCTTCTGTAAAAGTGTTATCTCTTGCGCAGAAGTCTTCGATCCAAGACGGCAAGCTTGCACCGCAACAGAAGCGCTGTGGAGCCCTGGGCGAGACAGCAGTCCCGAGATCGAGCAGCGGCCGGATTAGCACAGAAATAAAGTGACACAGCAGATGCCTCAAAGATCAATCGAGACGGGTTTAGCCGATCAAACGAGCAAGAGAGAAATGTGGAATAGTAGAACAGCATGATCAATGAGGAATGGAGTCGTGCAGTAAAGGAATACCGAAGTATCAAAACGGTTGACAATGAAAGCCTTCATATTGCTGGACGGTTCTCCACCGATTGCAGAACACTGTCATCTCTGCGATCCAGTGCAGGTCTCAGCCCGGACGTTGAGGCAGCTGGCAAGCAGGAGGTGGGGCGAAGCCCTAAGCCCAGTGTAGGGTGTTTTGATGTGCCTGATTTCAAGAAAAAACCTCCGTATTTTGGACCTTCCGAAAATTAGGGGTACCGTATTTTGGGGTCCTTATGATAAGGCTCCTTCTATTTAGGGTACTATGTTAGGGTCCCCTCTTTTCGGATACCTCCGTATTTCAGGCATCTGCGAAGATCTGCGAGCACGCCGGAGCAACAGCGGTCTACAGTCCTAAACCCGCAAACCTCAGAACACCGGAAATCGAAAACTCAAGCGGGTGTTCAACATGAAGGCAACGTAGATCCTGGTTGTAGGGCGATACCCTAGGGGTCAAAATAGCACAAAAGCCTTATATAGTATGGTCTTTGGGCCATTTGGGCCCGAAAGCCTTAATATATGAGTCCTTTTATCGCTAGCGGTACAGGGGCTTTGACCCTGAACCTCAACACGCACAGTGGGAGTTGATTAGCCAGGGGTCTACATTTCGGGGCGGTGGGCTTGATGTGTTCAGGATCTAGGGTTTTAAATGCAGGGTTGGGGTTAAGTTTCACGGCTGAGGGTTCTGAAGCGTTCTGTTTTAGCTGGCTGGGGTTTGATGTATAGTCTGTGATTCGGTGGTTTAGGAGCGGTAATTAGGCCCATGATTCAAGGATTCGAAGTTTAGCGTTTGTATCGACAACGGCCCTTTGTAATGCCAGCATGTGGAACACAACAGCACCAATTCCAAGCGCTTAGCTTGGATCTTATAAGTACTCATGCATGCACCTCTGAATTCTTTTGCACCTGCTATAGGTGGCTGACACTTAATTATGCGTGAGTCCACGGCCAGACACAACGAGCCGCGGGCTTACTGCGATCATTCAGTTGAGCCTAGGAAGTATAGGGCTTGTTCTGAGCCTTCGGGGATGCCGCACATGGAAGCTCGAATCTGGCTAGGTAGGCCTTTGCGACAATTTTTTCCCTTATTGGGCTAGATAGGACCCTATTTACGAATATTTTTCAGAGGCTTTCAAGGGCCAACCTAGCTGGGCCTGTGGGTGTTGATTTGAGACCAGGTGGGTTTGGGAGGTCTTTGACATACAGAGCACCGTTGAGATTTCAGCGGCTGGCCTCTGGGAGACCTGTTGGCCTGTTGAGGGCATGGTGTGTCGAGCTTCGAGGTCGGCGTAGGCATGACCAAATGCAAGGCTAAGTAAGAGAGAGAGAGAGAGAGAGAGAGAGAGAGGCATTCATCTGCATCTCCCTCCCTCTCCCTCTCTCTCCCTCTCTCTCTGTTGCTGTTGCTATACATGTATATACTATATACTATATATATATATATGTATATATATATATATACACATATACACATACATATACATATACATATACGTATACATATACATATACATATATATATATATATATACATATACATGTACATGTACATATACATATACATATACATATACATATACATATACATATACATATACATATACATATACATATACATATACATATACATATACATACATATATACATACATATATATATATATATATGTATATATATATATATATATTGAAAGTTTAATTCGTGGTCGTGGAAGCGAACGGGCACGAGAATTCACAGGAACCCAAAATACCGAATAATACAGCCCTACACGGCCTGGGGGTGATCAAGTGGAGCCTAAAGCACCGAAGCATACCTTGAACACCCTAAAGCCTATAAACCTTAGGTAAACCGATACCCGTCGTGAAGTCTTGCTTGCATCGAAAAGGGCGAGAGTCAAAATGTACCCAACACTGATCTCGAAGCGCCCTAAACCCCCAAACCCTAAACCGTCCAAAAAACGAAGCCGTCTGAACCCTCAACCCTAATTATCCGTAAATCTGAATTCTCACCCTCTAATGACTTTGATGAACAGATCCCGCAGCTCTTTGAGGTTGAGGATGTCTCCCAAGCGCGTTGGTGGCAGCTTGGCGTCCTTGCCCCTTGGATTCGGATGCTTTCATTCTGTCCAGGGCCGTTTGGAGTCCATGAAGACTGGCATCCCTGCTCACGTCTTTTGTGGTCTCTCCCATCTCTGCCTGCTAACCTGCGGCTCAAGACTTTTCTCGGCACTCGGCAGGCAACGTTTCCTTGGCACCCCTCCCAGGCATCATGGACTTCGCCCATCACCACGACGGCCGCATACTCCATGCAGGGCATTCCCACGACATGGAGGGTGTGGACATCTCCGAGGGGGACGCCGGCTTCGCCATGCTCCTGACCCTTCTTGCCGGCCTAGCCACCACGATCGGCGCAGCAATTGCGTTCTGTGTCAATACTGACGACAACCGTGTGTTTGCGATCTGCCTGGGCTTGGCTGCTGGTGTGATGGCGTATGTGTCCTTCTCAGAGATCTTGGACATGACGAATCAGAGCTTCCAGGACGCAGACCTCACTGAGCGGAGTGCTTTCACGTTCGGGACATTGACCGTCTTCGGAGGGATTGTCCTCGCTATGTTGGTGGAGTGGATCGGAACAAAGATCTTCCACAGGCATGTCGGCGAGGTTGACATTGTCATCACCGACGCTCCTGAGCCGGAAGCCCAGGATGGAGCCACCGACAAACCCCTCAGCACCTCTGAGCGGTTGAATATGCTGCAGATGGCCGCGTTCTCAGGGATTGCTGTCGCTTTGCACAACTTCCCCGAAGGCATCGCCACCTTCATTTCCACAATGGCAGATCCCAGCTTTGGGCCGGCTATGGCTTTCGCCATCGCCATGCATAACATCCCCGAAGGCTTGGCTGTGGCAGCGCCCATCAAAAAGGCTACTTGGAGGTTCAGGGGTAGTTATAAGTGGGGTTCCTTCAAGGGTCCCTTTAAAGGGTTCTGTATGGATTCAGGAAATTTATGGTTTAGGGTAGTTATAGGTGGGGTTATAAGTCCCCTAACATGGGTTATAAGTATGGTTGCCCTACTTATAACCCTACTTATAACTACCCCTGAACCCTATAATCCCCAAACCGTCCCTATAGCCCTATAGATCGCTTTAAAGGAACCCTACTTATAACCCCTACTTATAGCCAGCCCTGAACCTCCAAGGCCACCGGTTCCAAGTGCAAAGCCTTTTTTTGGGCCTTCGTCTCCGGCCTCTCCGAGCCCCTCGGTGGGCTCTTGGGATGGCTGGTTCTCAAGGACGTGCTCGGGCCCGCAACCTACGGAATCTTCTACGGTCTCACCGCGGGCATCATGATCCACATCTCCTTCAAGAAGCTGCTGCCGACCGCCCTGAAGTACGATCCGGGCAATCGTTACACATCGTACTCCTTCTTCGCCGGAATGGCTGTGATGGCAGTCTCCTTGATAGCCTTCAGATGGGCTTGATTTCGGCATTAGCACCCTGTACCGGGAATTTTATATTGATGTGCTTTTCCTTTCCTGCGCATATTGTAGTACGACGCAACAGAAGATCCCAATTATGGGCATTGCCTTCTTTTGCCTCTTTTGCCCTGGATGACTTGACCCTGCGCCCTCGCGGCTCACCAAGTGAGTGCACAGAAAGTGGGGGCGCATGGCCGACACATCTACAGTCCGTATCGAAGAGTTGTGTTGTTCGGGGGAGGGGGCAGGGCTTATTATCTTTTGCTTCCCCGAAGGAGCAATTGCGAGCGATTGATGTCCATATGGATTGAACTGGTCACTTCGAAGGCTCACATGCGCATGTTGTTCGATGCAAACCTTTCGAACCTCGCGTGGCAAGGTGAGGTTCCAACAGGTACTGCAGCTGTACAAGAAGATGGCTAAGCTCTGCATCAACGTAGTAGCCTGAAGCAACGCCAATCTTGTTCTGTAGGGCTCTTTATTGCAATCCTGCTGTTATATCCACCGAAACCATAGTCTGATAATTATAATACCCTACATCAGTACTCAGGGTTGAGTAAGGCCGAGGTGTCGATGGCTTAGGCCTCGAAGCCCCGAGTCCTCAACGCTAAACCGCTAAAGCGTAGGTTTGGGGGGGCTCTGGCCTTGAGTCTGAGGGGCATGGCTCGTTTCCGCGCCTCTCTGGGAACCTCATAGATGTCAGTGCCACTTTGTGTCAAAGTTCCCATGATAGCAAGCTTTGATAAACTTTGTCATCTGCCGCCAATAGTGAGAGGGAATGATGTCATGAGGTCCACTCCGAAAACAAAACCTAAGGCCTGAATCATAACCCCCCTTTCCCCCTGCTCCCGCCAACGCCAAGTAGCACATTGGTTTCATTCGATGGTTCCATGTAGCCGTCTGCATGCGAACCCATCCTCCTCACCTGGAGTGTCCGTGTGGGGAGAGCCAATACCCGAACAGCAAAGCTTAGAGCATGATTTCGCTTTACTTGAGACTCCAAATAGGCCGAACTAGGTCCTAGGTACAGCAGCATAGGTTATTTACATGGAAGCTTCAGGATCCTCCATCACAAAGCACTACCCCCTGGAAAGCTCCATACCCTGAACACTCAAATGGTTGCTTACTTCTGTAGTGCTGGGGCATGTCGTGAAGCATTGTCTGCCTTGAGCGAGCGTTGGGAGTCGAAACCCTCAACCCTCGAAAGCCCGAAATGCGTGCAGGAGCATTTTCGGCCCCTAACAGCAAGGGATCGGGCAACCGAGGCTCGATTCATCCGGGTTACCACTTGGCACAGAGGACGCGAAGAAGAGCCGAAGGGGGGGGGGCTTCAGGTTTGACAGTGCTCCTTCTTTTTAATGGGTTTTCGAAGGGTTATTCGTCTTCAAGGTTTTGGGATGTTAGTGTCAGGATTTCGGGGTTTAGTGTAGCCGACTGAGCACGAGGGCATTTGCACTGCAGGCCCTCCTCCACCAAAAAGCAAGGAAAGGGTATTGGTTTTGTAGAGTTTAGGACTCTGGACCCTCGGTCAGGTATGTTGTGGTTCAGGTTTTTTTAAGAGGGAGTTTCGAGTTTGCAGACTTGTGAGTCGGTTTCAAAGCGTTCGGGACAGGGGATTCGGCGCTGGACTACGGGCTTGGCTGTTAGACAGGGTTTGCAGTTAGCCGGGGTTTGTTGTTAGATAGGGTTTGCTGTTACAGAGGGGCTTTGTTGTTAGACAGGCTTTGGTGTTACACACGGGTTCCGAGGAGGGCCTTGCACTGATTTGGAGGGTAGGTGTAGCGGTGAAAAAGCTGAGCGGCGTTCATGTCCAACATCCTGTAACCACGGTCCGTTGTGGATGAGTTGAATCTCCAGACATGAGGGCTAGGGTTTGGGTACTGGGAGTTAGTTTGCAATCGGTTTATGAGGTGTACAGTGTAGACTAGCAGTGCGTCGCATGCTGTAAACAGTTCCCTCAGAAACTCTGTCGATGTTGTGATTCCCAGGACTTCGGCCCCTAAGTCTGAGAGAGGGAGAGCCCTATACACCTCAACTGCACCGGCTAAATTAAGCACGACAAAAGAGCTTGGCGGGTACACTAACTCAAAAGGCACAGCACCTGGAACCGCTTCGACGATCTCAGGTCCGATGGCCGTCTTCGGCGCTGCCGCACCGCTTCGGGTCTGTCTACATAGGTGGGGGGATTCCGAAGCCTTCAAACCGAACCCGAAAAACGGCCCGACACGGTAGTGTCGGAGATACGGTTTGGGAGACTGACGCGGTTTGCGGTCACACGTGCTGGGCAGGTTTTTCGTCGCCTAAGGTGTAAGGCACCCATGCCCAAAGACCTGGCAGGTGCAGTGGCCAAAGAGTAGGGCCTCTTCGAGAGTCCCACTTCGTTAGTACAGTGCTGGAGGAGGTATTGTACATGGCCACAATCCCTTCCCCCGAAGTCGAGACCCTTTTAACTGCCCAGAGCTCACCCTAAGCCCTACGAATTGTACCAAGTCAAACCCTGTTCCCCCATATCCTATCTGTTCCTATGTTGACGCGACAGAGCCACCAAAAGACCCCGAAGCCCGAAAGCCCAATCTCCGGGGAGCTGGGCCTGCTTTGTGGGGACCTTATATATTCTTGTGGACTGGTAGGGGTTTCGAAAAGAAGGGGGACCCCAATATAGCACCCTAAATAGTAGGATCAAGAAGTTACCCCTAATTTTCGGAAACTCCCTGGTACGGGCAAGATAGCTGGCAGCCGGCAGGAAGCAGCGCAGCTTCGCAACAGAAAGGACGGTCGAAAAATCAGTTTGCTTGCAGCGCTTGCAGAATCCACCCGGAGTGCCGTTGATATTCAAGGGTAGGCTAGAGGGTTGACGGTCTCTTTGGGCTTATAGCTGACTAAGTGGCTATATATAGCATATTATAATATGATACAAAAGCGTACTCAAGAAACCGAGGTAAGGTTCAGCAGAAATGGATGTACAACAACGCAACACCGTTTGCAACTTCAGAAATGAAAATGCGTAGTCAATGTTGCAAGCAATGCTAGCCCCAATACAGCACAATGAAGCCCTAGGTCCACGGCGCCCTCCACGAAAAGCTGCTGAACTATGAAGTGGTAGGTTTTCGATTTAGTTTAAACGGTTTGTGAAGCCAGACAGACCCCAGCCCAGAATCGCGAGCACGCCAACTGTTGACGGTTTCATTGGTTGTTGTAGTGCTCCTGCAACAGTCTCATAAGGTTCCTGTTGAGGGCCTTTTCAATATCTCAAAATGTTCGCAGGTACCTTACGGGTCGGAAGAAAGATAAACAATGGTGCCCAAGTCTGTTCGATGGCTGCGGGCCGCCTCTGCAGGTTTTAGGTTCCAGACTACAGTGGCCCTCAGGTGATCTCTTGGTCCCAGACGAGACCCGATACCAAAGGCGTCAACTCTGGAGTCGTAGAAGCCCTATACACGGCTTTCATCCGAAGGATGAACTGCAGCCTGAAATCCCAACCCCACGCCAGACATCAATCAACCCGAGATCAAGAAGCCTCAAGCCAGCATTGCATTCAAACCGAAGCCTTAAGCCATCGAAGCCCCAAGCCCTTGAAGTCCTGAAGCACAAAGCCGCTCAAAAACACAAAACCACAACACCATAACCAGAGCTCTCGTGCTCTTGGAGCCAGTCGGAAGTCTTCCCCCGGGGGGCCATGCTTCCGGCGTGCTCCCGCGCGGAGCGGCGACCCCATGCCGCGCGTGGCGCAGCTGGCAGCCCAAGGGGCTTTCCATCAACCTCGGAGCTTCGCTTTATCGAAGGGAATACAGTGGGCCGTAAGAGCGGTAGTATGAGGCTTTCAAAGATAGAAGCTACTGGCCAAGGAGGGCTGGTAGCTGCACTGCGGACCAACCACTCGTAGAGTCCCTGCGTGGCGTCTTGTGTTTTGTCCCCAAGGGGACCAGTCGAAGTCATCTTCAGGCAATCTTCAGGGTTTATCACGGGTTTAGGGTTTAGCATTGATGATACGACGCCACAAGCCGCCAAACACTCGGCTAGGGTTATGTGCGAAAGCAAGGGGTCCCTACATGTGCAATAACTCCAAAGCAGTACTTGGCTCATCTTTCTTGGACCTGAGCGAAATGCTAGCACCGCATATAACTATGTATATAGTGGTAATGCCCTAAGGAAGAATATAGCGGCCTGAAGAGGTATGGTGCACACTATTTCAACATGCAATTGTAACATGGAACCCCAATGCTGACGAATATGCCGGGGCCCAAATTAGTGCCATGATGTATAAAAAAATAAGTTGTCGCAAGGAATAATGTGGGAGCCTGAATAATTATGGTGCATTAGAACTATGAATAAGGCACTCTAGGGGAGAATGTTGGTAACCAGTTAGTCAGTAGCTGTGTCATCACCTCCATAGCGGCCGGAAGCAAAGTTTTGCAGTTCACATTGCTTTATGAGGGTTTTCGGGTCCAGGTTTCTTTTGTTTCATTTCGGGTTCCATGCTTAGGAGTCTGGGGTTATGGGATGTGTGGTTCAGCGCAGGGTTTCAGATGCTCGGGGTTAAGGGTTGAGCGTTAAGGGGATTTTGGCATGTTTTGGCCCGCAGGTTCTGGCTTCGCTGTTTGAGGGAAGCCGTAGATAAGCCGCCAAGAGACCACATGAGTATAAGGATCGTGTACTCGTGGGTAACTCCATTTACGATCGTACCCAACTGGCATTTTGGCATATTTGAATATTGGTCTTACAGCTCTTAACCCCTGATCATCCCTAATCCCATCCCGGATTAGTATTGCAAAGCTGAGAGCAGTACGAATATAGAAACATCTGACGCGCGCCCAGCATCCAAGGAACGGGCACGGCTATCCCGATGCTTCCCATGACAGGTGGGGGTTGGTTCTTGCATTTATACGGCTTTCTGGCAAGAGGATTCCGATTCGGATTCCTGCTTGAGGTTTAGGGAGTAAGAACCATGAGAGAGACTGTGCCGAGAATTAAAACAGCAAGATCCTTCATGTAAGGTCCCCAGAAACGGACCCTTATCTTGTTTTTGGGTCGGTCCTTGACAAACCACCATTCTTCAGGAGATTTCGGGCCGAGTGCGGCTTCAAGTTGAAACCTGTTGCTTTCCTCATGTTTGGTGCCGTCCGCTCCTACACCCTTAGCCCTGATCTGCAGGAACCCATCCAAAGCGCCTGAACACGAAAGCCTGAAAGCCCGAAGACATTTGCCAAGAGCCCCCCCCCCGCTGCTAGCTTCTATGTTGACCCATGCCCCTCAAGGTGTGCACCTCCACTAAACCTGTTGATCCCCCATGTCGCTGAAACCCTAAACCCTGACACCTAACCTAACCTGTACATAACTTTTATCTATGTAGGGGTAGGTTTCAGTCCACCAGCGAAGGCCCTATGCAGTCCCGGGCAAGGCGGCGGAAGAGACCGACGACTCTGCACTGATGCAGCCCGAGGTCGAGGACGGCCTGAAACATAGGGTTGAGAAGAAGGGTTCTGGGTTCAAGGTTCGGGATCTCTGATTGACAGGGACCACCCCTGTAACGATCCTAATGCCAAAAGCCGAAACCTTTGAATGGTAAACCCCCCAAAAAAGCCCGTATTGCCCAAGCTACCGTCACATACCATAACAATAATCCCTAAGCTCTTCAGCTCTGTAGGCATGTGTTTGTACAGCCCTAAAAGCCCTTGGACAAGTTGGGGTTTAGGCCAGAGCCGCCCTTCTCTCTCAAAGCTCATAGGAGCGGGCGGCCCCTGGAGGCAGCAAGCCAGAGAAATTGGATCGAGCGGAGCGCACCGGAAAGGCTCAACAACGCCAGGGGGTTAGGGCGGTCAGGGGTTTAGGAGCTTAAGAGCATGGGTGTCTCTTTAGGATCTTTGGCATGTTTCTCATTTTGGGTTTTAGCCTCGTGTCCGGTGCAGGTGGTTTCGGGTTTGAGGTTTGAAGGGTGGAGGGGTTCTTTGGCAGTGTGCTCTCGGGGATTAGGGATTTTAAGGCCGCCAGCATATTACTTTCGGGATGTTGAGGTAAGGGGTTCGCGAAAAACTGTCTTTGTGTCCGGACTTTGAAGACCACGCACGCTGCCACGCAATCTGCAGTGACTTGCAAGCCCCAATTCGAACGGCGACCATCAACTACACCGGCACTACCACCGTAGCAGTCATCACCATCTTCACCGTCTTTGCCACTATCACCACCATCACCTGACTGGCCTCTTGGGAATCTGACTTTCTAAACCCAAACCATATGCCCAACACCTCCAAACAATAGAAGCCAAAATACCAACAACCTCAGCTCTGTATAAACCATCAAAGACCCTAAACCCCATAAGCAAATGTACAAAAACTAACTCCGGTACGGTAACCTTAGAAGCCTTATGGTACCACTTATAGGAAGCTAGAGCCCCAGAAGCCGTGGGAGGTCTGGCTGAAACCGGAGGAGGCTCTTGAAGCGGTCCAGCGGCTCGTGGGCGGGCGTGATCGGAGCAAGGCGGAGCGGCGGTTTTGAGATAAGCCAGGGCTCGTGGGATGATGTGGGGCTCAGGGCTTAGGGGCTTTTAAGACGATGCAGGGCTTAGGCGGTTCAGGGTTAGGGGCTTAGGGTTGTCTCGGTTTAGCAACGACGATAGTTTGCATGTCCGTCATTGCCGGTTTCTCGAAAGTTTGTCTCGTGTATTTGGCTTTTGGCTTGCGATTTAGTTTGGGGTTTTGAAAAGTACGAGGGCAGCTGTGGGTTGGCAATAAACAACGAAGGTTTTGGAGTGTTAGTTGGTTTCGAACTTCGTGTGTTTGTGAAGGCTTGAGGAGGGCGGGGTTTGAGGACCGCTGCTGCAAAATGGTGATCATGGTGGTGCTGACGGCGACTCTGACATGGCGAATCTTGAAGGCTGTGTGATGATGACTTTGGTGAGTGTGATGGAATGGTGGCAGTCATGATGAAGGCGATGATGGCTGTTAAGACGAAGGAGATGACAATGATAGGTGAGTGAGGGTGCAGGCAGCGACATCGCTGACCACCAAGTGCACATTCTAGCTTCGTCCCCGTGTTCAGCTAGAGGAGACTTTGCCACATTTGCTGGACACGAAGATCCGAGATTGTGCACGCACCTGAAACCAACTGTAGGCGCGGAACCAACACTCACCCTAGTGCCCGATGTTCGCTCATCGGAGAGAGTGCTGCAGTCTTCAAAACCTCAAGCAATTTCTGACCTCACCCCCAAGCCTCAAACCCCACACCCCAAGCCAGTCTGAGTTGCCTGAAAGCAACCTTGCTTGTGCTTCGATCCGAGCTATGTGCCTTAATAATTACCAATACGATTTTGGGGGGCTCCTTATATGGTTATAGTATAATGGACCCCAAAACCCCTTTTCTAACTATTAAGGCCCCCATATCAAGCCTGGCAACTGCACCCGAAGGATCCCCGGGCAGCGCCTTTGGGTGACTGTCATTTGCTTGGCTTCTGGGGCTCGTCGCTGGGCTTCTATAGCCTGAGGCTTGTGTTGCTTTGGTATACAGATGGACTTGGCGCATACAGGCACATGACATTTAACAATATGCAAGGTTCAAGCTTCGGGACTTTTGAGGCTTTGAGGCTTCTTTTTCAGATCCTCTTTGTCTTATTACCTTAATTTCTACGGATGCAAACTTTGCTGAATGAGTCGTGGCAGCAACAGAAGCAGCAGCAGAGCGGATGTCGCTGCCCTTGCCGTGGTGCTTGTGGTGGTGGATCTTGTCGTCGTTGTTGTTGTGGTTGGTCGTGGTGGTGGTGATGGTCGGTGATGGTTGCGGTGGTTTGTACATGGTAGCTAAAGCGCTGGGAGTGGCTGTAGTTGTAGTATTTTTGGGAAGCAGCACTGGAGGAGCAGCAGTCTCGTCGTAGCCGTCTAAGAAGCGGAGGAGCGAGTCAGTGGTACAGGTAGCAGAAGAGGAAGCAGCGGTAGCTGTAAGTGGATTCACGACGAGCAGGTCTGGCGAGGAGATCCGGATCCCAATGCGCTGGGATGGCATGCAGTACTACTGCAGTCTGGACATTCCTGCCGGCGAGGATGCGATGCTACAGGTCAGCGCACCTGCAGGGAGGATTTATCCCAGTGTGGAGGGTGCCAACCCGTCCATACGTCATGAGCTGTTGGGTCCCCACGCGGTGCATGGTGATCAGTGTCTTGGTCGTGTTCAGCATCAGTTCGATTCCAACTGTCATGTGTGTTCAACAGCCTGCAGTAAGCCTTAAACCTCTGAGCGCAAGCACGGAACTTTCGACACAGAAAGCGGGAATGCTAGCAGGATGGTTCATGGTCAAGGGTTTCTTGCTTGGAAGCCGTGTTGAAATTGGTGGTTTCTATTTGCGTGGTTACTCTGCATTGTAGTGTGCATACTAGCTACTTTGGTCCTTCATCTATCAGAATATCATGTCAAGGCTTCCCTTTTCACTCCTACTCGGACTTTCAAGCTTCACAATGAACTTCTCAACCACCAGTCACCTAAGCAGCCTAAGCACAACTTCAAGACATGCAGCCTCAACCGGTTCAAGAACGAGAGTCAACTCAATGGACAAGCGACCCTCCAAAACCATAAGCCAAAACCTGAACCCCAAACGTTTGCAACCCCTAAATCCCAAGCCCTCAACTCTGAACCATTCTAAACCTTAAGTCCCGAAACTCTCATCTCCCAGCTCCAAATCCGCACCCTCAAGCCCCAAGCGTCGGAGTGCGAGTGTCGAAAAGCACCCGAAAGCATCAAGGTCCTGGTTCCTGGACAGCTCCCGCCTCTCCCGAAAGGCCGAGATCTTTTTTTTGCTTTTGTTCCAAAAGACGGAATTGGTTTTCTAGACATGTTATGAATCTAACCTTTGTACCATATCTTGAAAATGAAAAGTTGTGCTCAAGTTACTTTCCCACAAGAGGTAGGTATCTTTGTGGTTTTTACGATCCTAAGCCCACATGCTGAAACCGTGACCCTCTCATTGAATCTCGACTTTTGCAAGGGAGCTGTGTGCTCAAGACAATACAGAACCCCACACCCTCCAACCCCTAAACACCTGACCTTATGTTTCGTATTCGGTGGCTTGGTGACAGAGGGCGGAGCAGATAGTTGAAGTAAAGGTAGCAATGGACCATCAAGCCGTGCCTGCGATTGTGCGAGTGTGCGAGTCGAAACACCTGACCCCACAGACCCTGAAGCCCTAAACCCTAAACCCTGCAGCTGTTTGGCATTGTTCTTAAGATTCTGAATTTGTCTTGCTGATACAACTTCAGCCCTCCCAACTAGTGCAGTCTCTCTCAACAGACCTCGAACCACATGCCTCGCCTGCACTGTCCGAGTGTGCGCGCCGAAGCCCTGACGCCTAAACCCTGAACCCTGCTAGGTAGGAGGGAAAAAACCCTCAACCCCTGAACCCTTGCTGCATGGTGGTTTTGGCTGCATGAAAGGGTTACTGCATGACAACAGTGAAAGCCAACTGCATGTTGGGACGATGATAGAGCTGGCAAGTGGCTACGTCGAATGATTCGGGGACTGCTTTCTTGCTGTGGCCCCAGAGATCGTTCTGCAGTGATGGAGAAGAGTGAGCCGGAAGCCAACTACGAGGGAAGCTTGCCCTGAGATGAGGTGTAAGGAAGCCTGTGCTAGTGTTTCTCACCATCCCGAGGATACGGCTAGGAAGACTCTGAAGTACAATGTTGCTTGGGAACGGCTAATGTGCTGGACGCATTCGTAACCGGATCCTCGCCTGCTTGTCCAGTTGTGAGTGCTGAAACCCCCAAACAAGCCGAAACCCTGAAGCCTAAACCCTAAATTTTTGTACCCTAAGCCCTCAACCCATGAACCCTAAACCCCCAAACAAGCCATCATAGGCCCAGATCTTCGTGGCCTGCCCTCGCGGCTGCGCCGTGGCCCTGGGCTGGAGGATCGACGGTGAGGAGATAGCGAAGGCTTGGAATCAGGGACTAAGAGCCTAAAGCTTAGGGTTTCGGGGTTTTGGGGTTCGGGTTTTGGATCAGGGGTTGCGGTAGCACGTACCTTTGGTCCACTGGTAACGGAAAAATCATGTAAATTTCGGCGTCTTGCGTTTTTGCTTTAGAGTTTGGCTTACGGGGGTGTGGGTTGGGAAGTGGTGGTGGCAGCCAGTGTTTCGGACGGCAGCTACACGTCATGCTGGCAGTGTTGTCGATTGGTGACCCTCAACCCCGAACCGCTATCCTTCTCAAGTTCGGTAATAGGTGGTTTCTGCGTTTTCGGGGGGTGGGGTATAGGGTTCAGGGGAGGTATTTTGGAGTTCAGAGTTCGAGATTGTTTCGGTCTTCTGGAGGGTTTAGGCCCAGGAACCCTAAACTCCGGGCCGAAAGCCTTCAACCCTGAGCCCGGCTTAGGCCGAGGAGCAGGAGGAATGGGAAGAAATGGGTGGCTGGCAGAGTCTTGGCTCCGGCGGGGTTGCGCCGAGTTGCGAGTGCTGAAACAGCCCTAAACCAAAGCCTGAAGCCCACTAAAACCGGAGCTGTATAACCTAAACACTACAGTCACTAAACCGATCGCCCTCAAAGACCCTGAACCCCATAATTACTTTTCCCTCCCTGCACCCTGGAATGGTGTGGGTGGAGGGGTGGAGGTGAGGAGGTTGAGGGTGGGTGTTGCAATGGGTTTGGTGGCCCGACCGGCCTGAAGCCACCGGAGATTGTACAACATGTTTGTTTAGGTATGGAAAAATCTGGATGTTTCATAGAGGTCACGCAGCCTCTGGTACTTTCGTGATGCTCAGCATCTGGCTGTTGCCGAAGGCCAGAGTCATGTCAGAGTTTCGTGCCCAATCCTGCTCAAGGTAGTAGGGGCCTTGTCGTCAGTCTCTTGCACTCAGACGACTCGCCTAGATTGTCGAAGCAGTGAGAGTCGGAACCCGAAACCTTCAATCCCTCAACAGCCCTAAACCCTCAACCGGAAGCCCCTCAAGAGCCTAAACCCCGAACCGCCCAACCTTAACCCGAAACAACCTGCCGTGCTTTTTAGGACTTCCGCAAGGAACTCATATCGAGGAGCCCCAAACTGGCAGGTTTCTCGAGACCCCCTAAACCCTAAACCTTGGGTACGGCCACCACTCAGTAATAGTTGAATAATAACCATCATATAGATATATTCGGACCTTAATAGTAGCCCGATTATAGACTCTTGCTGTTTGAGGGTAAGTACCTATCCTAAGCCCTAAACCCCCAAAAGCGCCCTAAGCCGCTGCAAAGCCTTCGATGATCCGAGGATCTCCGGGCGTATCGGCCAAGGGAAGCAGGGAGCTCCTCGGCACTCCTCTTCTTGGCACTCTCTTGGCTAAAAGTTTGACGTTTAGGAAGGGTTCAGACGCCACTTAAGTATTTACTGTTCTTAGGAATCATGTTGCAGCTCTCATAGAACTCTCCTGCTTGGATGTTGGGACTGTAGCACCTTGTGTGTTTCTGTATGAACTATATGAAGGAGGCTAAAAGTTTAACTTATATAAGTAGCTCAAGCCTTTTGTGTTTCTATATGAACTATATGAAGGAGGCTAAAAGTTTAACTTATATAAGTAGCTCAAGCCTTTTGTGTTTCTATATGAACTATATGAAGGAGGCTAAAAGTTTAACTTATATAAGTAGCTCAAGGGGATTCATATGAGTATCAGTTTTATTTTGTTTCCAAGGGCGGCAAGCTCTTCAGTTTACCCAAACACCATTCAGAAAAATAATGGCTCATAACCTTTGAGGGGCGGTTGTTCTACATTCTTTTTGGGGTCCAGGTAGAGTTGAAGACTAAGGGCCTAGGTTTATAGGACTATGGCTTCGGGGTTTAATTAGAGAACGGCTGGGGGTTTCATTGAAGGATCGACGTGGTAAACCCGTATAGAGCAATACAAACCCCAAGCTCTTGAATCCATAAACCCCTAAACCAAAAACCCTAAACTAACACCAATCCCCAAACCCGCAGCCCTTAAACCCTAAACTTCTAAACCCCGAAACAGAAGCCAAATTCCGCTAAACCCCTATACCCTAAACCCCTCAACCACCACCAAACTCCAGGCCCTAAGCCAAACCCCCCAAAACCTTTCAACCAAAGCCCCTAAACCCGAAATTGATCGCTTGTAGAACCCTTAAGGGTTCCTTTAAGGAGGGCTCCTTCAAGGATTCCTTTAAGGGTGCCTTCTCCTCTAAGGGTGCCTTAAAGGGCTCCTTTTAAATAACCCGCAGGCTGTGGTCTACACGGGCCGCTGGCCAGCGTCAGGGAGTGGGGGCATCGCTGCGGTGCCCGTCTGAGCATAGGGTTGAGGGTTTGTATAAGGTTCAGGGTTTCAGGTTTAGGGTTCAGGGGTTTAGGGTTTGGGGTTGAGGTGTTTCGGGTTCAGGGAAAGTTTTGGGTTTAAGTTCAGGCTGTAGGGGTTTAATAAATACTAATGGGCCTAGAGGGTTTAGGAGCGTCATGTCGTACAGTAAAAGATTTCTGTAGGTCTAGAGTTTAGCAATACAGCAAGCAAGGCTTGTCCTTCCAGTTCCTTCTGACTTGTAAAGTAAGCGCTTCGCGTCCGCCTCGGCCCGGCCGAGTGAGACGACGAATGTTGCCGCGGCGAATTACAAATCTAAGGTGCTCTTATAATGTACGTTGGAAACAATGATACACATTCCTTCCGCTCTCTTGTAAAGTAGTTACAAGGTGATACGACCAAAAGCACTTCCAAACACTAACATCCTGTCAGCAGTCCCTGGTGTTTCGATGAATCACTTGGTCCGCAGGGCATACCATATTGGTTTATGGCGATTCTTGGGGGACGACAGAAGCTTAGTGTGACGAGGGAGACCTGATTCAAAACACGTTCATTTGCGCGATTTCTGAGGGGCTCAAGGCCAATGGGGAGGGCATGAAGCATAAACGAGCCGAGACTGCGGAATGGTAAGGCCACTTCGGAAAGTAACAATGGGCATTTCCTGGAGGACAATTTGACATGCACAAGGCTCTGCACATAAACTCTTATTCTTGGAGTTCTACGGATGGTTAAGGATGCGATTGAGCAAGAAAGACGCGAGCCGAAACATAATCAACGCAGCTCATGGCTGCAGCTTGAGCATGCTGGATATTTAAGAAGCAACGCCCCAAAACCCTCAAACCGTAAGAAATTCTCATCATACGTTCAGCCAAGTAGTTGTCGCTTTCTTGTTCCCACGACCGGCCACCACTGCAAAAGCCCCAAGAAGAAGGCTGAAGGTGCTGAGCGTCTTTTCATCCGAGTCAGAAGCCCGAGGTGAAGTTTCCAGTGGAAGCACAGGAGCTTCAGTATTATGCCCGCGTCCACGATGCTTGCCTGAACCTACTAAACCGTGTGCCTGACTGGTCGGGTTCGGGTGAGGGTTTAACGGTTTACAATTTTTGTTGCATTGTTGAATTAATGGTGTTCAGCATTTGGGGGCAGGTTTCGGACTCAGGGTAGTTTCCGCTCAAGCCGATGTACACAGAGGTGTTCAGCTTTCGGGCTGGGGTTGGTTGAGGGTTTTTGAGTTCAGACTTTCAGTCCATTACATCAAGCTCCCCCGCAAAAAAAAAAAAACAAATGGCCTCAACTCTGTTCAGGAGATTCCCGGCTTGCCAGATTTGCTGGACTTCGGCATAGCCCAGACATATACAGGCGGCCGTCTATCCAACAAGGGCTTCTACATGGCCACTTCCCAGCATTTCTTAAGCAAAGCTATAGGGTTTAGGGAAGTTTAGGGTTTTGTAGACTTTCCGTTTTGTAAAAGCCAGGAAACAGAAAGTCGACCTGGAAAGCTAAGGCCATGTCAAGGACGGAGCCTTGCCTGGACACCCTGCTTCGAGGCGGGATGAGGGCAGTTGGCTCAAGACAGGGGCCTGAGTAGTTCGAGGAGGGTTTCGGAGGTTGGGTTAATTGCTTGAGAGTGCAACATGAAATTATGTGTACCGGGCGGACAGGCGTGTGCTGCGCTCAGAGAAGTGAACGGCCGACTTTCCCTGATCCACCTATTCCCGACATACAAGAAGGACGCAGCTTTGAGGGTTATTCACGAGGGCTTCATTGCAGATGAGGGCCCCGCTTCGAAAAGGGTCTTCTGTTAGGGCTTTCTATCTTTTGAATATGAATCTCCATGCCGTAGCAGTCCTCATGCTCTGCCCCGGGTACCGTAGACCCACATCAATCCTGCGCCTGCAGCCTCTAAGGCCGCAAGCTGAAGCCCTAGACGCCCAAGACAGAAGCCGAGATCTTTTCGACATTTTTCGACACTTAAAGATGCAGCCCCATATTATGACACCGAAACCCGAGCAGGCCACCTTCACATCCATGACTCTTGGCTTTCTTGCGGGCGTGCTACATTCTGAGATTTCATTCAATCGAGTGTTTAGGCTGCTCAGGACGTTATGACACTCCAATTGCCTTTATCAGGGATGTACGGAGGAGAGACGGGTGTTTAGGTTGAGCTTCAGGTCTTGGTCTTCTGCTGTCGGGGCTGCTGACAAACTGTTTCCAAGGATGATTGCCGTTCGTTTGGATTGGGCTGCCCAATAGAGTCGTAGTCACCATGCTTTCGGGAGCAAGCGATGGAACCCTGGAGTTGTAGATAAAAACTTCAGAACCACACACCGAAGGAGCCAAACAACACGCCACCCAAAACAAGCCTAAACCCAACTCAGCAGATCCCACCAGAACTAAGGCTAGCCCTAAGCCCTTTCTAAAGTACGACGAATCTAAACCCTGAGCCCTTAAACATTTGACCCGAGAGCTTTAAAACCAAAAAAGGCCTTTACTTGTTAACACAGAGCCGAGGACCCCGGCCTAATTAGTAGGATCCTTATTATAAGGACCCCCAAAATAAGGTACCCCTGAATTCGGAAACTCCCATTTTTTAAAGCAGAGCCGAGGACCCCGGACCCAAGATCCTTGGCCGGCTCTCGTGGCCCGTGGCCGCAGACCTCGGCGTGCGGCTCCTCCGCACGCTGCAGGCAGGGGCCTTTTAAAGGGGGTTAGGGTTTAGGGTCTGTAAAGTTTAGGGTTTTTAGGGTTTAGTGCTTATAGGGTTTAGGGTTTTTTGGGTGTGCGGGTTTGTAGGGTTTATGTAGGGTTTAGAAGGCGAGGAGTCGGCAAGGAGGGTAGATAGGGGGTCTGTGGGTTTAGGGTTTTGCTGAAGGGATTTGAAGGTTTAGTCGGTGACTTCACACGGCTTGGAGGAATAGCTGCGGTAACGGCCCAGAGCGCCGCAAAGAATACAGTAGTTGTTGTTATGTTTTAGGTCATTACATATGTGTATAGATAGATAGATAGATAGATAGATAGATGCTTGCGATGTGGTAAATGGGAATACTTCTTTTGCTACTATGACTAGTACTGTTTTTCGTTTTACTACTCTTACCACCTTCTTTCCTGGAGGCCATCCACCGGAAAGGCATCCTACACTGTGACATGAAGCCTGGGAACATCTTGTGCCTGGGCTTCGGAGAAGACACGGTAGGGACATAAAGCAGCTATAAGCAGTGGTAGTGGTATCCTATAAACCACGCCAGCAACAAAATGCACATACCATTGTGATTATCAGCATCCTGTCTCAACCACGCGTTCCAGCAGCGAACGGCTTGCGGTACCCCGTGGGTGTCAAGGACTTCGTCCTAGGAACCACGGACATCCGCAACCAGGTTCTGTCTGTTGCATTTCAAACTTCTAAATCCTAAAAGTTTCTTCCGCCCAATCGAAGGTTGCGGCGTGGTGAGCCTTGGGTACAGCTGATAGACTTCGGGCGGGCGGGCAATGTCGGCCAAACCCGTCCCTCTCCCGCACAATGCCTGGAACTGGTATGACCTCGCCAGGGTTCCGCGGGTTTTCAAGCATACAGGATCGTTGAGTACAGGGTTTGAGCTTCGAGGGTATGAGGTCCTTCGAGTGTCGAGGTGAGGCCTGAGCCCGAAAATCCCGAGGCTAGTCAAATGCAGGAGCCGTTTACAGGGCATGAGTCATGATAAGTTACCCATTCAGCAACATGGGTTTAAGAATTTGGGCCAGATTGTCAGTCCCGAGACCAGGAAGATTCGGACAAATGGCAAACCCACTTCAAGATTAGTCGCCTGCCCTGGATATCGGGCCCCCTGATCCACGGGGAATTCCTGACAAAAGTCACATGTGAAATCCTCACGTTTGTTTGCCGTTTGGTGCTCCAGCCAACAATATAGGGGCCCAGAAATCAAAAATGTCACGCACAGAGGTGCGCTGACAATATGCCCTCAAAGCCCATTCTAACTTTCGAGGTCCCTACATTGGCCCCGGAGCTGCCCCCTACCAAGGTTTCGACGCGGGCCACGGTGGAATGCGAGACTACATGTCTGCATCAGAGCTGCAGGGGAGAGATTACTGGGAGGGATTGTTACAGAGTCATGGGAATTGTGTGTTCGAGCTCTTCGAAGCTGTCCCAGCCTTGGAAGCCCAAACAACCCTACAAGAAACCTATATTTCAACCTGGGGGGCTTAATTGAATCTGTGACTTTCCGAAGCTACAACATACCGCAAAACCCTGTTCCCATCATTCTTAAATTTGAAGCCCCCGAATCATAATCATTCAAGGAGCTCTTAAAAGGATCCCGACTCCGAACACCTAAGAACAAAAAAGCCGAGGTCAAGTCAGGCATGGAGGGGGGCCAGCGGAGCACCGCTGACGATGTGGAGTCACTGGGCTGGCTCCTCTTCCGCTGCTTGCACGGCGGCTTCCCCTGGAGCGCCAAGAGCCCCGATGGAAGAAGTTGGGCTTTGCAGATCGTATATGTGTCGGAGATGTTCAAGGGTCCCTGTGTTGAGGGTGAAGGTGTGGGTGGTTGAATGCAGTTGTCCTGGGTTTGGAGTATCATACTTGAATACTTGTTTTGGTACCTGTTCCTTAAAGGAACCATTATGGTATAAAAGTCTATACTTTTTTTCTCCCTGATTACTTCAAGGTCCAGTAGGGCCATCAATGAATCAGAGGGGAAGCGTTCAATTTTCCAACTCCGTGTCAAGGGTGCAAGGTCTTTTTGGGGCAAGGGCTGTGATCTCTGACTAGGGTTTAGGGTTGTGAGGAGGGTTTAAGTCTGATTTCGATTTCTGGGCCCTGGCTTTGGGATGTCTTGAGGCTTGCGCGCTGTTGGATTGATTAAGGATTGTGGGCGCCTTTTAACTTACACATTCGCTGATGCACCTGGCTCCGTGAAGATACCCGTGTGTGGGGAAGAGCTTCTGCGAGGCAGCACCGTAAGCTGCCTGAACTCAAAATGCGGGGTCATTCTGAATCGAAACGCAAACATGAAACCATTAGCCCCCCCCCCCCCAACGCCATCTCAGCCTTCAGAAACCCTACGCTCAAATCCTTCACAAGGGCACCTACAAGAACCACGGTTCCGAAAATGAAGATGGGAGTCACTGGAGACGCTACAAGAGCAGCAGCAACACAACTAACCGCGACACGGAATAAGATGAGCAACAACCTCGCCACCTACGGTCATGGCGACATCGGGCATGTAGGAACTGGGAAGGATTCCCAGCCATTTTCCGATTGACCATGTCCAGATCCGGGCATAGAGTCGACGGCAGGCTGGACTGTCTTGAACCATGGGTCCCTCTAGCTTGAGGCTTCTCTTGTAGGATCCTGTCTACCACAAGGGCTGCAAGGTTTCGTGCATTTTCTGAAATCTGCATCCACCGTCGTGGCTGTCAGCAATGACTTAGATGCAAGAGCTAGGCGTGGTGCATTTGCAGTGCAGCTACCAGACGTCCGAAAGTTACATGTTAAGCCTTTGCCAAGGATCAAACCGCACCCGAACGAGAGCTGGGAGGAGGGCGGTCGACGGGTAGCCCGCGAGAAGCTGCGGTTTCTAGAGGACCCCCCGCTTTAACATTGTTTGGTTTAGAGGTTAGTTTATGTATGTTGGAATTTGATTTGGGAGTTTAGGGTTTGAGGCTCAGGGGCTTACTGGGTAGTTGTTGGTTCAGAACCATTGGCTTTTGGCCTTTAATGAAAATCAACATCTCGAATGCCAAAAGTTAAGCTGTTTTGCGATGGCCGGACACCGAGTTGTACTGTAGCACAGCCTTTCTCCCTACAGTGGCGCTCTGCCCACTCCCTTCAGAAATTCGGGGCGGTGTACTTTGATCCAGTCCTGAGTGGCCTTACCTTGCTGTTGTCTCGCTGTGTGATGCATGTAAGGATCGAAGGAACCGTCTGTAGCACCGACGCGCACCAAAGACCTCGTCTGGCATGTTCCGAGTTGCGAGAGCGTAATGCAGGGCGTTTGGAGTCCTTACGGGTTTGTACTTTCAGAGTTTCCGGCTCAAGGTGTAGGAGTTTGGCATTTGGGAAGCCCTTTCAGATTCCACATGCTTGGGATTCTGAGCTCAGGGATGTAGGGGTGTATGGTTTCCCCGACATTTACATGGGATTTCCGAACATAGGGGACCCTAATAGAACCCGAAATAGTAGGATCCTGATTGTAAGGACCCCAAATAAGGTACCCCCTAATTTTCGGAAACCCCCACATGGATCTTGACAAAGATGTAGATAGGGAAACAATTATCTGAAGCCCTAAAAAGGTAGGTTTCTAAGAGTCCAGTTTCAGGTAGCTTTGTCTTCATTCAGTCAGGCATGTTTGCTAAAATCATGCGTTTGGGGTTGGGGGACCGGGCTAGCGTCCATTAGCAAACGGGGACCAAGCTTGCCGGCACACCTACAGCCGTGCTGACGAACGGTCTCGGTTCCAAATTGTTCCTCCAGAGCTGCTGTTTGTACGAATTCCATGTTTATGTTGCCGTTGGAGGTCGAAAAAACACGGCTATACACGCGCCAAACTAATCGGGATCACTCTTTTCTGGGTCCCTGGTTATAAGTATAGTACAGCATACTCCGAAACCTTGCTCTAATCCCTCAGGCACCTATGGTAGAGTTACAAGCCGAAGGCTTCAACGGCCGCTTCAAGTGTAAACAAAATAGCGTGCCAACATACTCGCAGGACGATGGCTTCCGAAAGCTACCAGCAGAGTACAGGCATTTGGGGTTGCCGGGTTTCGTGGGTTAAGATTCGAGGCGTCGGGTTTGGGTTTAGGATCCAGAAGCAACGCGAAGGTCCGCTTTTAATTTGGGGGGTGTGAATCTTCCGGTTCAGAGTTTAGGTGTTTCGGGTTGAGGATTCAGAGCTTATAACTGTTTTAGATGGATCAAGTATAGAGCGTGCAGATTGGGTCCTGCAGGGCTTGTCTTTTGGCTAGGGTTCTAAATCTGGGTTTGCAGATTTGACCCCAAACCCTCTTTGGGACTTCTAGGTGCTGGCTCCACAGCTCGAGCAGCTGCTGTGCGTTGATGAGGGTTTGGTTTCCGGTGCTAAAGGCACGGTTTGGGCCCAAAGGTGTTTCAAACCGCAAGCACCGCCGGTGTGAACCCGTAGGTCGTGATCTGCATCCAAGCATGTAATTCGAGCGCTTCTTGTAAATGATGGCCCATCGACCCTGAACCCACAACCCAGAATTGACAGTGTTTAATTAACTCAGATGAGGGTTTGGGGTCTGAGGGTTTTGTGTGTCTCTTAAAAAGCAGGTACGGGTTCGTCCGGTCCCCCGAAGCTTTTCAGGTATTGTCCTGCGCCGCTGATGCAGTTCCTGCGCCGCGTCCGCCAGGCCTTTCCGGTGCAAGATAGGGGAAGCGATGACAAACACCGCAAAAGGGGTGGCTTGAGGGCACCGGGTTTAGTAAGTGGGAGCCTGGCCTTATTAGGAGCAATCGCAACCAGGAGCGAGATGCTGTTTCCGGGCATGACCATGTTCAGTTGAAGTGTGTCAATGCGACGGTAGCACAGTGACCAGCACGAGGATGGTGGCTGTATCTTCCTGTGTTCGAGGATTAGGTTTCACATGTCGGAGCTGCCAGCACTGACCTGAACTCCTGCATCCGCGGCAAAGCCTGCTTTCCGCATTAACCTCCGGAGTCCGCAGGCCTATCCAAACTCCAAATCTTGGAGCCTGAAGTGCGAAGCAAAGCCGCATTATCTACTCCGAGGCGTCCAATGCCAACCTCGCAGACGAAGAGTACGATATCCTTGCAAAGCTCCTGTAGCTTGCTGCGCAATTGAAGTGGGATCGTTATGCAGAGCCTTCCGTCTCGGCTCTGCCAGGAGCTCACAGTAGTGATCAGGACCATTGCATGTCCAGGGGAACGGATCCTTACCATCGATCTCGTTGATTTGGGCTTTGCATTTTTTTAGCATGGGATTCTCCCTGTTCTGCACACCCCACCCACGGAATGCTGCGAGTTTTCCGGGCCCCGAAGAAGTTGCATAGCACCTCTGATCTCCGGAAATTGGTCTTGCAGGATACATAGTAAGTATGTAGGTTTATTGTAGGTTTATCAGTAGTGCTCTAGCTGGTCAACGGTCACCCCAAATCGCGAGTAACCCGTACTGCGACGCAGCTTCTAGGTTCCAAAAACCATGTAGCCGAAACCTGAAGCCCCTTAGCCCTGAAGCCAAGCCCAACCCCTCCTAAATAAATCCTAAACCCAAAAGCCCGAACCCCAAACCCTAAACCCTAAATCCCTGAGCTCAGACAGATAAGTCAGGCGGAAGAAGTTGCAGAAACAAAAAGAGACACATTCCCTGACTCCTCCGTGCTGCTGTACTACTTACTACTCGTATCGTGGTCTAAATGATCAGAAATGGTGCCCCACTTGTAGTTCTTATAGAAGCTGACCATGAACATACCCGAAAATTACATTCTAACTGTCAAAACGCCTCTTCACCCCTAAACCGCCTAAACCCTTGAAGTACAGAACCATGCGAAATTGAAGAACCCTGAAAGGAACCCTTTCTAGTTCTCTCTTGCGCCTGGGCTGCAGGCTCTCAGACACCACCGAGCCCTTCGAAGCCTCGCGTCCATCTCAGGCAGCCATTGCCTTTCTTGGAAAGCTCAGGGATGTTTTCGAGGGTCGAGGTTAGAAGGTTGTTATGGGCTGTAGAGTGTTGGGTATGTAGGGTTGTATATGGTCTTTACGCTAAGATTTGTTGCGGGCGCCTTATATAAATCTAAAAACCCTAAACCCCATCGCCTGCAGACGTTGCTTGTCTTTGTCAGAGTGTGAGGGTCAAACAGCCCCAAACATTTAAGCATGTGAAAGCTTAAACTCCGAGCCCTAAGATAATCGGAGCCCTAAACCCCTGGCCCCAAAGCCGAAGCCCAAACCCAACACCCAAGATAACGCAGCCTTTATGTAGGGGTCGAACTAAGTCCCAGTGGAACCCTAGTCAAATGTGCCCTCATATTCCTGCTTGACCTTGCTCTGTGGCAGCTGGCGGCCTGAGTATAGCAGCATACCAGTTTGTTGATATTCTTGCTGTTGTTACAAAGACACTGTACTGCCCAAAACCGTGCTCGAAATAGCAGGGGCCTGATCAACTTCAGAATGTAGTATCCCTCAAGGAGCACATCCCAAGCCTTATTATTCTAACGGTTAAGGCCGCTATCGTAGGCTTTGATTGGTGGCAGGTTGGGAGTTCAGGCTTCGGAGGTTGAAACCCTCCGACTTTCAAGCAAAGACCTTGTGAGGGGAAGCTCGAGCAGTTCGTCCTGGGCTTCTTTTCCGCCCGCGACGAGGGGATCCACCGCAAGGGCATGTGGCCCTATGCAGGACCGAGTTGTTGGCTTGGTCTCATTTTAAACCCTAAACCCCTAAACCCTAAACTCTGAACAGTCTAGTTTCAATAGCACCGACCGTCAAAGCACACAGTGCCAGAGACCTCGTCAGGCTTGTCCGAGATGCGAGAGCGTAAACTCTGAACAGGCCCGCCAAAACCCTGACCAAGGCCCACGAGGTTTTTGTTGAAAGAGGGAGGGGGCTTGGGCTTCGGGCCTTTTGTTCGGCCTAAGGGCCTTACGTTTGGGGATGTTGAGAGAATTGAGTTTAGAGTTCGACTCTCTGATTACGCCGCTAGTTGTAAGTTGTAACAAGAAGGAGCAGCTTCAGAGCCCAAGCAGATCGTGCGTGCTTTGTCCGGTACTCTATATCGCATAGACCGTGTCTGGACTCCAGACACGGTCAGCGCCACATGGAGTACCGGGCACAGCCGGAAGGAAGCAGCGACAGCAGAAGCAAGAACACAAACGGCATGAAGCCCAGAGCTGAGAGTCGTGAGCATGTCGGTGATAACAAAAATTGCCAATGCCTTGCAGAGGAGTTTGCAATCTGCACTGGCTGCCCAGCTGAGACCGGACGTGCATGTCATGGCCCTTATGACCCTGAACTCCAACAGCCTCTACCCATAGCCGTCAGCATCCTGGGGCCTCCGAAGCCTTGTTTCCATTCCGAAGCCGTGAAGCTGGAACCTTGAACAACCTCCTTACGCCCGGAACCTCTGAATACCTTCCACCGAGACCTTGAAGCACAAACTTTCAAAGCCTCCCACCATTCACTCTCTCAAGGGACAGTCGTGAACCTGCAAGATTTCTGCTAAACCACAAAAAGACCGGAGTGGCGTGACATACACGCTTGAAGAGTTGCCAACAGTACGTCTTAGAGCTTCTTCCTGTAAGTATACTCGGGTATATACACCAAAGCCCCGATTCTGACTTTTCGGGCGGCCCTGAAAACACTCGTGATTCTTCCAGCTTGTAACTGCTGCCTCAGACACAAAGCAGACAGACGGAGGACCATGCGGAGCGGTAAGCAGGGTGACCGAAATTATGAGGGTAGTTCTCTAAATTAGGGTCCTTTTTTAGGTCCACAAAATACGTAGTACGCCACCTTTACAGAAAGGTCCCTAAAAGGGGCCTGATGAGAGAACTAGCTATAGAATAGGAAGCGGAGCCCCGGTTGTTAAAAGGCTCGATTCGACCTTAACTTACCAACTGATCCCATTAGTATCCAAGACCCAAACCTCCTCGAAGGAGCCCAAAACATCACATTCTTGGCTGAATGGGGTTCAGGATTTTGCCTGGCTGGAGGGGTTTAGGGTTTCAAGAACCTGCCAGGCCCCAAAGCCTCAGGACCTCAAGAGCTCTAGACCCGAAGGACCCAGCCTCAAGGCTCCAGCTCCTCCAGAAACCACAAGATCCCAATACCTCAACTTTCGAAACCCTGAACCCTAAACCTTGCAATGCGGGCTTCGTCCTTGCTAGGTAGGAGAGAAAAAACCCTAAACCCAAACACCCCGGCCTCAGGGGATGGGGGGTTGAAGGGGTCACTGTCAGTTCCTCACAGAGGCCCCAGCCACAGGCTCCTCCTAGTATATATAGGAATTCTAACTCTACCTGCAGGTAAAAAAGAATTTTTTTAAAAAAAAGAAAAAACCCAAACACCCCAAGACTCCATCACAGGGCCCAGGCTTGAAACCCCCCCCGAAACCCGTACATCCCACCAGAAGACGCGCCCCAGGCTCTTCTTGGCGCCCCGGCCGGGGACCACAGGGGTGAAGAGGCTGCGCGTGGAGCGGGGTCTCCTCCTCCGGCTGACGGGGAAGACGGAGCTCTGTTTTGGCTTTAGAGCTTTGGGATTCAACTTTGAAGGAAGCGCGGCCGGGGATGAGGTATCAATTGATTAGTGATAACATAGGGTTCGGAGTTGTGGATTTTGGGGGGGTCCAGAATTTAGTTCAGGGTGTTCGAAGGTTTCTTTTATGTCATGTTTATAGGGTTCACATTAGGTCGCTTGCGTCTTTCCGTCTCTTCTCTTCTCCAAATCTTCTTCGTCGCTGCCTGACTGTCCTGTGCTTGTTGGTCGTGTGTAGCATCGCAGGTGTCCTTTTTGTGGGTCTTCTGCGCAGCATAGCATCCTACTATGTATCTTTTTGCTCTGACCTCCCATGTGTTCCCACTCAGGAGGAGTTGGATGATGAGGTGCCTTGGCACCGGTGAGGGAACCGCCAGCTGTCAGCTGAGTTCCACAGGGTCTAGGGCCTAGGACCAGGATTTCTGTTTCCGGGTTTTGTTTCCTAAGGGCGGTTTAGGGTTTGGGTGGTAGGTCTTGGGTTTAGTTTCACATGGGCTAGGGTTTAGGGCTCAGGTTTGAGAGTTTCGGGCGTGAGCGCAAAGCCCGTGATGAGCTTACGGAACCCATTTAACAATCCTGTAAGGACGTCTCTATTCTGAGTCCTCAGGCACTATCAGCCCCTTCCATAAAAGAACCCTTTCGAGACACTTTAAAACCGCAATATTGCTTTGCAAACCATATAAGGCCCTTATCTTCTGTTGGATGTCGTAAAAACCTTTCATTTCCAAAACCTTTTAAAAGCCGTTGCAGTGTAAAGCCGCGATAAACCTTCATAGGACAGAGAGATATCTACACATATATATATATATGTATACATATATATGTGAAAGCATATACTTTTTTTTAAACTCATTCATATGTATACTTACTCCTCTATAGGGTATCTGGATTTGTCGCGTCGGGTGAGGTCTGGATGGAGCTCGATCCTCTCTGGAGCCCTGGGATGCCTCAGGCCAAAAGTTTTAGGATTGGGACTTCATAGGGTGCTCTTCACTGTGTGGACCTGAACACGTAGTTATAATAAGTAATTATTAGGTTTAAGGTTCATAATTTATAAGTACCCCGTATCCCATTATGGTCTGTGTATGTGGTCAAGGGATCTAATTTAGTTTAAGTTACCATCATAGGGATGTGTAGTGAATACTATGGTTTCTTTATTATGGCAATTAGACTAAATCCTTTGAACAAGAACCCGGTATACGGACGTCACGGGCTTTCTTTACAAGAGCACATTGGCCACCAGGTCTCCTTTCCGGTGTTAGAAGCTTGCTGTTTTGCACTGTTACGCGTTACAGAGGTTTAGGGCTTGGGGCTTTATAGGCCATCAGAACCCTCAACCCTAAACCTTTTGTGCTGCAGGTTTGGGGAGGTGCAGGGCCTTACTACTTTGGCGGTTTCGGTAGGAGCTACGGTCGTCGGGTTGAGAGGGGGTGAAATAAACTCTGAAACCCAAAACCGTATGTCAATCCAAAACCTCGGCTGCGAGGAGGTGCTGCTTCTGGGGTTAGGGCTTAGTGTCGGGTTTAATACGTCCACAGAACACAGTTAAACCCTCAGCCTCGAAATCCAAGATAAGCCCGAAGATGGGAGCCTGGCCAGGTGCTCTTGCAGCCTGGTTGGGCGTTGGCCTTTGGGGCTCCGCCAGAAGGACTTCCGGAATCGCGGCTACATGTGCTCACACTGTTAGCAGCTAGGCTTGCTACTGCATTTTTCTACGATTGCACACCTGCCGATGCTGCTGATGTAAGGTGTGCGGTTGCTGTTGGTATGTATTGGCTCTCCGACTACTACACTGCTACTGCTGCTACTGCTGCTGTGGCTACTGGATGACGGCTTCGGCACCAGGTCCCTTGAACTGTAAATCTTCAACACCCTGCAGGAGGTCGCTCGGAGGAGTGGCTTCAATGCGGATTGGAGTTTCCGGTGGTGGAGCACGTGAAAGGGATTCTGGATAGATCTGATTGATCGGATTGGCCCAGGTCTGCGTTTGAACACAAGTTTCATTTATGCTGAAGGTGGTCAGTGATCACGTCTGAGTTCCCTGCCACAAACCGCCCCAGCGCCCGTGGACCAAGCGGGCGTGAACATCTCAAGCTGTGTATGCCGTATATGCAAGCTGCAAGAACATATTGACAAACGGTGGCGTTGTCGCGGCATAGCCAGTGCGTCAAAAGAAGATCGATGCAGCCGGCAGGTTGGTATGTTGCAACTGCTGGCCAAGTATCTTTTCACAACAACTCTGAGTATTTCTGTCCTTGCATGAGATGGTCGGGGTGTCACAGGTGCAGCGTTGCCCGAGGTTTGTTTTGTGTTTTTGTTATTCTCATAAGTGCTACGAGTAGACACATGGTTACCTGGCTACTCGTCTTCTTCATTGCGATTGGCGATCCAAGTACTTGTCTCGTCATTATGATAGCTACTGTGCATTTTTTGTTTTCCATGCACACAAGTCGCGGTCTGTTTGCCTGCATATAGATAGCCAGCAGTAGTCGTTGCCATTGCAGGGAATTACGTTCGTCGTCCAACTTCGCCGCTGCATGCAGCCCACAACAAAGTCAACTTCTGGAATTCGGTCTTGCGCTAGCAGAATACGATTCTCTTGAGCCTGCACCACCAGCAAGAAGCACGATCAAAGTTTAGGTAAAAAGGCCCTGAACCATCTCAAACCCTAAGCTGGGCACAAAGCAATTCCATTCATATCCATCCGAGGGCTCGCGAAGCGGTGTGGTCCCAAGTATGACTAAGATTTCAAACGGGCGGAAGGTTTTACAGCACTTCCGGAAATCCTATCTTTATAGTGCAAACGCAGCCTCCTTAGCGCTACACTGTTGGGACTTGAGCCTGAAGCTCCACTGCCAGCACTTGGCGAAACACAGCTAGAGACATGGCATCCATTCAGTGCCGCTGCGGCACTGTGGTCATCAGACTCTCGATGGCACATTGGTGCTGTCAGCCGTGAAGTCAGGAGTCTCGCATGTTGAAGGGTGCTCCTTTCAACATATATATATATACATATATATGTATTTACTTTTACATATTTATATATACACCCATACATACTTATATACATATATACATATATACATGTATGTATGTATGTATGTATGTATGTATATATATATATGAATACTGTAATTAATGTCTATACACCCAGTCACTGGGCCATGGAAAGCCCACTGAGGACTGGCCAGGGCCTTGCCAAAGTGTGCGTGGGAGTGCTGCTGCGTGGACTGCTACCAAAAGCTTCTTGGCTGGGTGTAAGGTCTAAAGCGACCCAGCTTGACAATGAATGCTGCACCATGTATGAGCAGTTGTCTCAGCAAGGATGCATAGGAGATGGAATGTTCTGACTTGCGATGTAGTGACAGCGTCCACTTCCTGGTGAGTGCTTGTAGGTATGAATGTTGCAATTGTGGCTATTCAGGCACTTACGCATTACATTTCCGCAACATGGTACCACATCGGCAGCTGCACTGTGCTCATCGTAGACGCGTCATGAGGCGGTTGCCATTTCGGACTCGCGAGACCCATGCTATCCCCGAGGAATATGTGGTCCTGTGAGGCAGGTGGTGTGGAGTATCCCCTTGGATACGGGGTGCACGGCGACTTGGTTTCTGAGGCGTGAGCATTTGCAGACGTAATGGTGCTTAAGTTCTCAAGCATCTATAGTCTCAGATGCCTGCTGTCATACATGTTTCGGTTTTTTGAAAAAAGAGGTCGTGGAAGTGTATATGGGCTTGCTCAGTACGCCTACTCAGTCTCCGCGCAAGTAGAGGTCTAGACACAGCAGAAGCCCGGGAACGAAGAGCACTCCGTCGTCTACGCTTTACCACCTCAAAGCATGTTCCGTCTCCATGCGTACGCAATCCTTACACCCCTGCACCCGAAATACACTAAACCCCTAAACCATAAACCCCCGATCGTTTTTGGTTGGGTGCTTTACCGTTGGCTCTTGTGTGTTGTTATGATGTGTTTGAAGCTATCTGCCCCTCTTGAAGTGCAAGTAGCAAGCTCGGACAATCCTTGACCGCTCTGAGTTCCAGACTCGTGAACTTGTTTGAAAGCAGTGGGCCAAGCGGCCCGGATGAAGCCAGCCTTGTCTGTCACAATGCTGCAGGATGGACGAGGAAAGTTTAGAACTGCTCTGTATTTCTTTGGTTGCTCTACCGTTGCTTCTCGGTGTTGCTGGGCTGCTGGGATCATCTCGAAAGACTTATTGCCTGAAGCCGTGCCTGCCTGTGAGCGGGTGTGTGAGTCAAAACCCCCAATCCCTAAACCCCCTGAGTATCGCTGCAGACCTTGCCAGGCTTTGTCCGAGCGTGAGTGTCAAGAAAAACCCTGAGTGGCCAAGGCACCGGCCTTCCAATGCACCTCGTGTACTTCGACAACAAGCTCGATGTGCAAAAGGGCAGCTTGCAGGGTGCAGGGTTCGGTATTTCCACGTGTGCTTTTGCACACGCATACAGAGACTGTATATACATATATATATGCACTGTATATATAAACATACATACAAAGTGTTTGTGTTTAGAAAAAAGGTGTATATATATATATATAGATGTACGGATGTACGTAGGAATGTGTTAGTGTAGGAGGCCAAAAAACCCCAGTTTCAGACAGGGATATGGAGAAGAGGCGTCATCTAAACTCTACACCCCGCAAGCAGGCAGAGAGAAGATCGCCTTCAATCGACTTCGCGAGGATGCTTGCTCGACCAACATGATCGCCTCCTGCTGCAAGGCGCTGCTTTGTGTCGAGCATCCTGGCTACGTGGGGCAGTCGGTGCTCCTGTTCCCAGACTTCTGCAACATCTTGGGAGTTCCGCCCCTCCTCCCACCGGCCTGCCGAATCTTCATCAAGGACGTCCTTTAAGGACGAAATGAGCCCTTAAAGGCTTATATACCATATAGGGACACATCATACAAGGGTGTAGGGTGTAGGGTTTGAGGTTTATCTACCATCTAGAGATTCATAGTCTTAATACCCGGAAAAAGGCCCCTATAGTTACAAGGGACATTTGGTTCCCAAGGACTGGCCTGCAGATGCCTATGCCAAGCTGCCCCCGAAGCCGGGTATCTGGTGGGAAGATGGCAAAATGCACGGCAGCGAGGAAGACAGGGCCGTTGCGTCCAAAAGCGTCGAAGGCATGCTACAGGCCTCTTAGTAACTGAGTCGGCAGGCTTTAAGCTCTTTGAGCTCATGAACTTCCCAACTTCCCTTTAAACCTGAAAATTCAATCCTTTGGATTATGACATGAGCAGCTAAGGCCATGCCCCCCAGAGCCATCGGTGAGACCTTTCAGCAACTCCTCGAGGCCGTGGGCGGAAAGGTCGAAACTCTCGGCTTGCCCGAAGGCCCCAACAGCAGGCGCATGAACGCAGCCGAGTTACAGAAGCCGCGTGGAGTAGAAAAGGATTCCATGAGGGGCAGGGCTTGAAAGCAGGATTTAGTTTTGGGGGATTTTGGGCTTTGCCGGCTTTTGAAAGTTTCGGGGTTGGGACGTTCCTATCCTTAAAAGCCCCTTAAGTAGACTCTTTCGAAGCCTTCATGGCTGGAGGTTGTAGGGCTTCGTCGCCATCGGCTTGCGACGAGCGGTTGTTACTCCGTCTGACTCCTGTTAAGCCAAATTCAATTCTGCGATCACGCGGTAATCGCAAGTAGGCGGAGTCAGGTATCTGTCATTACAACAGAGACCACCATTCGGAGTTGCTGGGAGCAGCCCCTCAAGCAAGTTTTGCAGAATCACAGCATGCGTTACTCCGGATTCAAGACCTTCAAGCTCTGGACGGGTGCCCGTAACAAGAGCCACGATGCTGTGTGCTGCGAAAGTTAAGTCTGTACTAGTACACACGTATGATGTCGTGATTGTGTCTGTGCAGAAGGTGTTTCACACATCTTCCAAATGTCTCTGTGCCGGCTTTGCACATTTCGCTCAACGACGATGAGCAAGCCCAACTCGAAGTGTCATAAGTTCCCCCCCCAACCCAGCCCACTTTGAAATCTTCACCGTGGCTCGCTTGGCTCGAACTGCTCGGGGAACCTAGCTCAAACCTCGGCCCGGACGAGGAAAACTTCATGTTCAACCTCTACGTACGGCTTTAAGCCTTTAAGCTTACATTCACTCTCTTTGTTTCAGACCCCAACTCCCAACAAAGCTGCAACTTCTGGGCCGTAACCCCCGCACCCTGCGACTCCTTCACCCTGAACCCGATACCTCAGGAACACGGACCCCCGCCAAGCTCTCCTCAAAAAATCATGAGACTATAGAGTAACAATAGTACTTGTAAGAATACAAAGTCATCGAACAGTGAGTGTCTTCAGACTTGAGATGGCGCCGAAGACGCCTCCGGCCGCTTGGGTTTAGCACCGAGGGTGTGGAGCACAGGATTGCGGGTCTAGCACGTGTTGAGAGATTGCAGCTCTTCGTTCAGGGCGAGGGGTTTGTAGCGCACTCCCTAAACCGCCGGAGTGAGGGTGTAGATGGGCGTGCAGTGTTGAGTGTAGGGCGTCAGGTCGCGGGATCAGGATGTAGGGTGGTAGAGTGTAGAGCTGAGTGTCTTCCAATTTTTCTGATAAGAAAGTATAACATTACATATGGCATTTATTGAATCGAACTCTAGTTTAGGTTATTCCTCCTTTTTTCTCCAGTTTCGAGGGTGCTTGAGGGTTTAATGCTGCAGATCGTGGGCTTGAAAAGAGTGAGACAGGCTTTACTTGTAATATGGGGGCCTGAATAATTCCTCCACCTCCGAAGGGAGAAGCCTGAGTTGCTATGTCTTAAGGTTCCTTCTTAATAATACACTTCAAAACCCCTCTTCTAAGTATTCCGACTTCTATATGAGGCCCTAAAACCCATGGGCACATCGCAGGGATCGGAGTAGACAGGCAGTCAGGTCCGCATCGCTTCTACGGAAGAGCGGCGTCCAAGATCCGAACTGCGACGGCCATGGGCTTTCCCATCCGCCGGTTTGCGGGCTTGAGTTTGTATAGTTATAGGTTTCAAGGCGCTTTGATCCGCCATATCTATGTCTGCATCTGCTACCGAGCTCACGGCGTGAGCTCCGTAGTAGATGTTAAGGTCACGCATGCAACGTGATGTGACCCGGCCGTTGGACCGTGGCTGCTGACCTCAAGCAGAAGGGCGATTGTGGACATACCGTACCTGACTAGGCCCCGACCGGCATGAACATGAACTCGCAGGACAGACATGCCAGGACGTGGCAGCACGCTGTCCGGCGAGGCCGTTGAGAAGATATCACCCGACATGCTTGAACTTCGGTACGTTCAAGGCTGTCTTATCTACTTGCGCCCCCCCTGGCGATTTGCAAGTCCACCTTTAGTTGCTCAGTTTGCTCTGGGAAAATCCTGGAGGCCCGCCCTTTGCCAGCCTCATCTAAGCAGTAAGAAAGCAGTTGATACTGATGCGCATTTAGACAGAACATTGTAGCAAACCCCAATGCAACCTTAAGCCGGTAGACCAAAAAAAACTGAACCATTTATAGAAAACCAGCCAAGGACGTCTTCGTGGTGACCTCCACCGCTGTAGACGAGCCGGAACTCAAGACCTTGGTTGGCGAGTACGTAGAGACAGGCCTGATGCTATCGGACTGTTGAAGCAGGAGGGGCCGACGCCACTTACCGCTTCCTTACTTCGACTTAAGAGCTATAGATGTAAAATCCTTCAAGAGGCAATAATAAATGTCCGCAGGTCACGAAGCCTTCAAGTGACCTTTCGCCTCAAGTGCAACTAAGTGCACCGAAAGGCATCCGCGCCGTGAGAAGACGGTTCAACCGCAACTAAGCCTTGCGACCATCAAAACTCAACGGGGAAAGTCACCTAAGCCCTAGATCTGCTTCATGCCGTTGAGAAGTACAGCAGCGGCTGCATCGGCAGGTGGACGTAATCACGGCAAACCCGTGTTTTGCCGCCGACCGCCTTCAGAAGAGGATGAGGCCGGAAATGCCATTATGGGCAACAAGTAGGTCGACACCATGCTTCCCCAGAACTTCTACTGCTTGCATCTGCTTGCTATGTTCTTTATTCCGTGTTTTTCAAGCGCTCTTCAGTACCATACAAGGCGGTTGATAATATGAATCCTGCATTACCTTAAGGACCCTAAACTATGGGAATTATGGTGTATCCTGAAAATGGGTAATGCTGGATTTATATCATCAGCCGAAGAACCTGCCCCGAGACTAAAAGCTGCTCAACCTTACACGCGAGGGCGCTGGGAGGTGCCCAGTTTAGTACGGTGCTTAGGAAATATCTCCACAAATCGGCTGAGTGCCGGGCTGAAGCGGATTCTAGACCCAAACCTGAAAGTATTCCTTATCTTCGTGTGTAGGAGTCCGACAGTGTCTTCACACCGCGCTTCATGGCATGTGTTTTGTCTCCCAAAACTGGATCCTTCACAGTGAGAAAGTACGCCTTCAGTCTCGTAAGCAAACGTCTCGGACTACCAAGACGCGACAGTCTCGTCATGACTTCGGCCACGAACCCTAAATCTGCGACCCTGGCCGAAGAGCCTAGGTGTAGGACCTAGGGATCTAGGGTTGACATTTTAGGGTCGAGGTTTTCGACGGCTACCGTGCCGCTGTTCTATAACATCAACACTCAGCACATTACCCATCTCACCCTGGGGCCGGGTTCTGGGAGGTGGTCGAAGCCATGGACCTGTGGTCCTGAACTTCTCGGAACACGATCTAGGGAGATAGTAACTCGAATGAGGGATACGCATGACAAGCCTGAACTGCCAGTGACAATTACGGAGTCGCAGCCAGGCTACGGACAATGACCATAGGCACATTTATGCAAAAGGAAGAAAGGATCCAGAAGACGACCCACAACCCGAAGCTCACTAGGCTAGCCGGGCCGAATGTGAGGGCACAATAAAGAATCCTGAACACGATCAGTAGCTAGTGCTATTCCGAGGGGTTCTTATCATTATCCTAATTCCACTATGCCCAAAAGCCCAGAGCCCCTAACTAGGCCGGACAGCTTAAAACCTGAGCCTGGCTCCGAGAATGAGCGCCGAAACGCCAAAATTCGCCTTGTTTGGGTAACCTGCGGGTTTAGGGTTTAGGGTTCTGGGCAACGATGTGTTCTAGTGACTGGTCTCTTTTCAGTGTTGCTACCAGCATAAAGAAGGTTTCGGGAGTGTCATCATAGGTATCGTGTATTTGTTTCTATGGTTACTACCAAGCATTCTGATTCTTTAATGCCGTGCCAGTGATCAGTGTGTTGATGACAACGATAGGGATGATGTTGACTATTCTTTGGTGCCCGTTGTTGTTATTATTCGTAGACCCAGGAAATCCGTAACTACAGTGCTGCCACCTGCCGCCTCTACCTTAGAGCTCCGAGCCCTGAGCCTGGAACCGGGAAGCGTAATGTAGGGGCCTTGATAACTAGACTAGGGTTTGGGGGCATGTTATACTATGGTTTCGGTTATTATAGTGAACCCCCACAGTCCTATCCTTAAACCCTAAACCCTAAACCTATTCCACTTGCTGTGGTACGTCCGAGAGTGAGTGCTGAAACCTATTCCAATTATCGAGGCCCCTACATAAAACCGAAAGGAGATCTATCTCTATTTCTGGGACTCGCGCGATGGCCCAGACTTTGCTGGCTGGCATCCTGGAAGAAATGGAGAGATTCTGTAAGTGAGGGTATAGGTATATAGACTTGAATATTGGGGTTCAGGGTTTAGGATAGGATTCTGGGTTTGGGACTTTGGGGTTTCAGGGATGAAGTCGGAGATCTTACCATCATTGGAGTCGGCTCTTCTATATGTTGGTGGACCACTTTCAAGTCTCGCTTTATGAGGCATTTAGCCTTTTTGATCCTGTGTTTAAGGGATGCGGCTTCCTGAACCAGGGCATGAAGCTTTTTCACGTCAAAGCACGAAGGACTTGTCAGAGCTTCGAAAGGTGGTTCCAGTGGCTGAGACCTTGTACAGTAAGGACTACAGGTAACTAGTCGCAGTGCTACAGTGCTACAGTTACTACAGTTCCTTTGCAAATCTGTACAGTATCCAACACACATCCAAGCACCAGTGGAACGTCCACGGCGTCTTGATAGCATACAGCTGTCTGTCCGGCTCTTTGCCTTCAGGTGGCTTGGGCAGTCGGTGGGTGCCTCTCTCGTCTTTCGCCCGAGATCTGCTGCGTTGTTCTTCAATTTCAGGGCTTCGTTGCACTTTAGCTGTCAGATGAGTTTGGCTGCATGGTGACGGGTCGCCCAGAAGCTAAACCCTGGCTATAGCCTGTGAATTTCTGCCCTAAGTCCCGAAGCCAAACTCAAAACACACAAACCTAACCCTGAATTCTTTAGACCCAAGCTGGGGGTGTCTGCTTCGAGATCTCGGCGTGGAGAGTCACACTTTTCAGCTGTCGCATCGTGACTAGAGCAGGGCAGGCGAGAAGCAGTACGACACGCATATATATACACACACATGCACCTTTCAAGTTTGTTTGTAGACACACAGGTTGTATACACAAGAGTTTATGTATATATATATATATATATATATGTATATATATATATATATATATACATACGATTATACATACATTGTTTTGTGTATGTATACATACAGTGTGTGTGTGTGTGTATATATATATAAATACACAAATACATAAATAAATAAACAAATAAATAAATATAAATACATATAAATATAAATACATATATATATATATATATATATATATATATATATATAATATATATATATATATATATATATATATAGATGACATCACGAGATGGTGCCATGCGCGGACTCATGCGCGCGCACCAAGCGGTCTAACTACAGCGCGAAATCTGGAAGAGGATGTGGCTCTATGCCGTCATTGCTTGTCGTGGCTTGCGATGCGGGAGTTTCCGAAAATTGGGGTACCTTATTTGGGGTCCATATAATAAGAGGCCTTCTCGCTAAGTCCCTAGGCTCCAAGCCCTGAACGCGCTGGCCACGTTGGTTATGAATCCCGACAGGCCCGATGGGGCCAGACAAAAACATTCAACCCAAGCTCATCCAGAAGGCGTGAGCCCCCAACCCAAACCTCAAAAATCTAAAGGCTGTAAGTTATATGAGCCTCCCCAAACCTTCTTGATCCTTCACGCGGGTATTGGAGCCGTATTAATTATATAGCATACTATAGATATATTGAATTCAAGAGAAGTAGACCTTTTTTTCGAGTCGAATATAGTCTTGCAGAATGTAAGGTAGTATATTCTAAACCTTCTTGATCCTCAAAACCCTATAAGCCCCTGAGCCCTAAACTTCAACCTTTAGGTGTGGAGCCGCTGCGAAGCGGACGAGATGCTCCCTCCGAGCAGGGGCTGGCGCATCCCCTGGGATGGCACCTTGGTGATAGTTGGGTAACACTTTACATCTTTATGAGTATTAAAACCCAATAAGGAAGAACAATGTACATTTTTTAATCCTATCCCAACAATGAGCTAGGCACCATCAACGAACACCTTGAGGCCGCCTCTGTTGGTTTGGTTCTTACCCAGACCCCCTTTGGAGGATCCAGAAAGTAGAAGTACCCATAGTAGTCATAGGGCCCCCAAATTGGGGGATCTACTTTCTAGATACTCCCGCGGGTCAGGGTGGTCCTTTGACGAGGAAAGGATGGAAGAGGGTCTGAATGTTGTATAATAGAAAACAGTAAAATACTTCTATTCATGTATTGTCCCGGAAAGATCATCGTACAGCTGAAAAATGCGAATGTCCCGAAAGCGAAGGGAGCAGGGAGGTAGTCAGCACCCCGACACTTAGAATCCTCTCATCGGTCAATTCCTTTGTCCATGCTGCATGCATGCTTCCTCCATCACCTCCATCTGTCAACTCATTCCCGAAAATCGTGAAATTAAATGCCCTCTCAGACACAAAAACCGCACAAAGCAAACACATCCCGCGGCATGGTTTTTGTGGTGAAGTAGTGTTCCCACCACAGTTTTTAAGCACATTTCAAGCTGTTTGGTATTAAAAGAAGTGTTACGTTGTTCTTCAAGGCTAGGAAACGTGTGGTTTCAGCGCGATTTTGGGCAACCAAGAAATAAATGCCGCATCGGACACTACAGGTCAGGAATTCCTCGGTATTTAAGGCTTTGGCGGCTTTCAGGATTAGAAGTAGCTGTTTTCGGCGGGGGCCGAATTCATGTTTGGGGTCGTTTCTTTTGCTGGGGCACTGCGTAGTTGTGTGGGGGTCCTATTCGGAAGATGCTTGAAGGAGTTTGCAGATGTCTTCGCACACATGACATGCTCAGCTGTTCAGGAGCTCAGGTCCTTCAGTTGCGCAGCAGTCTTTGCAAGCAGGTTCTGTCCTGTCTCTAGCTTCTAGCATGCCTCCGAACGTGTGTCAGTACACGTGATGCTTCTGCGAGAGTTGTCTCAACCCCAAAAACGCCGAACCTGGCTGCTGCTGCACACGAATTAGATTCAAAAGAGACCCTCAAGCTCTAGCCTCATGTGGGGATGACTCGTACCGGAACGTAAGCGATGTCCATGCCGTGATGATGACGATGATGATGACAATGATGAAGATGATCATGATGACGGTGGCAAAGTGGACGTTATCAGCCCCCCCGCAAGACCCCAAGACCCCGAGAACAGCAAAAGCGCCAAGACCCCGAAAACAGCAAAAACGCACGACAGTAATCCATGCGCTAGCAAAAACTTTGTTCTTCTCTTTCGGTGTAGCGCTGGCAGGTGACTCGTCGTGCGGCCCGGACTGCCACCAAAGAAGAGGTGAAGGAGGACCTCAGCTTCGTGCTTCAAGGGGTCCCTTTCAGGGCCTTTCAGGGCTCCCTTAAGGCCAAGGGCTTTCATGTCTCCTTCTGTATATATCGGCTTTAAAGAGGAAGTTTTGGGCATGAGCCACAGAGCCATGGAAACATACAGGCAACCGCTTCGGTCGCTCGAAAGTATAAGTGCCCCAGCGAACTTAAGCCTACGGGAAGAAGCCCCAAAACTGTAAGGCATTGGATTCAAGTGCTATAGGGGGGCCTTCATAATTTTCCTATACTATATGTTGGCGTTCCTTATTATCAGTATAGAATAGTGGCACCAAAACCCTGTTCCAATTATGAGAAATAAGCCCCCTATGGTGCTGTATGTTGCCCTGGCCCGCCAGGCCTGAGGCCAGCATAGCTTCGAGTTTCCCAAACTCAGCCGAAGGGCTTGGAAGCCTCGGCATCCTTCAGCCCTGAACCAGAAACCGAACCTCGCAACTTCCGAGCCCACAACCCCCATACTCCATGCAACTCACCCTGAGACCCGAAAAAAAACCCTAAATTGCAATCCTTCAGCCTGCAATGCGGGCTTCGTCCTTGCTAGGTAGGAGGGAAAAAATCCTTCAGCCTTAAGCCGGGTTTAGGGTTTCCCCTCAGAGCTAGAATCCTCGCCAGGAAGAGGAGCTGGAGCAAGCCCCGTCCGAGGAGCAGCAGGAGCAACTCCTTGTGGCCAGGGATCAGGCACATCTAGGAAGTCGTGACGCGAACATTTGGGAACCACACAGAAACTCTCGTGTGTAGGGGTCTCGGCTTTGGGGGTCTGGCTTTGGGGTTTAGGGTCATAACGTAAGTCTTATAAGGAGGCAAGCAGGCTGTTCTCGCACTTGCAGCTCTCCCAACAGATGCAATATCATTTCATTGCTTCCCGAGGCTCTGAGCCTGACCCCCGGAGAGTTTCAGAAAATGACAGGGGCCCGACCTACACGTTGAATCAAGTCAGGCCTTCACTACAGGAGCAGGGTCCCGGTAGTAAGGGTCTAAAGGGCAGAAATCCAGACGCCCAAAGCCCGCAAAAGACCTCTAAATAACAGCGAAATCCCAAAGTTCCATATTCTCCAAGCTATGTTGATGTCGAGGTTTGACTGGCTTGACCCGTTGTCTAACAACCCCAAGCCCTAATCAAGACGCGCAAAATGGTCCCGACAAGTTTTAGAACACCGCCTAGAACCTTGCAACGCTCCCTCACCTCCGCTGCGAACTCTTAAGGTTCCCTGAAGCCTAAAGCTGAGTTCCGCGGCCATCTATGAGGGTTCCTTGAAGGGATCTATCCCTGAACTCTAAACTATAAACCCTAAAACCTGGTGTCGGGTCTATAGACGTTTGTCCTGAAGGTGGTCTGCTGTCAACATCGCAGAGTCTATGTTTGTGTAGCTGTTGGTGGCGTGTTATATGTGGTGCTTGACAGCAAACAAGTACTATAGGACTAACATCGGTCGGTGTGCTTGTTATCTGACTGCTTGGTGAGAAGTGCCAAGTGTAGTTAACGAAGGACCAAGATTGCTACAGACCTTGCCAGGCTTTGTCCGAGTGTGAGTGTCAAAAAAAACCTGAGCCCTAAACCCTAGTCGGTTGAACAGCCTGTTCAGCAGTTCAACCAAGACACCCTGCAATGCGGGCTTCGTCCTTGCTAGGAGGGAAGAAAAACCCTAAACCCTAAACCCTAAAACCCTGAGCCCTAAACCCTAAACCCTAAAACCCTAAAACCCTAAACCCTGAGCCCTAAACCCTAGTCGGGAGCCCTAAACAGCAGGTGGCTTTGGTGGAAGCCGAGGCCACAGAGGCACTGCCGGAGAAATCGGGTCTTCGGGGCTTAGGCTTTTGGGCTTGGGTTTAGGGTTTAGGGTTTAGGGCTCAGGGTTTAGGCCTTAGGGCTTAGGGTTTAGGGTTAAGGGTTTATACGATAAAAGCCCTGAGCTCCAACATTTCAACAAGACATTCCAAAGGCGATGTTGATCAAGTGTTAAAGACCGCGTAACTTGAATGGAGTGGTGAAGGAATGACCCTGACAGGTCCTGGAAACTGCTACTGCCATGCTTGAAGGCAGGACCCTCTCATCTTCGAATTTAGTGTTCGGGTTTGGGGGTGTTTAGGCTTTTTGGGTTATAGGTATAGGGCTGAGGGATGTGTAGGGAACAGAAAACAAGGTTGAAGGGTGAGACGTAAACTCAAAAGCGTTCTGTGTCCTGGGTGTTCTTCACTCAGAATAAAAGGGAGAGGGCGCAACCGGGGACAGGGCGGAGAAGCCGACCCCTGGTGGTTTGAATTGCAGATTGAACAGTCCAGCAAAGATAGCAATTGTCCAGCTGGTGTGGTTTGAGCTTCATGTTCTGTATCGGCAGAGGTGTTTAAGTCCTGGCAAAATCTAGGGATATCGTTTCTGGCTTAAGGCTTGATGTGCAGGTGCGGGGTCTTCGACCTTTCTGGCGTTGTGTTGTTAGGGCCGGCTTGATGTGCAGGTCCTCCAGGGTTCGCGCGAAAGGTAGAGGTTCCTGAAGCCTGAAGCCGTCAGCACAAAGCGCAGAGTGACTAGACGCGTCTCTGTAGTAGCAAGTCCGCTAAGCCCATAAGGCGTCATAAGTAAGTCAAGTCAGTTTCGGAGGTTCGAAGCCAGTTTATCCTTTCCCACACGTGAGCTTTAAGCCCTTGAGGGGTAGGATCGAGGGCGTGCTCTAAATCTACAGTCTCCATTCTTGCTCTTTTAGGGCTAGCTTATAGGATTCTAATGGTAAAGCTGGTTACTAAACCAAAAAAGGGAACTACAATGGAGACTACAGATGAACTCGACCCAAACTCCCCCATAAGCTTTAGCCATGAGCCCTTCTCATCACCAGGCGAAGTGCCTGCAGATGTGGCCAAGACTGTCGTAGAGTCGGTGCAAGCTCAGCTGGATTCACTGCTGGAGGCTTCATGGTGGGCCCCGGGTTTACCTTCCTTGCAACTGCCATGGAACCTGACAAGGAGCACAGATGACGGTCCTAGGAAAAAAGGAAGGGGCTGTGTGGGTTTCAGTATCAGTTTCAAGAGGGAGTGAAGCCGAAAAGGAACTCCTCACAGCATTGCCGCAGAAAGGGCCGCAATTAGGTTCCCAAACAGGAGTTGTTTCCGACAGTCTGACCGCGTGGTCCTCCTACTCTTGAGTAAATGCAAATCGCTGGAACCTCGCGCAGCAAGGCTGTCCTGGAGGGAACCGCAAGGCAGTATGACGTATGTTGAAATTAATAAATGGCGGCGGATCAGTTCATCCTTCTGGAGCCCAGAAGACCTCATAGAAACTTGATGAAGGAGGCACTAGGGCAACCCTACTCGCACTTACCCGTGGACTTATCCGAAACCTGCCAACCTCCGAAAGCCCTAAAATCCCGAACCCAGACCACCACCAGACAAACCTTGGAGTAACATAGGGGTCAGGTAGGGGTCGATATAGTTACAGAAGGTTACAGATGTTGTTACCTTTGTTCCTTTGTGTTTTGGGGTTGCGCTACAAGCTTCCCAAAGCCCTATTCGCTATTCCGGCTCCTGTAGTACAGGTGCATCAGTCCTTGGCTGCAGACATCGTGGATGCCAGGCGGCATTCCCGAGAGATCCTCCCGGAGCTCTCGAAGCTCAGCCTGGAATAAACGCCCGGCGTCTGGGGTTTGCGGGTTTTGAGTTTAGGGGTTCGGGCCTTTAGAGGTTTAGGGTTTAAAATGAGGTTTAGGACCTACGGGTTTTAGGTATTGAGGTTCAGGCCCTTCTTGGAGTTTATTTACAATTTGGAAGGGTATGGATTCGCGTCTAGCCATTTCATCGGACCTGACATGTGACATGTTTGCGCCTGGCGCTCTCTTGCGTGTTTCGCTGTTTGCCTGCTGCATGTTCCCAGAAATCATAAAGTAGGGCGGATTACCAATCAGTATCTCCTTGCACTTTGTGTGTATTTATGCTAGAATGTACACAAACTCTTACCTGACTACATCTGGGGCCTAGGGGCAATCTTCTTGACTTAGGGTTTGGCGGCTGCACAAGACCGAATACTGAAATCGCGGTGGAAGATTATTCCTAAGATTCCTCATTTAAATGTACAGCACAGTATACCCCAAAACCCTATTCTTATCATTCGGGCCACTGTATTGCCCGAAAGTCTGCAAGCCGACCTCCAGAAGCAGACCCCTGAAGAATCTGACTTTTGGAAGCCCGTAGGTTTAGGGAATGCTCAGCAGAGCTGGTTCCGGCTGTTCGGCCGGGATTCCCTGCAATGCGAGCTTCGTCCTTGCTAGGTAGGAGGGAAAGATGCTCGGCAATGTTCGGCAGTGCAGGAGGCAACACAAGCCGAACACCGACATGATGGCCTGCCAAAGAAAACCTCTTAACCGGCTTTCCACCTGGGGACATATACCTCTCGTGGCCAGAGTTTGCGTGTAAGCGTCGAAACCCTTAAATATGGAGGTCCAATATAGTCGTGCAGGTGCCATAGTTTAAGCATCGTTTAGCAAACACCGAAACATTATTCCAATTATTCAGGCCCCGCACATTGTGTACACCGTGTAGAACCCTTAAGCAGTCCTTCGCGGAACCCTATACAACCCCTAAAACCTTAAACCCTCACCCTGTGGCGTCCTGTGATAGTGTTTCAATGCCTAGTCCTTGTATGTTAGAGGATTTTGATGTGCTCTGGAGACAGTACAGATCTCTTTAGATCCTTTGAGCCGTCATGCTTTATGTAGTTGATCCACAAGTGATTCGCTTCTGGATTGTCCCAAGCCTGCATAAACCCTCACCCCTAAACCCCTACAAACCTGCAAACCCCCTGTTCCGTTCTCCCAGGAAGCTCACACCTCGCATGCGCTCTGTGCAGAGACTCTTGCCACAGGATTTGGGGTTGAGGAACCCAAGGCCTCTGAATGGGCGGGTTTACGGCTTTCGACAGGGGTCTTGAAAGGATTAGGATCATGGATCTCTAGCCGGGCTCCTATAAGGCTTCCGTAGTGAGATGTGGAGTCTTATGAGTTAAGGGTTTGCGTTTTAAGTTTCGGGTGCCCTGAAAGGTTTCGTGTCATGATGCTGCGGTTGAGTCTTTTAGGGTTGGGGGTTTAATTTTTAGGGGTGCCGAGTCAACTTCTTGGGTTCCTTGGGGCTGGCTGTCCAGCGCTTGGGCACCAGGTCTAGGTTTGATTTATACGGGTATCAGATTCAAGTCGGTTCATGTGCACAGTTCTGGGTAAGGCTCGGCTGTGTGCAAGGTTTTCCCATGGTGGACTTGGCTTGACTTAGCACTTTGCGGATTGAGCATGCAGCAGCCCTTTTCTATTGTGATGCCGCAAACGTTGACAAACGCCAGCTTCAAGGCCAACAAACTTGAAACTCTAGAGTCCCTAGTGCCGACATGACCTGTATCACGAAAGCCTTCAACTCGAAACTACCTAGTCCTCAACCCCGTGGCAAAGTTCAATAATTGCCGTAAAATGCAAAACCCAGAAACTTTACTCCCGGAAACATGCTCGGAGAACATGGAACTGCAATTTGAGTGCACCGAGCAGCGTCCAAAGTAGCCCAACTTATGGACCCCGAAAACAAGGCACAGGCAAACGCACCCTGCCCCGCCACATCCAAGGGCTACCAACATCCTAAACCCTAAACTCTAAACCCTCAAGAGCCTGCCCTCAAGCCGGAAATTCTCCAGGCCCAAGAACCTGCGCACAAAAGCTAAGCCTTAAGCCACGGAGCCCGACAGTAGGCCGTGGACGGAATCGGTCGAAAGCCCGAACATCCGGAGCCTGCCCTACCAAAGGCCGCAGCCCAGCCGAAAGGCCTAGACTCCGGAGCCTGAATGTAGTCCCTATATAGGTACTTTGGGGCCCATGTATCTCTATATGGGTACATGGACCCTTAGGGCTATCCTGCCGAGGTAGCCTGGCGCAGGTCTTGGGCCAAGCCAAAGTCCTCGTCTTGCAGCAGCCGAAGTTGGAGCCCACGAGCCCCGAGGAGCCCGGAAATCAGAATCACAAAGCAAATGCACATAGGTTACGTAAATAACAGCAACATGTACAGGTAGACACAGGTAGAGAGATACAGATAGATCGATAGAAAAGTGCATGGACATCATGCGAAGCTCTACCGTTATCTAACCATCTTGGGGATGGCGAACGTGGCATGTGGGATTCTACGTGCGGTAGACTGATCACAAGGGCCTTAACAGTCCGAACATGGCTTGGTATATTCGTGGCATTACGGTATATTCGTGGCATTGCGTAGGGATGACAAGATGTCATTGCAATCTTTAATTCTCTCACTACCAGTACACCCTAAACTCTACAGTCTCTACTAAACCTTCATCCGCCAGCCCCGGCATGTGGCGCCCGGAGGAAGATGAGCAAGCGATGCAACTCCGGGTCGACTTGCCCCTGGGCTATTCTTAGGGTTTAGGGCCCAGGGTCCGGATAGTTCGTGATAGCAATAAAATGACAACAATACTAGGGTTTCGTGAAGGGTACTTCTGGGATTTTAGGTCTGAACGGTAAGGGGTAAGGGTCAGTTTCATTGTTGAAAACGTTCGAGGGCCTCAAAATGTGGGATGCAGAAAGGTCGGATGCAGGATCCGTCACATAGGGCCAATGACACATATTTTTTTGGGGGGGAATTACCCCACCCAGCTTTGGGAGCCCCTTGAAACGTAAGCACCCAAAACATGGAAGCTTCTGGTGTACATGTCCTGCAAGGTCGAAAGCTACGAGGGCCCTCGAAAATGCTGAGGAGAAGCTGCAGTCCCTGCTGACTGCAGAGAAGGTCAGGATTGCAGACCGGCGCCCCCTAGGCCCTAAGCATTAGCCTTAAGCCCTGGCCCAGAACCCCCTTCAAAAGGGGGGATCCTAATATAGCACTCTACACAGTAGGATCCTTATTATAAGGACCCCAAAATAAGGTAACCTTAATTTTCGGAAACTCCGAATCCCATGCGGGAGGCCGGAACGGAGAATGCTCCGGAGCTAGCAGCGGAGGCCGATCACGCGATGAAATCCGCCAGGTCGCTGACTGCCAGGCACATTTGGGGTGTGACTATGGGCTTTCTTATTCTGGGAACTTAGAATCTAAGGCGCTGGGTTTGAGTTTGAGGTATATAGAGTGTGGGGGGGGTCTTGTTTGGCTTTAGCGTGCAACCTTGTTGGATGTAGGGGTTACGGGGTGCTAGGATGCTGTGTCCCGATGTCCAGCCACAGGAGCTTTGAGCGGTTTTTGCTGCGGAGTTCGGAAGAGAACATATCCAGCAAGATACCGCCGAAATCAGACGAAGACGCAACAGCAACAGACATCCGAGGAGCAGCTTACCAACAAAAGTCCATACCTTTCTTTCTCAGCATGACTAGCTGAATTGCCCGCCAAGGAAGAACCAGGGACCACGAAACACTAGATTTGCAAACTCCAAGCCACCCGCCCTCAATGCCCGAAACTCTGCAAACACCCCCCAGTGGCACCAACCTCGCATGTTGCCTTGTACACACCTCAGTATGTGAAATGTATCAGTAAAATGTTTGCACATGTAGGCTTTGATTTCCTTTTGTGCCGCCGCAAATCTGGTTGCCATTGTTATAGCAGTGGCGGGGACTTTCAGCGTGTCTGCTGTGATGACAGTTAATTGTTATTACGACTACTGTTGTGATCTCAAAATTAGCATTTTCTCAACATGCAAAGAAGTGAACACATACCGTACTTTCACGCATACATTTGTGTGTTTATAACACACACACACACATATATATATACACACACACACACACACAACCTTTTCCTTTTCTCGCCTGCTTGTATTCAGTCGCGGGGGGGGGGGGGGGGGTCCTTTTTGGTGAGGCAAGTCGCAGCAGCAAGGAAGTTTGCTCCTGGCATCCGGCGCCTTGGGTCTAGTGGAGACGATTCCCTGCACATTTTGGGGGTTGACACGTGGATTTCGGGGTTTAGGGCTTCGGGTTCAGACCTTCTTCAAGAGGGTTCGGGCGGGTTGACACGTTCGAGGTTACGGCCTCCGGATTTTGGAGCTTTAGGAATTCGAAGTCTTTAGGGCTTGAGTCCGACACCTCCACGATGCTAGTGAGTGTGATCCTTATCCGCGTCGCCCCCATCGTCATGACGGTCGTGATGTCTGTTCGACTATGGTAGCAGAAGGGTAGCCAGAGCTATTAGTGACAACAAGTAGGGTCCCTTTTGGGGTCCTTTTTGCAACGGTGCCATTATCATATTCGTGCCTTTAAAAAAGGGACCGTAATTACCCCAGTGCAGCTCTGTGACTAGAGGACTGGGCCTTTCGCATAGCACTCCGCGATTAGGAACAGTGGTCTCTCTGTCATATCGTCCTAACGCCCTGTATAGCTTACAGTGCCAATGGTAGATCCGAAGGCCTGCTCAACGAATTCACGTAATTGAGCCAACATAGGAGAACAAAGCATGAAACTGCAAACCGTGCATGCAGGTAGCATGTTCAGGAAGCCTCCCATCTCCGATCTTTTCATTTCCTTTCCTGATCCTCGAAGTGTGTAGCCAGGGCAGAGGTGTGTTTGCAGAGTTGAACGAGCCATATTGAGGCAAGTACAGCGCCTACTGTGAACCCTTATTGTGGCAACTTCAAGCTAAGTTCCTTCTTCCGAAAAAACCCTTGCAACGCTGTTTTGGAAACTGGACCGAAAATCCAACAAGGCCCGAAAGAGTTTACGGTAAACCCCATAAATGTGGAAACCGGACTGAGGCCAAATAGTGCTGGTATTCCTTATACATTACTCTTAAGGATTGAGGCTATTGGGTTTCCAACTTTTTGGGTACTGCAGTACAGAGGAGCCCTAAACCCCGAGGACGAGTGCTGCGGCCGAGTATTCCAAGCTGCAGAAGAAGCTTCAGCGCCTTGAGGATCTCCCATCTGCGTTTACGAAGATATTCGGATTGATTTCAATATTTGTTCCTGATAATCCCTAAGAAACAATTGAAACCCACTATATAGTTTTCGCTAGGGGTACAGTCTAGTTTAGGGTTCATAATTAGGGTTTTAGAAGTTTTAGGGTTTAGGGGTTTGGGGTTTCGGGTTCTAATCTAGACCTAAGTCAACTAGCACCAAAGTTACTTCACTCCAGTACCCGGTACCCAGACCCAAGTTCCCAAGCCTCGCACTCCTAAACGCCCATCGCAAGCTTCTCTGTGTGTGTGTCTCTATGTTTGTGTCTGTGTCTGTCTGTCTGTGCCTGTATACATTACCTGCACCGGTATATAGATATAGGTGGAGTCATGGGTAAAGATACTGATAGACATGTGCAGATAGATGGATATATGTATGTGTAGATCGATATGACATTTAAATGATATGGAAAGCCGAAAAGCAATACTATTTGTTACGGATCCCCTATTAAAACAAAAATACCCGGAGGCTGAGCTCAAGCCGCACCTGGCACCGAAACCTCCTCCCATCGACCCTGCGGCACTGGCAGAGCTCGCAGGACATTTGGATTTTTGTCGTGGGTTGCACACTGGCATCCGCTTGTAGGGTTTAGGCTGTCGGCTTCAATCAGGTATGAGCGATGTCGGGGTTACGTTTTGGCTTTTGGTCCTTCAGCCAGTGTGCAGTTAGCTAAACTGGGACTTCCTCCAACCACATCTTCGACTAACAGGCTGCTCTCCTTGAGGGCCGTCCCTAAACCCTAAACCCTAAACCCTAACTAACATAAGAGGATCCTTGTCAGGCGAGAGGGCCGCATTATTCGCTAAACCCTCAGCTGTTTCGGGCAGGGTGGGATGTGCAGGACAGCTGGAGCAGGTAGAGACGGGCATCCAGGACGGGGGGGGGTGGCGGGGGGGTTAAGTTTTGAGCCGTTACCATCCGGAAGGTGTGGACGATTAGGGTTTGATCATGGTTTGGGGCCGGCTGATCTGACAATGAGGGTGTTCTGGGATGTTTGAAAGTATGCTCAGCGCACAGACATGAGAGCCTGCCGGAAGTACGTCCGTCACGGTGAGAGCAGTCCAGTAAGCATTGTAGTAGCAGAGAGCTCTGCAAGGTCAGCAATTTCCGCTCAGGCATTTGGTATACTACTACGTAACAGCGCGGAAGAAGAGAACGAGAAGCGACAAGGCCTTACAGAATCGGGGCCCATCACAGCGAAGACAACCGGAACGCCCTACACCCCCAGAGCCTTCACCATCCTGTGTAAAACCCCACAAGGATCTTCATAATAGCCTTAAGCCCTCAAACCTCAACAACTTAAGGCTCTGCACATGGTGAGAACGCTCTCAAGCCCCTCGGAAGCTCTGCAGAACCCGTCTAGTTTCAAGGTTCAGGGGTCCCTATGTTCTTCGCAGATTGAGCTCCCGGGCGACGGGCCTCCACCTGGGAGTTTCCGGACATGGGGGGCCCTAATATAGTACCCTAAATAGTAGGATCCTTTTTCGAGAATAGGGGCCCCCTAAACCCTAAACCCTAAACCCTAAACCCTAAACCGTAAATCCTAAACCCTAAACCCTAAACCCTAAACCCTAAATCCTAAACCGTAAACCCTAAACCCTAATAGGGGCCCTTAAAGCTCCAAACCTCTGTACCCGCTGTGCTTGGTTACCCGGCCACTGGTCCTCGCCGGTCTACAATGTCCAACTCACATCGGCATGGCATCGCCTGTCTCGTTCTTCACCAGCACGCCTTCCCGTGCGTCTGCCTCATCCCGCTCCCTTTGAGCTCGATAGAGCCAGGATGTCGTGAGCGCGGACCGCCCTGCCCTATGAAAGTTCGGTACATATAGCATCTACTGACAGCGCATCCAGCAACTGCTCAAGAATCCCTTGGCCGTAGCACACTGGCAAGCACGCCTCCAACGATACATCACGAAACCGTTGCGGCTGCGGTCACGCCTTCGTTTCACGATAGCAACCACAGCTGTCAAGTTTCTTTGCGATGACCGAGAAGCTGAAGACCATTCACCAACAAGGCTGCCAACTCCGTAACGACGTCGCTTTATGATAGCACCATCAGCTTTCTGATCGCTTGGCGATGACCGTCCAATCTGCAAGCTCCTCATCTGCGTGATGAGGAATCGTTGCTGGCGCCTCATCCTTTCACTTTCTGCTCCACCTTTCTGGAGTCACATTGCTTCAAACATATTCAGATGTTTCTGTTCTTAGGCCCCGAACACATCACGACATTGATACGAACCACCAAGAACTTAAGTGGTATGGCTCAAATTAAACATACTTAATTAACTTCAAAGTAAAACGACGCCATGGATTTGCTGCAAAATACACATTATTTGGCCGCCCCCCCACCCCCCGTGTGCAACATCGGATCTCGACTGGCTGGTGTTCGCTGCTGCAACCGGACCAGTAACTGCCCAGGTATCACATCAATGCCATTTCCTCCGAATCGGACCATCACCGGTATGATCGCCACAGCAAATTTAGGATTTAGCATCGACGTACTAATAACGTGGAGCTTCGTCTACGTGAGCGCTAACTACACATGCATAACGGCTGGATAAATTACACAGTGGGTAGGCTGGCAGCAGGTTAGATTTCATGTCACTCCCAGCGACCACAACACAATTGCGTTCGCGCCTGCTCGAATCCGCGATTGGCGGTTCGCCGACATACAACTTTTATTTCCTTCGGGGAGGGGGTATGGAAGAATAGTCCCCGGGGTTTTTCGAATAAAAAAACCCTAAACCCGTGAAAGGTAAAAATTTGGGCGGTTTGGGGTGGGCTATCAAATGCAAAGACGGCGCCCCCCCTGCGGACACATGACCTGGGGGGGGCAGCCGTGGCACTGTAGAAAACCCTAAACCCTAAACCCTAAATCCTAAACCCTAAACCCTAAACCCTAAACCCTAAATCCTAAACCGTAAACCCTAAACCCTAAACCCTAATAGGGGCCCTTAAAGCTCCAAACCCGATCACTGTGAAGACCGTCTTTTTCGCTCCCAGGAGGCCAACAGCGCTTTAGATGGCGGTGACTTTGCTCCCGAAGTGCCTCAGTTCACCGCTGCAGAATAAGCATAGGTCCTTCAGAGTTGTCTCTTGCACCTTCTAGGAGTTGTCTCTTGCACCTTCTAGTAAAGGCAGGTCCTAGAACTGAGTTGTAGGAAAACGGGCGCCCTGATTCACGTACTAGAAAGCCTAGATACCAAGCTCTTGCGGACTCGTGGAGTTCTCAGTATCCTCTCTTGCCGATTTGTGCCTTTTGCTAGAATTGCTCATACCGGTTCTGAAAATCATGCAACGAACTACTCGTGGAATTAGCATGGTTCTGACACGAGGCTCCGAAAGTCTGCTTGCTGTTCTTGCCATATTTCCTTAGGAACCCTAAACCCTAACCAAAACCCTCAAGAGTAAGGTGTTGAAGAACTTGGAGAACGACCTCCTTGCCCAGCTCCGCAGTCTTGCAACTGGCCAGAAGTCAGAAAACCGAAGGCAGTTGCAACTCTTGCCCTATGTGGGGGTTAAGGCCACTAGGGCTGAGGGCTTATAGGTCAGAGATGAGGATGTAGAGTTTACGGTTTGGGGGTGTTTGCAGCTTGAGGCTCAACGAGTTGATGAGGCCCAAACAACCCCTAAGAAACAAAACCCTCAAACTATAAGGCAACCCTAAACCCGATACAAACCCTGTAAACCCTATAAGCCCTAAAAACCCTATTTGAACCCTATAAGCCCTATAAACCCTATAAACGCTACAAGCCCTAAAAACCCTATTGAAACCCTGTAAGCCATATAAACCCTAGAAATTCTAGAAAGCCTTGAACCCACACATGGAAGCGCGGACGGAGGATGAAGATCTGGTCCTGCCTTCTCCAGGCCCATAGTCTGGTGAACCTGCGACCGAGGTCCCCGGTCGCCCCGGGTTTTAGCTATTATGGTCACTTATAGTAATTATATATTGAGGTAGATATGATATTACAGGATATGGCGGTATGTCATGGTCACTGATAGTAGTTATATGAAGGTGTATATGATCGTATATTACAGGATATTGCGGTATATTTGGGTGAAGGTATACTAAAGTATTAAGCTATGTATATTATTTTAGTTTGCAGGAAGGAGCAAGATTTGATCTCAAAGGGCAGCGCCGAGAAGCTGGCCTGGCTGGCTTGCACCACAATCAACACCAGGCTGTTCAGTGGTACACTTTTGTACTTTCAGGTTTCTGGGTTCCTATTATAAAATGAGAAGCCGAAAAAAGTATACACTTTTTCCCAGTGGGTTACTGAACAGCCTAGTAACAAGTGGATGCATGAGTTTGTGGGCTCCTGAATCCTGAGCCACCCACGCGTTGGATGGTTGTTCCGCAAAAACCCGATTCTAGTTTCTGAGGCCTCTTTTTCTTACAACCCTTTTAGTAACCCGTGTAGACCTGTTGTAAGAACCCCTTCCAGGCACCCTGTTCTAAATATTAAGGCCCCCCCATATTACGACAGCCGAGGCAGCGATCAAGAAGTCGCAGGACGGGTTTAGGGCTTAGGGCTGTAGGGGATTTTAGGGGTTTAGGGGTTCAGGGCTTTGGGGAGTTTAGGGGATTTTAGGGGTTTAGGGGCCCAGGACGGTGTTCCGGTTGTTGTTTCACGTCGGGCCGCAAGTGCAGCCCTTCATTCAGGCTTAGGGGTTTAGGGCTTTAGGGGTTTAGGGTTTAGAGCTTTAGGGTTTAGGGTTTAGGAAAAGTGGTTTTTGTGGTTTTGGGCTTAAGGCAACCTGGACCCTATCGAACCTTACCTTCTGAGGGATCCTTTCTTAAGATTTCCTTATAGAAGGCCTTGGCGGTCAGCTGTTGAGGCTGTACATCCTGGCCGAGTAACGAGAAGCGACAGTCATGAGGGTTTCGAACATAGTGTTCAAGGTTTATAAGTTTTGCAATGAGGGTCAGGATCCAAACGAAACCCCCGTAAAACCCTCACCCCGAAGAAACCCCTAAGCCCTGATCCCTACAGACCTTCCGGCCTCCACAGAGGATGCCTTGTGCAAGCCGGGCGCCCGCGCACCCAAAGAGGTCGCAGATCTTCGCTCCCGGACTGTGGCCTGCAAGACAGGCTCGGGTTCGAAGGGCCCCCCCCCCTGAAGGAGCCTTAATAAAAGGTTTTACGAAGGATTCCTGGAACATTCATTCCAGGGTATGGTGAAAGGCTGCTTAAGGCGTTCTAGGGTTGAACAAGGTTTAGAACCTAGTTTAGGATTAGGGTGATTCGGCTTTCCATTATTTTGGTGTCCATCCGCAGAGCCAGAGAACTTGCTAGCAACCCAGATGCTCAGGGGACTGTAATGGGGCCGTCGCGGGGCCCGAGAAGCGTCTTACTTGACCAAGCCTTCCACAGGAAGGATCTTGGCAAAGATATCACTGATAAATTGCTCCTGCGCGGCGTCCCTAGTCCCTATAGACAGCCTATGCATAGACGCGTGTGTATACATGTATATATATATATATATGTGCACGCACTCTAAAATGCCACAAAGTCTTATGAGTCAGTCACCTGTATTAGGCACAACACGTTGAGGCCTGGACGCTGTGGGCACCCGCTTGCGTGACGTGCGGGAGGACGTCCGGTGTCACAAGATGATGCGCTACTTTGCTTTGATTAAGACTAAGTCGCTGACCCTCAGCGTGTTTTGGGTGTTGATAAAACCTCTGGCTGTAGCCACGGAACCAGCTAGGTTAACTGTAAGAACTAGGACTTGTAGTGTCAGGGCTCGGGGTGTCGGAAGGAGGTGCGTTATGCATTGCTGCTCATGGCATTGACAGTTCGGTCGTTTCGGGGCTTTTCACGAGCATGGAGAGGTTCAGTCTTTCGGGTGCAGACCCATGTCAAAGACCTACGAAGCTTAATCCTAAATCCTCAAGGTGAAAATCAAGAAGCAGATGCCGTACATGCCGTCGTTTGCATCATTGTCGATTTGGTATTTGCGATCTCGAATTAGCATTTTCGACAGGAAGCTCAGCAGTTCATCCCGTGAAAGACGTTTGCAGGCAAAGGTTCTGGTTGGTTTGTTTTCACCGAAAAGAAGTCGGGTCCTAACACTAAATCCTAAAAATCCTAAACGCCAAACCATAAACTGGCCTAAAAATCAAACTATGAAAACTCAACTCGGAGTCGGGCTTAGGGTTATATAAGGCCCTCAGCCCAAAGCCCAAAAACTTGGAAACCCTCCAGAGCCAGGTACAGCCGTCGAGCGAGTGGAGTCTGCAGAGGAGCAACTTGAGGTCTGAGATTCATGGTATCAGCTTTGCCGTGGCTCCGGAGTATCTCACAAACCTAAGAAGAATACGGTCAATAAGGATAATAGTAAATAGTACAAGCCAATTATGTAACACAACAACACGTGATAAATCGCAATAGGAACAGACTGTCATACCAATAAGAACAGAATGCAGCAACAACAAAAGACAACACCACCAACACAAATTTGTATGATAAGAACATAATGAGAAAGGTTTTCGAGCTTAAAGTGGTACGAGGGCTATACTAGGATGTTTAGGAGTATACGATTCTGTGGTTGATGGACACTGCACACATAGAATTTGGCCAAGTAGTAGCGTAGGGAGTAATGAGTGCCAGTGAGTGCCAGTCCTTGTCAAGTTAATCACGGCGGGGCAAACAGAGTTCAAACGTTGGCTCCGAACCAACATCCTCAAGAGCCCTTGCTAGCAAACTCCATTTGACATCCCCGCATTGGGGGCCCCTCTAAATCAAGATTCATTGTATGCGTGTAGATGCACATATGTATATATAGGTATATACATATGGTATGTATACATATACATAATTATATATATATATATATATATATGAATGAAACATGTATCCATCTACGTGCGCATGTGCACAGACACGCACACACACACGTGCACATATGTGTGCATGCCTACATGCGCACATATATACATTCAGGTATGCACGTATTCATACTCATACACCCAATCACACGTCCGTACACACATGCATGGCTCCATGCATGCGCAGGTGCGCGCGTGTATACATGCTTACATGTAGACTTTTACAGACAGACACCTGTGCACATACCCGTACACATACTCACTCGCGAGATCATGTCCTCCGCCAATACTACCTCTAAACGAACGACAGCAGCCAAGCAGTGCGGCTTATGTAAGGTTGCTTCCTTTGCACCGAAACATGTTACATCACGATGGTTTGCTGTGTTGGTCTCCCCAAGCCCTTGAGTCAGCCCTTGAGCTTAACCCAACAGCCCCGCCCTGAAAGGTGGCATCCAGCAGCCGCGTGACCTTTGAAGCTCGGAAGTGGGCCTTGCAGGCTTCAGGAGGTCAGAGTGTCGCGTTTTCCGTGGCTTCAGTTACCAAAAGCGGGGTGTTGCTGAGGTAGCCGGAGCCTTTGGGTTCCGCTCGTTCGGGTTTCGGCGGCGTTCTTTAGGGTTGCTTGGAAGCGGGGTGGACGTAGGGTGAGTGGCTTGCAGGATTCATTTTGCAGCTTCTCAGCCCCAAAGCAAAGCCTCAATCCCAACAGCCAGCTTCTAGCATACGTTTTTCTTTGTGTCATACAGCTTGACTCTCACAGTTTTTCAGGCGTTCGGACTTCAAGGTCTGAAGAGCTCAAAAGCCTACTAAGAATCTGCGGGTGCCCGCCTTGGCCCTACATTCATGGAGACTTCTAGGGTTTAGGTATTAACAAGGGGAGCAGCAGCCACAGCAGCAGAAATAGCAGTGACCAGCATCAATGACAGCTACGACAACCATTTCGGCACTAGTTGGCTATCGTCATAAAGACCAAAGCAACTAAAATTGAGCAGTAGTGGCGGTGGTGGTGGTGGTGACCGTAGTAGCAGTAGTACTTAGTAGTAGTAGTAGTAGTAGTAGTAGTAGTAGTAGTAGTAGTAGTAGCAGTAGTAGTAGTAGTAGTAGTAGCAGTAGCAGTAGCAGTAGCAGCAGCAGCAGTAGTAGTAGTACTACTAGTAGTAGTAGTAGTAGTAGTAGTACTACTACTACTACTACTACTAGTAATAGGAGTAGGAGTAGGAGTAGGAGGAGGAGTAAGAGTAGGAGTAGGAGTAGGAGTAGGAGTAGGAGTAGGAGCAGTCGTCGTCGTCGTCGTGGTGCCAGTAGGTGTGGTAGTAGGAGGAAGTTGGAGTGGACATAGTCGGAGTGGATTTGTGGGAGGTGTAGGAGTTGCCGGAGTAGGAGACGGAAGTGGCAGCAGCAACAGCAGGGGTAGTCGTGGTGGTAGTGGTAGTGGCAGTTCCTGCAGTGGTGTGGCAGTGGGAGTGGTCGGGAGTCGCAGTATTAGGTGGCAATGGCACAAGCCTCAACAGTGCCCGTAGCAGCGTAGCAGTAGCAAAGCCTGAAATCACCTGCAACCGTCGTCCAAGGAGGCGAGCATGTTTGCGATGACTGCAGAAGAAGCATCGGAAGCTGGAGCAAGGTGCCGCAAGGAGGCTGACAAGTGCAAGACCAAGGTGGGGAGTTGCGAAAACACCACGTGTCTCAAGGCGCCCGGCAGCTGCTGTTCTGGGAAGCTTGGTTTAAAGACTTTAAAGGCGTAGAGTGCGCACCACCACCACCACCACCACCACCATCACCACCAGCAGCACCAGCATTGATATCACTCGATCGTCGTCACGGCCATCACTGCTTTGATCGTCATGCGGCCAACCGCCAACGACAACTGCACGGCATGACTGGGGTTTAGGGTTTTTCTGGATGTAGGGTTAAGTATAAGTTTGGCAGTCCAAACACTGAAGCCAGGGTTGGCTTTCTGGTCCGCAGGTACAGCAAGCTGCCTCATTCCTGCGTGCTCGCACCTGGGACGGCGCTGAAAGATGATACTTGTATTGGCCGCTTTTGAGCTTAGTGAACCTTAAAGCCTGGCATCCCTAGTTTTGTAAACCCCTTAACCCCAAGGCAGCAACCCTAAACCTTAAACCATGAGGGAATTCACTGGTGAGAAGCATCACTTAGAGTGCGTTCAGCGATGCAGGAGGCAAAAAAAAAGCCTAAACCTTAAACTCGGCTGTTGGCATCAGAGATCCGAAACCGGAATGTCTCAAAGCCCTGCGGCGTGCTGGCTACTGTTACTATGAGGTACTCGAATGACACATGTGTGCTTGTCTATGTAATCTACCGTGTGTGCATATACATGTAGCTTTATAGTTGTCTATAAACTGTTGTATCTATATTCATAATGCAATGTGTATAAATACATATATATATATATGTATGCATACAAGCATGTGTATGTATGCACGTATACATGTTACGTACATTTTTGTAAGCGGCACACGTACATGCATGCATACATATACATATTATACATTCACATTTGCATATATGAATATACACACATACATACTTACATCATGTACATACATACACACATACATGCACACACATATACGCATGCACATATACATTTATGTATCCACGTCTATAGACATGTATGTGTTTCATGTGTGTGTATTTATGCGCATCAGTAGAAGACACTCTCAAGTCAAGGCGCAGGACTTGCAAAGATCCTGGATCAGGTTTCGAAACCTCATCATACTCCCATTCGGCTACTTAGAAGACTTATTCCCGAAGACCAGCCCCGCAGACGCCGCAGACCCCAGAAGCCGCATGTTCAACGCAAGACCCATAAACGCCAGTTCCTAAACTTCTACAGGCTTACTTACTCTGACAGAGCCTGGCAATTCCCCCAAGTATGTAAGACCACATCAGTCCGTTCTAACACCCTACAAAAATTTGCTCTGGCCGCATAAAGCCCTCCTAGAATACATTGACACCCTTTTTGGAACTTTACACTGCCCACACGAAGAATCCGCATGAAGGCCTACGAAACCCTTTACCAAATCCTTAGCCCTAGCCTTTATCACTATAAGATGCGTCCGAACTCTTCTCGTCCAAGGCCTTGGTGGCATGGACCAGGTCCCGGAGAAGAGCCGGGAAGCCACTGGAAACTGGGCTCTTGTTTGGGACCTTTTCAAAAGCTGCCCCTATTAACATCTATGTGGGGTCTTAGAATTTTCGTCAAGGGGCTGCACTTGATTTAAGGGCCGTTTTGAGGGTCATTCAAGGTGTTTCTATTGACCCATGGCATGTTCAAAGGCAGTCTGAGTGCCGGTTCCTTCACGTCCTTCCCACCAAGACCAATCCTAAACCCACTCCAAACCCGTTTCAAGCCCTAAACACATGAACGTACCCCCACAGAAGACTCCAGCCCAGGAAAAGAGCTGAAGCAGCTGGTAGTCAGACTCCAACTGGTGCCGGAAAAGTTGGAGACCATCCTACGGGAGCCTTCGTTCACACTTGGCGTCCTCCTGGAAGTCTTGGTAGAGCTTTGTAACTAATAATTAATAATGGCGACATGGGATTGCTCAGGGCTTCACGGGGTTTAGAAAGGCTGTAGAAGGGTCATGGAGTAAGAGAAGGGCTCCATAAAGGGCTTGTAAGGCCGGTGAATTGTACAAGAGCTTTGTGAGGGCTGTTTAAAAGGTTCGCAATGAAGGGGTAATTACACCAAGCCTCCTAGTAGGTAGGGCTCTACATTGGCAATAGCAGCCTTTACTACTACAGAGCCCACGCTGGGAAATATGAGGGTTTGGGGCTTCTGAGGTACTCCACTCGCCTCTTTCAGAGACCGCGCTGGACTTTATCCCTTACCCCCTTGACAAACGATGGAAGTCCTTGATGATCGTTCGCTTAGGGAACAGTGTGTTCTGTCGGTTTAGGTCTGTGATGCTTTGTGACTGTGCGATGAAGGTTTCTTTCTCAGAGTGCTCTGCCGTACTGGTTAAGGTAACTGAAATGGGCTACGTCCTCGAATTTCTGCTGTGCAAAAACCGCAGTTACCGAGCATTTCCTGCAATGCGGGCTTTGTCGTTGCCAAGTACGTGTAGCAGGGAAAACACCCACTGAACCCTAGACCTTAAAACCCTAATCCTTTAAACCACTTAAAAGTTGAATTCCAAACCCTAAATCCCTGACGGAAACGGGACATGAACCACAAAAGAATAAAGAACAACCTGGCCGACCTGGCCATGGATAACACGGGTTCGAAGAGCCCTTCAGGAACTCGGCCAGAGCGAAGCCTGGATTCTCCTGCGCTTTGTCTCAAGGGTCTAGTAGTAGACAGGTCAGGTAATGATTCGAAGAGGTTGTGACGAAGAGGCCTTCTGATTGGAGAAGCGGGGGCTTTAACAAGACTTGGTTTGTGCTTGAGGGTCTCTGAGAGGAGAGAGAGAGAGAGAGAGAGAGAGAGAGAGAGAGAGTCAGAGAGAAAGTCAGAGAGAAAGTCAGAGAGAGAGAGAGAGAGGGAGGGAAGGGAAGGGAGGGAGGGAGGGAGAGAGGGAGAGAGAGAGGGAGAGAGAGAGGGAGAGAGAGAGCGAGAGAGAGAGAGCGAGAGGGAGTGAGGGTGGGGTTTGTTTCGGGTTTGGCAGGGTTTTTTAGGTAGACAAGTTCAGGTCTTGGGAGTTTTGGGGTCAAGAGTTGTGGGTAGCACAAGGAGAGGAGGAGCGGGAGCAGGAGAAGCCGCACCTAAGTCGTCAAGATCGGTGGCCAGGATGGTTTGGTAGAGTGGCAGCAGCAGCAGTAAGCAACTAGGTCCTGACCCCTGAGCTCTGCTGCGAAACCACAATGCTAACGGGAGACAAGGGCGTATATCCGAAAGTGAGAAGAACAACAACGCTCAGGCAAGACACCAATGCTCCGGTCGCTGAAGTGGAGCTCTTGGTTCAGCATCTCTGTCGCCAAAGGCATGGGCCTTCAAGGAGGTGTCTGGAATTAGTATTCAAGTGGTTTTGAAGGCTGAGGATTCTGTTGGGTCTTTTGGGTTGAGATGATTGCATTTGCTAATATGGACCTCAAGGCAGCAGTGACAGTACCAGACCTGCGAACACGTCCCGTGTCCTGTCAGGACTAGACTTGAAAGTTCAGGCCGTGGCACTTTTCGGATGATGAATATATTCAGGCCCCGATAGGGTTTGAAGACGACAACACCATTCTCACTCCCTACAGCAAGGAAAGCATTGGATGCTAGCGCTCCGCTCGTCGCGGCCTATGAGGACCCTTGGTACTCGGGACTCTCTCATTTCGGGTTGACGGTTAGGCTGCTAACAGGTTATAACGGATGGGCTTCCGGGTCTTAAGGTTGAGTGCTTAGCTAAGCGGTAACAGTAATTACTCATCAGTTTCCCCCTAACCCTCAGCCATAGCCAAAACCCGTCAGCCAGAAGATCCCCAACGCCGCGCCCTTTCTCAAAACCCTAAACCCTAAACCCCTAAACCTCTAACATGTGTAAAAAAAACCCTAAACCCCTAAACCCTCCGAATCCCCACACGACTAAACCCAAAACCCTACACTGCAAGAACTTGGGAGTCTCACCAGACTCTGAGCTCTAAACCTTAAACACTAGAATAGTAAGAACTTGACAGCCTCCCGGACTCTAAAGCCTAAATCCTATAACAGCAGAGATTCGTCAAGTTTCCCCTTGCTAACCCTCAGCCCTATATCATAGGGAGCCCCAGCACACTAGTAGAGGAACCTTCTGAAGTCCAGACGAAGCCGCGAGGATGGTAAAGCTGAGCCAGAGGGCTTGCGAGAGGCCACACAGCAGATGTTGGATACGGAGAAGGACAGGCTGATCGGGGGATTTGCGCTGAAAGGTTCTAGGAGTGATCTCTTTCGCTCTGTAGTGAGGCCTCTCATTACACGTATCCCCTGATGATCGCACCCATATGAAACCCCAAATTCTTAAACCCTTAACCCCCTAAACTCCAAAACCTTACAACCCTAAACCACTGTTGGCAGTCGCATTTTTGGGAGCCTTGGGTCCGATACCCTTTTTTGGGGGTTTAAAGGTCTAAAGGTAGAAGCCCGAAAGTTGGAGACCCAATAGCTTCAACCCTTAAGAGTAATGTATAGGGAATCCCAGCACTAGTTGGCCTTAATCGGTTGCCAACTTTATGGGGTTTACTGTAGATGCTGAGGGGTTTAGGATCTAGGGGTTTGGGGGTTTAGGCAGTTCGAAGAGGCCGGGATGCAAAAAGGATTTAGGATTTAGGACCTTCCCGGCCGACTCCCCAAGCCCGGATGCAAAAGGGATTTCGGATCTAAGGGTTTAGAGGTTAGGCTCTGCAGGTTTCGGATTTAGGGGGGGGTCTTGAGAAAGGGGGTTATAAGGTCCTGACGAGCAGGAGAGGCTGACATGCTTGTAGATCCGGCTCATTGGGAGGCGCTTCAGAAAGTCCTCGCTCAAGTTGGGGGTCTAGAATCTTGCTCATGTTGACTTGTTCATGTTGATGCTTTGCCGGTCGCGTCCGAGGACCGGCCCGAAACATCCGGCACCTTTGCCGAGCCCTCATTATGGAGCCTTACGAAGCCCTTCTCAGCCCTCCAGTCTTTCCAGGGCGCCTGATTAGAGTCTTAGTTCCTCTACTCGGAATTCCGCGTCCAAGATTCTTGACAAAGCTGCAAACCTCGTGTCCTCACGCTTCACGGTCCTTGGCGACGAAACCCACCTCCAAACCGAGGCTTACATGCAGTGATTCTAGAGCCATAGGCCTTTAGCAGCTTAGCACATAGAGTAACTCTTACTGTACTATCCGCAAACTCGCAAACCCCCCGACCTCAAACCTGCTAAAGCTCGTAGCTATCTTTTCCTGTGTTCTGCACGTTGTAGTGTAGCCTTGCCTGCCTTGTGCGAGTTGCGAGAGTCACGAAAAACCCTCGGCCCTTAGCCCTAAAAGCCTTAGAGCCTAAGCCATAGGGACACCCTATACGCGCTAAACCCTAAACCCCGTATGCAGGCCCCAAGCCCTATAGGAACCCTATAAACCCCAAACCCCCTATGTCATGTCAACCCTAAACCATAAGTAAACCCTATAAACCCTCTACCCCAAACCCTACCCTGCGGGTGGGAAAAAAACCCTACCCTAAGCCATAAGCCCTAAACGGGTCCTAAGCCATAGGGTACTTCCACCCGTGGACTCCCAGGAGGCAGCTCTCTCCATGGCTGCTGCGAGGCGCCTGGTCGCCTCCAAGGCTCGCCTGGTTCACGGGCCCAAGGGGTGCAGGGTTTAGGGTTTCAGGGTTTTTCAGTTTAGGGTTTGAGGGTTTAGGCGTTTAGAGTTTAGTGTTCGAGGGTTTAGGGGTTTGAGGGTTTTGGGTTTAGGGTTAGAGGGTTTATGGGTTTAGGGTTTTAGAGTTTAGTTGTTTCGGGCTTTTTTATTGTTTCAGGGTTTAGGGGGTTGGGCAACGTTCCCTTGAGGATTTCCTCACATGAGCCCATTAAAGGACTCTCAAAGGAACCCGTAAGCGGGTTGTAATCTTTGGGGGGCCAGGGGGTGACAGGGTTCAGGTATAGGGAACCCTTAGGGATTTCGGACTTTAGTGTTCTTTTTCCTACAGTGAATTTCGGGGGAGCAATACATGGCAGACAGCAAGATAGAGAGCCTGAATTAGAGCTGAACCCTTGTGTCTACAACTCGTGATTGTTGCTGAAGCCTGTAAGTTTAGCAGGTCTATACCGGTTTGAGTTGGTGATTGCATCCGTTCCCAGGAGCGCGATGCATTGCAGCGCCAGAAGGAGCCCCGCGGTATCTGGAGAGGAATGTGGCGGTGGATGTAATACAGAAGCAAAAATGCATACCAATGTTATTTCTTGGGGCCCCTTGTTAACAAGGTACTATGATTTGCCGCTAGACCGATTCTCATCATCAAGGCCCCCATGATGAGAAGGTTTTGTATGGTCAGTTTCCTTTCGTTCCGAGCCTTGAGCCTTGAATCTCTCGCATGGTGTCAAGCTGTTGGGATAGCCAAGCTATATTCAGAAATCTAAACTTACAAAAGGCTTCGGCTCCGGCAGGTGCCACGCATTATCACCGAGGATACGGCAACACACATTGACATGTGCCCCATCATCGTGGCAGTCAAGAGCCGTGTACTCCAGCCTTGAAAAACCAGAGGAGCCGAACAGCCTCAAGACCCCTAACTCCTAAACCCCTGAGAGTGAGTGCTGAAACCAAAAAAACCGAGGATCCTACAACCCTGAGCCCGAAATCCTGAGCCCTAAAACCCGAAAGCCCGAAGATGCTATGCTTCTGCCTGCACTTCATAATCTGTGCACCTGGAACTCTTTGAGAGTTGCCGAAGGTATGGACCACCAAGAAAGACCTTAAAGCCCTATGTTGTCAGCAGTATCCTTGATAGGAGGTTTACTAGTTTAGGATTTAGCCTATACGGTTTAGGGTCTAGGGTCTTGTGATAAGAGCCCTTTAACGAGGGCCCGACAGGGGGTCGCTAATTGCAAGATTCCGCGACGTCGATCTCGCCTCAGGAGATCCCCGCCTTCGCCAAGGGCCTGCGGGAGCTGATCCTTGTGCTGCATGCAGGTTGAGGGTTGGGGATTAGCTCAGTAGAGTAGGTCACCTTCGGGCTTTTTGCCGTGCTACAAACCCCTTATATACCAACAAAAGCTTAACCTTTAGTTGCCCTGAGATACCGGACAAGCACAAGCCAGGGTTCTTAGGGTTTTGGAAGGTTTAAGGCTCAGAAACTGGTCGGGTGGTTCGCCGCTCCTTAGCAACTCCATGTCATTTTGTGCTTGCAGATATTCGGGGCAGGGCTCTGGTAGTCCGGTAGTCATGGTAATGTTCACTGTGCCGGTACCTGGCATAAGGACATTGCTATTTCGCGATATGTAAAAGCACAGTGGGTGATGATGGTGATGGTGGTGACATGGTGCTGGTGATGGCGACAATACCGCGCTACTCGCTTCGACAGCAACACTGGTCAGTCGATGACGTTGGTGGTGGGGGGAGGCGGTGGTACTGGTGCTTGTGCTGCTGCTGCTGCCGCCATAATGGCCTCTGCAACACTTCGCAGGCCGATCGTATCATCCGGGATATCAGGCAGCCCAAGAAACCCTGAGGGTCTGCGACTAGATTGGCAGGGTAGTTCTGGCACAAACTGACTGGCTTTCATGCCACTTCGACGGCCTTACAGGGGGACCATGGCCACAATCATCACCCGATGAAGCAGGCTCTGAACTCTGCGCTCCAATCCCTGAGAAACGCCTGAGCCGAGGCAGGAAAGACTCCAGCGGGCACAGCAGAAACTGTCCGAGCAGCGCACCCGTGCGCTGCAGGGCGAGAGGCGCTTGTTTTTTTCATGATGGGTTCTCATAGATCTTGTTTTGGTCGGTGGGTCTGCCGAGGTTTCATATGCAGGGCTTTTGAATATATCGGCGACTCCACCCCAAATCCTCAACCAGGCATCGCCCAATCCCCAAACGCCCTAAAACCTGCACCCAAAACCCCTAAGCCTCTAAACCCTACAAGCCCTGAAGCAGCTGAATGCTTCAAACTATACCGTTGCCGAGATTGTAGCGTATAGACGTCTCAGTAGTAGTAGTAGTAGTAGTAGTAGTAGTAGTAGTAGTAGTAGTAGTAGTAGTAGTAGTAGTAGTAGTAGTAGTAGTAGTAGTAGTAGTAGTAGTAGTGTAGTAGTGTAGTAGTGTAGTAGTCGTAGTAGTAGTCGTAGTAGTCGTAGTAGTCGTAGCAGTAGTAGTAGTAGTAGTAGCAGTAGCAGTAGCAGTAGCAGTAGCAGTAGCAGTAGCAGTAGCAGTAGCAGTAGCAGTAGCAGTAGTATAGTAGGAGTAGGAGGAGGAGGAGGCGGAGGAGGAGGAGGAGCAGGAGGAGGAGGAGTAATAGGTGGTCTATCTTTTTGTGCTTGCCAGGTACAGCTCGAGTATTTCATGTTCACAGTTGCTGCCAGCATGTCCGGCATTGTTTTCGAGATGCAGGTGTTGTGCAGGTCTGCAGACAAGATAGCTTTCAGTTCTAGCTGACTCGTCGACTCGTTAACCTTCAATCCCTAAACCCCGAAACTCAGGGGTACTTAGAAATAGTTTTTAATTTTTGGTTATTATAACCCCTAAGAAACAGCTAAAATGATAATGTTTGCTAGGGTTCTAAGTTCAGTATAGGAAACCCCGAGGAACGAATCCTTGTTTGTTCCAGGCTTTGGCAAGCGCAACTTGTCCTGGAGCAGCTCGTGGAGCTGCCCGGCAGCACAAAGGGGCTCTTTGAGCAGAGGGCTCCCTTTAAAGGGATCTGTAAGGGCTACTATTATAAGGGATCTATAAGGGCACTATAATCATTTTTCGGTCAAGAGAAGGGACCAAGAAAGGGCTCCCGTTCTCATCTTCGCCACTTGAGGCCGTCTCAGTACCGTGTGTTTGTTGTTTGGATGTGTGCAGTGGTTGGCTTTCTGATTCGCGCCAAACTCAAACAGCACTTCAAGGGTTACTGGACATGCCGTGAATGTCCTTCTGTTTATGGATGTTGAGTCTTTTTGTCCCTTCCTTGCCAGGAGAATGCAGCCGGTGGAAGCCGAAGTGGAGCAGGCCGTGCACCTGCGTTTTGTCAAGAGTTCTGCTGGCGAGCAGAACCTTTGCAGAGCACATGACGACGACCACCAGAAGTGCCACTCCTCGTAGGATCGGTGAGTGGAAGCAATGTCCCCTAGCCGGTTCTAGTCACTAGTCCACCTGCGCTCTGCTGGTATAACCAAACCCAGCCCTTCAGATTGGATCAGTTTAGAAATTTAAAGGTTGGATTCTGCAATGGCAATGTCGCCTCCTACGGGCCACCGCCTCCGGCGTCCGCGCTCCTTCGAAGCCAGCTCGCTGCGCAGCACGACAACTCGACAGCTGCTGATGGGGCTTGGGATGATCTTCAACCAGGACCTTCATACATTGCTCCGCGCCGGCGGATTCGCAGGCATCCGATTTCCCACCAGGGAGCAGATGCAGAAAGCAGGAGATACTCTGTTTGATGCATCGATGGAGACCACTAACGTGGACCTGTTCGTTAGCCATGCTTGGAGTGCAGGTCGTTGGGAGAAGTTTCTTGCTCTCTGCTTGTATCTAAACCTACAGATGGCCGTCGGATGTTGCATGATCACGTGGGTGTTCTTCGTGGTGCTGTTGATCTCCTTGCATGGTGCAGCCGGTCTTGGGGGAAGTCGACTCCTTCTCCCCTGCTTTGTGTACCTGCCAATGGCGATGTTTTTCGTTGTCTTCTTTTTTGGACAGCAGCTTTCTGCAGGACGGTGCTCTCCGTCTGTTTGGATAGACAGGTTGTGCATCCATCAGACAGATCTGGAGCTGAAAGCCGAACAAATCAAGTCAGTGCCCACCTTCGTCGTGCGCTCGACCCGGATGCTCATACTTTGTGATGGGTCTTACTTTGAGAGATTGTGGTGCAACCTAGAGCTGGCTACTTTTGCTCGGCATGGAGGTGTGGAGAAGGTTGATGTGTTGCCTTTATGGCTTGCTCCCTGGCTGCTTTGCTGTATTTTGCTGGAACTCCTCAGTGCCAACTTGATGGATCTTTCGCAGCTTGTGTTCCCCAACTGGATGCTTACTATGGACAACCATATCATGGGGCTGGCTGCGACACTTGCGGGAGGCAACCCAGTCTTGATGGGATTTGTCGGTTGGCTGGTCATCTGGATGACGTCATCGATGTCCACGCTCCCTGCCTCTATCCCCAGTTTCTTCTCCTTCCGCATGAAGATTCGGCATCACCAGCTTATCTTGGATCAAATGGCAGACTTCGACGTGAGGGCGGCAAAGTGTTCTGAGCCCTCCGACCGGGATGCCATCGAGCAGCAACTGCAGGAGGTCTTTTGTGAGCAGGACTTGCCCGGGCCCGGTTCGGATGCCGTGGATCAGGGGGAGGTGAAGCTTCAGCGCTTTGTCAGCTACCAAGCCACCGGCGATCCGCTGGACCGCTTCAATGCCTACGTTCGAGGCGTCCTTCGTGACTTTGTCATGATGCAGATCGGCGATGAAATCTACGTACCATGGCCGCTGTGTCTGACTACCTGCCTGCCTATGATATTGTATTCCTCTGTGAACGTGCTGGGCTGCGACAACGGCTCTTGCGAGGAATCTGCACGTGTGGCAGGTGCTTCCTCGATGCTCCAATACATGCTGGCCAACGTTATGGGCTGGACACTGAACATTCTGCTGACATTCCCACTCACCTATCCGGTGATGCTGCGGATGCTGAAGTGTGTTCTGTCCTTCGGCGATGGTCCGGTGCAGCGCTGTGCGGCATTCTTGTGTTGCTTCCTAGCATATGAATACACGTATATATGTGGCGGCTTGATCTGGGCCTCTTTGCTTTCTGTCGTCACAGTTCAATCGCCAACTCAGCTCACGTGTTTCCTGTCGGTCATGACTGCGTTGGTCATTCAGAGCCTCTGTTTGTTTTGCAGGTGGGAAACGCAGGGCCAGAAACACCAGTCATCATGTCGCTGTGTCCAACGACAAGTCGCGACCTATCAGCCAATGGACGCCACAAGTGTTTTGCCTTCGGCCTTCAGTGAATCGCCTGAGTGAGCCGATAGCAGTTGGCACCAGCTGTGTGGCAGGAGAGGACGGAACCTACCGTGGAAGCTTCTGACGTGGTTAGGGCCTGTGCAAAGTTTTGACTTCGTCCTTGGCAATAATCATCATAATATTAATAATGAAAGCAAGAATTTTCTTTACAACCAATACTATTAATCAATACGAAATAGTGCTGTGCGAGGGCACCTCAGGCATTGTAGCAACCCGGAAGTTCCTTCGCAGCCGCCTTTGGTGCTTTATCTTTTCTGCCTCTGTCCATCTCAGAGGTCAGAGGTGGATTTCATCAGCTCCTTACAAAATATTGCTGTACTTCTCGCCCAACGACGCGAGACTGAGAAGCAGCTCCGACTGCTACCGGAAGCACCTGTAGTTGAAGCAACGCCTTGAACAAATTCGTCTTGTCAATGGGCGGTTTCACTAACTTGCTCTGTGGTTGCGGGGCAGTGGAAATGGAAGGCACGAGTCCTTCTCGGTTTGCGACCTGTGTCTTTGCCGCTGGCATTCGTGAGAGTCCAGTTGCAAAAAAGGCTCTGCGGCTCTCGTTCTGTATCTGTTGAAGTTTGGCAGACAAGAGCTTAACCTACGCATTTCCAGAGGTTGACCTAGTTTGCATGGGTCCAAGAATTTGGCAGTTTACCCTGCTGTTTCCTTGCTATGTTGTTTAACAGCGTAGTTTAAACACTTGGCAGGCCGTGTGCTTGTGTTTTGGCAGCAGAAGTTCTGCTTGCGAGTAGAAGCGTAGAAGAGTCAACAGATGACGACGACTGCGTGAGTGGAAGCATTATCCCATAGCCGCTTCCAGTCCAACTGTGGGTTGCTGCTGCGGCTGCTGTTTCCGCCACTAACACCTATAATGGGTTTAGCCGCAGTCATCCTGAACTGAGGTATGACCAAACCCAGCGCTTCAGATTAAAATACTTGAGAAGTTTAACTGTTGGATTGTGCACTGGGCAATGTCGGCACCTACTGGCCACCGCCTCCGGCGTCCGCTCTCCTTCCAAGCCAGCTCGTTGCGCAGCACGACAACTCGACAGCTGCTGATGGGGTTTGGGATGATCTTCAACCAGGACCTTCATACATTGCTCCGCGCCGGCGGATTCGCAGGCATCCGATTTCCCACCAGGGAGCAGATGCAGAAAGCAGGAGATACTCTGTTTGATGCATCGATGGAGACCACTAACGTGGACCTGTTCGTTAGCCATGCTTGGAGTGCAGGTCGTTGGGAGAAGTTTCTTGCTCTCTGCTTGTATCTAAACCTACAGATGGCCGTCGGATGTTGCATGATCACGTGGGTGTTCTTCGTGGTGCTGTTGATCTCCTTGCATGGTGCAGCCGGTCTTGGGGGAAGTCGACTCCTTCTCCCCTGCTTTGTGTACCTGCCAATGGCGATGTTTTTCGTTGTCTTCTTTTTTGGACAGCAGCTTTCTGCAGGACGGTGCTCTCCGTCTGTTTGGATAGACAGGTTGTGCATCCATCAGACAGATCTGGAGCTGAAAGCCGAACAAATCAAGTCAGTGCCCACCTTCGTCGTGCGCTCGACCCGGATGCTCATACTTTGTGATGGGTCTTACTTTGAGAGATTGTGGTGCAACCTAGAGCTAGCTACTTTTGCTCGGCATGGAGGTGTGGAGAAGGTTGATGTGTTGCCTTTATGGCTTGCTCCCTGGCTGCTTTGCTGTATTTTGCTGGAACTCCTCAGTGCCAACTTGATGGATCTTTCGCAGCTTGTGTTCCCCAACTGGATGCTTACTATGGACAACCATATCATGGGGCTGGCTGCGACACTTGCGGGAGGCAACCCAGTCTTGATGGGATTTGTCGGTTGGCTGGTCATCTGGATGACGTCATCGATGTCCACGCTCCCTGCCTCTATCCCCAGTTTCTTCTCTTTCCGCATGAAGATTCGGCATCACCAGCTTATCTTGGATCAAATGGCAGACTTCGACGTGAGGGCGGCAAAGTGTTCTGAGCCCTCCGACCGGGATGCCATCGAGCAGCAACTGCAGGAGGTCTTTTGTGAGCAGGACTTGCCCGGGCCCGGTTCGGATGCCGTGGATCAGGGGGAGGTGAAGCTTCAGCGCTTTGTCAGCTACCAAGCCACCGGCGATCCGCTGGACCGCTTCAATGCCTACGTTCGAGGTGTCCTTCGTGACTTTGTCATGATGCAGATCGGCGATGAAATCTACGTACCATGGCCGCTGTGTCTGACTACCTGCCTGCCTATGATATTGTATTCCTCTGTGAACGTGCTGGGCTGCGACAACGGCTCTTGCGAGGAATCTGCACGTGTGGCAGGTGCTTCCTCGATGCTCCAATACATGCTGGCCAACGTTATGGGCTGGACACTGAACATTCTGCTGACATTCCCACTCACCTATCCGGTGATGCTGCGGATGCTGAAGTGTGTTCTGTCCTTCGGCGATGGTCCGGTGCAGCGCTGTGCGGCATTCTTGTGTTGCTTCCTAGCATATGAATACACCTACATATGTGGCGGCTTGATCTGGGGATCGTGGATCCCTGCTGTGCAGGAGCCCTCGCCAACTCAACTCACAGTTTTCGTGTTGGTGATCTCTTTCTTGGTCACACAGTGTGTCTGCTTGTTTTACAGATGGGAAAGGCAGGGCCAGAAACATCAGTCATCATGTCGCTGCTTCCAACGACAAGTCGCGACCTATCAGCCAATGGACACGGCAAGTGCTTCACCTTCAGCCTTCTTCAGCGAATCCCCTGAATGAGCCGATGGCAGTAGTCACCGAATGCTTAGCGTGGAGAGGACGGACTGTACCGTGGAAGCTTTTGGCGTTGTTAGGGCCTTTGCATAGTTCCGAAGCGTTGTGTCGTCCCTGCTATAGTCCAGTTGCACAGCCGTTACTCTCGACCCTAAACTTTACGGCGCTGTAGTCACAACTCCGAGGGTCCACTGCGCAGCCGCCTCTGGCGCTCTTCGCGTACATGCTGCAGAGGTTAGAGGTAAAGTTCCTCACCTCGATATTCGTTTCGTTTCTACTGCGATTACTTTGCCATTTTTGCTAATTGCTCCCCTTGTTATCTTTTTCTGTTGCGATTATGCTTTCTGCACGTTCTTTTTCGTTTCACCACAGAACCGGAAGGGCCCGTAGTCGAAACGGTCTCAACAAATCCGTCTTGTCAAGGGCGGGTTGTCATCACGGGCTCTTGTGTTTTGCTGCATATCTCTAGCTTGACAGAGAAGAGCACAACCTTCTATTTCGACTGTGCTCTTATCGTTTTGTACGACTCCAGGAGTTTAGCCTTCTGTTTCCTTGCTCTTCTTGTTGTTGATACAACAAGTAAGTTAATGTTGTACCCCAAACCCTAAAACATCCTAAAACCTTAGCCCAACTTCGTAGTAGTTGTTAGTTGATCTCTGCACCTGGGAAGGGAGTTTGCACAGAGTGATGAAGTGCCTTCAGGACAATGTTCCTGGCGCAGCCTCGTTTCCGAGTTCACATCGGGTTCGTATTACACAGAATTGAATAGGTTTACCAAAGGAAATACAG
>CAJNDT010001269.1:875064-912564 GCA_905221615.1 Symbiodinium sp. CCMP2592
TGATACTCTGCAGCGAGTTTAGCAGCAGCCCACAGCTGAGAACGTCGTTTAGATATTCCACGATAAAAAGACGTGTGAAGATGCTCCTGAATCCTACATGTTCGGACCCTCCGAACCCGTCACCGGGTGCAGCACACGACTCTTCAAAAACTTGCCCTCCCGGCCCACAAATCCAAACATCACCACGCAAACTTACAATGAGCATCCTTAGGTAGAACATTGTAAAGCGCCATTCTAGACCTCGTAGACCCGGAATCACGAGCACATAGAATCGAATCGTTAGACAGAGCCATCAGTAGAGTTTAGCCCACCAAAAACCCTTAAGGTTTGCATGGTTTAATTCAGGGTGTAGGTTTAAAGGATTTGGTTCCCAGCAGGGGCTTTTGCAGGCTGGAAGCAAAAGAGTCCCTTAACCAGCAAGCTTAACTCCTTGAAGCTTAGGGCATCTAAGGGTTTAAGTTTAATATAGGTGCCGTAGTGATTACCAATACCATGATTTTGGTTAATGATAGTATAATGAGCCCTAAAAATTGAAACCCTATCCTAATCATTAAGGCCCTCATATTACGGGCTTCTGTTCCCTAGACTCAAACCATGAACCCAAGCCCTGAAGTACTGGAAGCTCTGCTCTGTAGCTAAGAGGCCGCCTCTTCGATGTGCGATGCAACTCGCCGCTGGTGGCCAAGTCGGAGGCAAGTCATCCACCTAGACTAGCTTTGTAGTAGATTATGTAACCTTTAACCTTTTTGGGATACGGTACTATAGTCCCTTCATCCACTTAGACCAGGTTTGACCTTGTCGTAACCTTTACCCTTTTTGGTGTACTATGCTATAGTCCCTGTATCATGCCGAAGGTTAACCTTTACTTCCTCGATGATGCAGGGCAAATAAGTCGAGAATTTCAAGGGCAAGGACTGACAGGTTTGGGCTTATTATAGAGGCCCAAACGAATACCGGCACTATTCCTGAAGGGTTCCTGTACATTCCTTTGTAGTAAGCCATCCCAAAATCCTATGTCGATTGGATGGCGCTTATACTTTGTATATTAATAAATATGTAGATACGTAGATATATATAAAGAAATATATATATATATATACACACATACAAAACATATACATATATATATATATATATATAGAGGAGTTTTAGGGGTCAGAGCTCTGATGTTACCGTGCCAATCAAATCGGCTCAGGGGCTTTGGGCTAAAACCGAAGCCGCACATCCTGATCATAGATATTTCAGTTTATTTGTCAATTTTCATTTGCTTGCATTTATACACGCGATAGTTTATGAGATGTACTGGTAACCTCACTGTGGGGTCGATCGCTGCCCCCCCTGGCCCTGGGGTCTACAACTAGTGGCAGTCGGGTCCGTGTTGAAGGGTTTGGGGTTTAGGGTTAGGGTTTAGGGTGTTTTAGGGACCTGAAAAGCGGACCCCAGTTTAGAGAACTTTTAGATATCTGAATAGTAGCATAGTATTTCTACTACGGGGATATGATTGGTAAGTTCATTCGCCTGTTGATCTTACCGAGACTAAGAAAGGATTCGGGCACAGGCAACATACTTTGGCTTGGGACTGCGCACCTATGACCAGCAAGAAGAAATGGACAATTCCAGATTTATGTCATGGTGTAAGTGTGCTGATAAACCCCGCTGGCATAGACACGAAAGAAAGCCTTAAGTCTTTCTTCCTGGACCGTGACAGAGCCTCTAAACCAGAAGCATAAGCCCGAAACCGAAAGGTCTGAAGCCCGAAACACTAAAGCCCTAAAACCTAAAGCCCTAAACCCTAAACCCTAATTTCTCACTCAGCAGACCTCCGAACCATATGCCTCGCCTGGATTGTCCGAGTGTGAGCGCCGAAACCCTAAAGCCCGAAACCCTCAACGGGACGTCAGGCGCCTCCGGTCGCGAAGCGCCGCCGCACGTAAACTTGTGGGCGGCCTACGCAGACGGGCATTCTACAAAAATCTAGATCTTAGAAGGTCAGTTGTAGCATCTACTTGTTAGGTTACTGTCTGTAGACAACCATGGAATGTACCTTGACCTATAGCCGTGTCGTTCTTTGGAACTTTATCTCCACCGTATGCCGAAGGAGGATCCTTGGTCGCTGCTTCGGGCGGAGCCTCCGAACACCCCAGCTTCAACCTTAAACCCGAGTGCAGTGTTTATCGTAAACCTCTAAACCTCTTCAGAGGTTCTCAGGGGCAGACACCGAGGTCCACAAAAATTATTGTACTGTCATCTTGTCTTCATTCGATCATCGTTAGTTGTTTTCTGGAGCCATCATGAAATCATTATTTCCGGTATCGTGGTTTCATACTTTGGCGGAGAATTGGGAAAGGCGGGCGGGAATCTTGGAATTTTGGAAAAATGAAGAGAGCTTCAGGATATCTTCGTTTTGCATATTTTGTTCATCGCTTTTTCCCTTCGTCGTGCGATCAAGGGCCGGGGAATCGGCGGACTGGAATCCTGGAATTTTCGAAAAATGATCATCGGATAGCTCAGAACGGGGGGTGTTGGCTAGGGGGGGGTACAGGGCAGCGGCATGAAGGCGACAGGTTGAGGTGTGCAGATAGTTCTTGCATAGGTCTGCGTGCGATAACTGTGTGTAAGACCATGTCCATGCAGCCAGTGTGTCGTGAAAGTAAAAGTCATGTTTCTCTTGCCGCTCATATTTGTCCTGAGTCGCCCGTTCTTGGCGGATGTGCTCAGAGCACGGGGCGACATCAATGTTGGGCAGCTGGGATCTTGCTGGGTGTCTTCATTTACAATGCGGCCTTGGCCACTATGCTGGAACTGGCTTGGCATGGAATGCAAAGTGCAGATTGCCAGACAAAGGCCAAAATGCAGCCGAACCACGACCGGTACAATTTGTATTGGCGCGCCAAAATGCCGATACAACCGCCGAGGCAGATGTATCGGAAACCGACAAAAATGATACATGTATTGAAACCCCACGAGTTCAATACACATGGCTTCCAGGTCACGATTACAAGAAGCAAACGCATGTATCGGACGCGCGCGGACGCGATACAATGCCCTTCCAGGGTCGCGAGGGCGTTCACAAATGTCAAGCGGCGTCGCGTGACAAGATTTCGTGCTTTGCGAAGCGGCAAGGCGTTATAATACACCCGCCGCAAATCCTCAGTCGCAGAACTTGAATCACACCGACTCTCCAGGTTGGTTTCGGTTCTCTGTCCTTGAGTAGACAATTCACTCACAGTTGTAGGTATAGGCGCGGGGATTGAATCAGCAGATGACAGGGAGCCTTTGTAGAGATGGAATTTCTTGATTTCAGATTTCTCGCTTGGAAACCGTGGTGCTGCAGCACTGGGCATAGCCAACAACCTTCCTACCCGAGCTTTCTGCCCCATATTCAACTTTGAACGTTTCCCGTGGACTTGGCATCGTCATAAACTTGTTTGCAAGCCGTCACAGAGTGGAATATGCTGCTGGCCAAACCCCCCCCAGTGAACCCCACCGTCTTGAGCTGTCCAAGATCAGAGCCTCAGGAAATCTTGACGTGTGTATTACGTGTTTTTCTTCGTTTTGCGATAAAGGGTCGACAGACGAGAATCCTGGATTTTTCGAAAAATGAGTGAGAGCGTCAGGGTTTTTTGTTTTTCCTTCGTTGTTCATCATGTTCCATCGCTTGGCACCAGAGGAAGGCGAACGATGATGCATAATGATGAACAGATTGCCAAAACAAATAGTTCCTTGATGTCCAGCCCCTAGCTGCCAAAGAATCACTACACCCTAAACTCCAAGCAAAAGGACCTTGCTTGCGGCTTGTTTGTATGCGACACTTATAAAGCCTAGAGACTGCTAAAAACCGTCGGCGTGAATCAAGGTGCTTGATCAGCTCTCATCCGCGGCTGGTCTGAATTTGCCTGGTGCTTTGCATCACGACTACTTCATCTGCGACAGCCGCTGCTAAGACTTCTAGCAGTATTACTGTCACTACAACTACTACTGCTACTACTACTACTACTACTACTACTGCTGCTGCTACTGCTACTGCTACTGCTAGTGCTACTACTACTACTACTACTACTACTACTACTACTACTACTACTACTACTACCAGTACTAGTACTAGTAGCCACCACTACTACTAGCACTAAGAGGCAGAGGCCCCAGAGAAATCCAGGGTTTTCCTGTTGACCTAGTGCTTTTTGCGTACGGTTTGGGATTTCCCTGAACCCTAAACCCTAGACCCTACATGAATGTGCCTGTGTCGCAGAGAACTCGGAGAAAAAGAGAGAACCAAGAAGTGCTGGTGTTCGAGATCTCGGCTGCACCCTAATGTAGGAACCTGATCAAGAAGCCCTGGTTTCAAAAAATAGCAGGGTTCATATGAAAGAACCCTAAAAAGGCGCGTATGCTCTCTTGTCTATGGTTGGTACTTGCTGTTGGGCTTTTCGGAGCAGCATGCGCATAGTCCCTGGAGTCTCTCTCTAGTCTTTGAGTTCTGACGAGTTCCCTGCGGTGCGACTTGTTTCAGCTGGGCGGGTGGCAAAAAACCCTAAAAAGGCCCAAGGTTTCTTAATCAGGTTCCTGCATCATTAGATCCCGTGTAGTAACCCTTGTAGACCCCTTTGAAGGAACCCTTAGATTAAATCCTAAACCCTAAACCCTAACCCCCAAACCCTAAATCCTAAACTTAGATCCCTTACAGTAACCCTTGTAGACCCCTTAAGGGTGAACCCCAACCCGACATGTTCTACGCTTGTCCTTCAGGGCTGGCTCGTTGGAAAGTCGGTCTCGAGCAGTGAGGATACGCATATAGGGGCCTTCATAGGGTTCCTTTAAAGGGGTCTAGAAGGGGTACTATAAGGGATCTTTAATAAGGTGCTATAATATAGGGTGTATTGGACCTCTATGTATGATTTGCAGGTCTCGGTTGTTTCAAAGGACGCATGGGAGATACGAGAATACAGAAACCAGTTTCAATAATTTCAATTTTTTCAAAAATTTTTCCTTTTGAGGAAAATTTTTTAAAAAATTGAAATTTTTGAAAAAATAAAGACCTGGCCAGGCCCGGCCGTCGCAGGCCAGGATTCTTTAAAATTTTTGAAAAAATTGAAATTTTTGAAATTTTTGAAAAAATAAAGACAATTTTTTCAAAAATTTCAATTTTTTCAAAAATTTTTTCCTTTTGAGGAAAATTTTTGAAAAAATTGAAATTTTTGAAAAAATAAAGACTCTGGCCAGGCCCGGCCGTCGCAGGCCAGGATTCTTTAAAATTTTTGAAAAAATTGAAATTATTGAAATTTTTGAAAAAATAAAGACAATTTTTTTAAAAATTTCATTTTTTTCAAAAAATTTTCCTTTTGAGTGAAATATTTGAAAAAATTGAAATTTTTGAAAAAATTGTCTTTATTTTTTCAAAAATTTCAAAAATTTCAATTTTTTCAAAAATTTTAAAGAATCCTGGCCTGCGACGGCCGGGCCTGGCCAGAGTCTTTATTTTTTCAAAAATAAAGACAATTTTTTCAATAATTTTCCTCAAAAGGAAAAATTTCTGAAAAAATTGAAATTTTTGAAAAAATTGTCTTTATTTTTTCAAAAATTTCAAAAATTTCAATTTTTTCAAAAATTTTAAAGAATCCTGGCCTGCGACGGCCGGGCCTGGCCAGAGTCTTTATTTTTTCAAAAATTTCAATTTTTTCAATAATTTTCCTCAAAAGGAAAAATTTTTGAAAAAATTGAAATTTTTGAAAAAATTGTCTTTATTTTTTCAAAAATTTCAAAAATTTCAATTTTTTCAAAAATTTTAAAGAATCCTGGCCTGCGACGGCCGGGCCTGGCCAGGTCTTTATTTTTTCAAAAATTTCAATTTTTTCAAAAATTTTCCTCAAAAGGAAAAATTTTTGAAAAAATTGTCTTTATTTTTTCAAAAATTTCAAAAATTTCAATTTTTTCAAAAATTTTAAAGAATCCTGAGGGCCGCGCCTGGCCAGGGTCTTTATTTTTTCAATAATTTCAATTTTTTCAAAGATTTTCATCAAAAGGAAAAAATTTTGAAAAAATTCAAATTTTTGAAAAAATTGTCTTTATTTTTTCAAAAATTTCAATTTTTTCAAAAATTTTAAAGAATCCTGGCCTGCGACGGCCGGGCCTGGCCAGAGTCTTTATTTTTTCAAAAATTTCAATTTTTTCAAAAATTTTCCTCAAAAGGAAAAAATTTTTGAAATTTTTGAAAAAATTGTCTTTATTTTTTCAAAAATTTCAAAAATTTCAATTTTTTCAAAAATTTTAAAGAATCCTGGCCTGCGACGGCCGGGCCTGGCCAGGTCTTTATTTTTTCAAAAATTTCAATTTTTTCAATAATTTTCCTCAAAAGGAAAAATTTTTGAAAAAATTGAAATTTTTGAAAAAATTGTCTTTATTTTTTCAAAAATTTCAAAAATTTCAATTTTTTCAAAAATTTTAAAGAATCCTGAGGGCCGCGCCTGGCCAGGGTCTTTATTTTTTCAATAATTTCAATTTTTTCAAAAATTTTCATCAAAAGGAAAAAATTTTGAAAAAATTGAAATTTTTGAAAAAATTGTCTTTATTTTTTCAAAAATTTCAAAAATTTCAATTTTTTCAAAAAATGTTAAAGAATCCTGGTTTGCGACGGTCGGGCCTGGCCAGGGTCTTTATTTTTTCAAATAGTTTCATTGTTTCAACAAGTGTTCCTTTTGAGGTAATTCGAAGCACTTTGAAACAATTGTCTTTATTTTTAAAGAATTTCAAGCTTTTTTCCGAATTATTAAAGAATACCCTTTTCTTGTTGGGGTGGAGGACCTGCAACGGGATCTCTTCCTTTACCAAGAGGTTTTTGGAGCAGCCCTCTTCTTTCTTGTGAAATTGGAGCGAGCTTTCTTCCTGTTTTCGATGATTAGGTACAGAACTCACACACTGTTGGGGGGGTCGTCTCTGTCTTCTGTGGCTAGGAGTGAAGTCTCTCCAGTCTTGAGAAGCGGCTTACCAATAGATAATGGACATCTCTTCTAGAAAGAAGCCCTCTTCTCTTGCCACGGAACTCTTGGGGAGGAGCTCTCTTCTTGTTGGCGGCATGAGGTGGGGGAGTTTTCATGGTTGAAAGAAGGAAAAGAGGCTGGGTGGGAGCTCCACCATCTCTTAGGTTCACTTCCATATTTTGAAAAGGTAGAAGGGATAGTCAGTATCTCGTTTTTTACCTGTAGAGAAGCTTGGTCTCTTCTTGCCGACTGAGGGGTGAACGGAGCTCTCCTTTTTCTCGAAAACTTGTAGGTACATGGTTTTCATTTTGTAGATGGAGCTCTCTTCTGTCTCATCAGGTTGGAGGAAGCTCTCAGTCTCTTCTTCTTTTGCTTTTGTCTTTGGAAGTTGGGGGAGCTCTGGTAAACTCCAGTCCAACTTCTGAAGAGGAAGAAGGGATAGTCAGGAGCTCTCTTAATTTCCCTTGCCAAGGGAGAAAAGAGGCTTTATTTCGCCGACTGAGGGATAAGTGGGGCGATCTCCTCTTTCGCGAAGTTGGAGGGGCTTATGTAATGTTTCTCGAGAAGCTAGAGGGGCCTGTCTTCTGGGTCGTTGGGGGTAGGGGACCTGCCACGGGATCTCCTCCTCAGCCCTCTTCTTCGTTATGAAATTGGAGGGAGCTTTCCTTTGGTTTTGGATGATAAGGTATTGCTTCATTGTTGAGGGTAGGGGCGTCTCTGTCCTCTCTGGCTGGGAGTGAGGTCTCTTCACTCTTCTCAAAGTTGAGAAGCGACTTACCAAGAGGTAATGGAGCTCTCTAGAAAGAAGCTCTCTTCTCTTACAACGAAAATGTCGGGGGAGCTCTCTTCTTTTTCTTTTAGAGCATGAGGTGGACGAGTTCTGTTTCTTTTTCAAGAGGGCCAGACCTCTTTGTTTGAAGGGCTCCACCCTTTCTTTGAGCGTATGCTCTCTTCGTCTTTTGAAGGGGTAAAGGGGATAGTCAGCATCTCCTTTTGCCTAGAAAGAAGGAGGTCTCTCCTTGCCGACTAAGGGGTAAACGGAGCTCTCTTCTTTCCCGATATCTTGGAGGGGCTTGTTTGTTTTTTATTGAGATGGAGCTTGCTTCTGTCTCATTAGATTGGAGGAAGCTCTCAGTCTCTTCTTGTCGAGGACGAGGTAGAGAGGGCTTTTCTTTTTGGAAGCTGCTGGAGCTCTGTCCTCTTTTGCCAGTGTATCTCTTCCTCTACTGACAGGCAAAGGAGCTCTCTTCTAGAAAGAAGCTGTCTTCTCTTACCAAGAGTAACTTGGATTGAGTTCTCTGCTTGTTTCCGAGGATGAGGTCGAGGGCTTCTCTTTGCCTTTTGAAAGCCGCAGGGGAGGACCAGACTTCGCTTGTCAAGGTTTGAAGTTTGGAAGAGCTCCGTCCCTTCTTTTTGATCGAACGCTCGCTTGAATGTATTGAAGAGGAGAGGAGATGGTCAGGAGCTCTCGCCGCTGACTAAGAGAGAAAGGAGTCTTCTTGTTGTCGACAGAGAGGTAAACAGAGCGCGTGTTTTTCCGAGAAGTTAGAGGGGCTTGTCTTCTCAATTGCTGGGGTGGAGGACCTGCCACGGGATCTCTTCCTTTACCAAGAGGTTTTTGGAGCAGCCCTCTTCTTTCTTGTGAAATTGGAGCGAGCTTTCTTCCTGTTTTCGATGAACTCACACACTGTTGGGGGGGGGTCGTCTCTGTCCTCTCTGGCTACGGCTAGGAGTGAAGTCCCTCCAGTCTTCGCAAGACTGAGAAGCGGCCTCCCAACAGGTAATGGACCTCTCTTCGAGAAAGAAGCTCTCTTCTCTTACCACGAAAATCTTGGGGAGGAGCTCTTTTCTTGTTGGTGGCATGAGGTGGGGGAGTTTTCAAGGTTGAGGCAAAGGCAGGATTTCTCTCTTTGAACTCTTAATTTCCCTTGCCAAGGGAGAAAAGAGGCTTTATTTCGCCGACTGAGGGATAAGTGGGGCGATCTCCTCTTTCGCGAAGTTGGAGGGGCTTATGTAATGTTTCTCGAGAAGCTAGAGGGGCCTGTCTTCTGGGTCGTTGGGGGTAGGGGACCTGCCACGGGATCTCCTCCTCAGCCCTCTTCTTCGTTATGAAATTGGAGGGAGCTTTCCTTTGGTTTTGGATGATAAGGTATTGCTTCATTGTTGAGGGTAGGGGCGTCTCTGTCCTCTCTGGCTGGGAGTGAGGTCTCTTCACTCTTCTCAAAGTTGAGAAGCGACTTACCAAGAGGTAATGGAGCTCTCTAGAAAGAAGCTCTCTTCTCTTACAACGAAAATGTCGGGGGAGCTCTCTTCTTTTTCTTTTAGAGCATGAGGTGGACGAGTTCTGTTTCTTTTTCAAGAGGGCCAGACCTCTTTGTTTGAAGGGCTCCACCCTTTCTTTGAGCGTATGCTCTCTTCGTCTTTTGAAGGGGTAAAGGGGATAGTCAGCATCTCCTTTTGCCTAGAAAGAAGGAGGTCTCTCCTTGCCGACTAAGGGGTAAACGGAGCTCTCTTCTTTCCCGATATCTTGGAGGGGCTTGTTTGTTTTTTATTGAGATGGAGCTTGCTTCTGTCTCATTAGATTGGAGGAAGCTCTCAGTCTCTTCTTGTCGAGGACGAGGTAGAGAGGGCTTTTCTTTTTGGAAGCTGCTGGAGCTCTGTCCTCTTTTGCCAGTGTATCTCTTCCTCTACTGACAGGCAAAGGAGCTCTCTTCTAGAAAGAAGCTGTCTTCTCTTACCAAGAGTAACTTGGATTGAGTTCTCTGCTTGTTTCCGAGGATGAGGTCGAGGGCTTCTCTTTGCCTTTTGAAAGCCGCAGGGGAGGACCAGACTTCGCTTGTCAAGGTTTGAAGTTTGGAAGAGCTCCGTCCCTTCTTTTTGATCGAACGCTCGCTTGAATGTATTGAAGAGGAGAGGAGATGGTCAGGAGCTCTCGCCGCTGACTAAGAGAGAAAGGAGTCTTCTTGTTGTCGACAGAGAGGTAAACAGAGCGCGTGTTTTTCCGAGAAGTTAGAGGGGCTTGTCTTCTCAATTGCTGGGGTGGAGGACCTGCCACGGGATCTCTTCCTTTACCAAGAGGTTTTTGGAGCAGCCCTCTTCTTTCTTGTGAAATTGGAGCGAGCTTTCTTCCTGTTTTCGATGAACTCACACACTGTTGGGGGGGGGTCGTCTCTGTCCTCTCTGGCTACGGCTAGGAGTGAAGTCCCTCCAGTCTTCGCAAGACTGAGAAGCGGCCTCCCAACAGGTAATGGACCTCTCTTCGAGAAAGAAGCTCTCTTCTCTTACCACGAAAATCTTGGGGAGGAGCTCTTTTCTTGTTGGTGGCATGAGGTGGGGGAGTTTTCAAGGTTGAGGCAAAGGCAGGATTTCTCTCTTTGAACTCTTAATTTCCCTTGCCAAGGGAGAAAAGAGGCTTTATTTCGCCGACTGAGGGATAAGTGGGGCGATCTCCTCTTTCGCGAAGTTGGAGGGGCTTATGTAATGTTTCTCGAGAAGCTAGAGGGGCCTGTCTTCTGGGTCGTTGGGGGTAGGGGACCTGCCACGGGATCTCCTCCTCAGCCCTCTTCTTCGTTATGAAATTGGAGGGAGCTTTCCTTTGGTTTTGGATGATAAGGTATTGCTTCATTGTTGAGGGTAGGGGCGTCTCTGTCCTCTCTGGCTGGGAGTGAGGTCTCTTCACTCTTCTCAAAGTTGAGAAGCGACTTACCAAGAGGTAATGGAGCTCTCTAGAAAGAAGCTCTCTTCTCTTACAACGAAAATGTCGGGGGAGCTCTCTTCTTTTTCTTTTAGAGCATGAGGTGGACGAGTTCTGTTTCTTTTTCAAGAGGGCCAGACCTCTTTGTTTGAAGGGCTCCACCCTTTCTTTGAGCGTATGCTCTCTTCGTCTTTTGAAGGGGTAAAGGGGATAGTCAGCATCTCCTTTTGCCTAGAAAGAAGGAGGTCTCTCCTTGCCGACTAAGGGGTAAACGGAGCTCTCTTCTTTCTCGATATCTTGGAGGGGCTTGTTTGTTTTTTATTGAGATGGAGCTTGCTTCTGTCTCATTAGATTGGAGGAAGCTCTCAGTCTCTTCTTGTCGAGGACGAGGTAGAGAGGGCTTTTCTTTTTGGAAGCTGCTGGAGCTCTGTCCTCTTTTGCCAGTGTATCTCTTCCTCTACTGACAGGCAAAGGAGCTCTCTTCTAGAAAGAAGCTGTCTTCTCTTACCAAGAGTAACTTGGATTGAGTTCTCTGCTTGTTTCCGAGGATGAGGTCGAGGGCTTCTCTTTGCCTTTTGAAAGCCGCAGGGGAGGACCAGACTTCGCTTGTCAAGGTTTGAAGTTTGGAAGAGCTCCGTCCCTTCTTTTTGATCGAACGCTCGCTTGAATGTATTGAAGAGGAGAGGAGATGGTCAGGAGCTCTCGCCGCTGACTAAGAGAGAAAGGAGTCTTCTTGTTGTCGACAGAGAGGTAAACAGAGCGCGTGTTTTTCCGAGAAGTTAAAGGGGCTTGTCTTCTCAATTGCTGGGGTGGAGGACCTGCCACGGGATCTCTTCCTTTACCAAGAGGTTTTTGGAGCAGCCCTCTTCTTTCTTGTGAAATTGGAGCGAGCTTTCTTCCTGTTTTCGATGAACTCACACACTGTTGGGGGGGGGTCGTCTCTGTCCTCTCTGGCTACGGCTAGGAGTGAAGTCCCTCCAGTCTTCGCAAGACTGAGAAGCGGCCTCCCAACAGGTAATGGACCTCTCTTCGAGAAAGAAGCTCTCTTCTCTTACCACGAAAATCTTGGGGAGGAGCTCTTTTCTTGTTGGTGGCATGAGGTGGGGGAGTTTTCAAGGTTGAGGCAAAGGCAGGATTTCTCTCTTTGAAGGTTGGGTAGGAGCTCCGCTATCTCTTCTGTTCATTTCCATATATTGAAAAGGTAGAAGGGATAGTCATGATCTCCTTTTCTTACCTGTAGAGAAGCGTTGTCTCTTCTTGCCGACTGAGGGGTAAACAAACGGAGCTCTCCTTTTCCTCGATATCTTGTAGGGACATGGTTGTCATTTTGTAAATGGAGCTCTCTTCTGTCCCATCAGATTGGAGGAAGCTCTCAGTCTCTTCTTGTCGAGGATGAGCACTCTTCTCTCTCGCGAAGTTGGATGGGCTTGTGTGCTAATTTGAGACGGGGCCCTCGTCTGTCTCGTTAATAAGTTGAAGGAAGCTCTCTTCTTGCCGAGGATGAAGTACAGAACTTATGCATTGCTTTTGAATACCGGGGGAACTCTGTCCATGTTTTCAGGGGCGAGCTCTCTTCAGTCTTCGTAGGATTAGGATGAAGACTTCCCAAAAGATGAAGAGCTCTTCTGGAAAGAAGCTGTGTTCTCTTACCGAAAGTAGCTTGGATTGAGTTTTCTGCTTGTTTCAGAGGATGAGGTAGAAGGCTGCTATTTGCCCTTTGAAGGCCGCAAGGGAGGAACAGGCTTCTCTTGTCAAGGTTTGAAGTTTGGAAGAGCTCCGTCCCTTCTTTTCGATCGAACGCTCGCTTCCATGTGTTGAAAAGGAGAGGAGACGAATGAACGCCGAATCGCAGACCGCGCCGCCGATATGAAAGCAGATGAAAAAGGTTGTGCGATCGTCAGAGATATATGACGAAGGTGTGACAGCTTCTGTTGTCATGTGCTACTCGACGAACCGCTCCAGAGGTCTAGGCGCGGTCTGTAACCACATATCAAAATCTCTTCGTTGCCTTACGGCCTCGAGCACTGTATCATCGGAGGTCCGCTTACCATTCCCCACAGCATCCGCGGCCTGGATCTGTCACAGCGTGACAAAGGCAACATAGCATCTCACTGTGTTGCGACCGATTGTTGGTTCAACCGCTAGTTAAACTCACGGCTGTTTGATGGACGGTGCCTGCAAAACAGCCTCCAGAGTGGGAAAGAACTGAGGTTGACCCAACAACAAACCCACACATTATACCTAAAGGTCCGTGCCACATAATATAGGGGCCTTAATAATTGGCAATACTTTTTGGGGGGTTCCGTATTATGATTGTAGTATAATGGCCCCCAAACCCCGATTCTAATTTTTGACGCACCTATTTGCCCAGGTACAGAGTAGACAGCAAGAGCATGGACGCTCTAGGTGTGTTGCCACGGCTTTGGTTGAGATATTGTTCCAATAATGGCCCATACTCAATGCAACAGGCGCGCACGCTAATCATAGTCCTTTCCACTCAGACCTCCCCAATCGCCCCTTCTATTTGGCTCAAGTAAAAGTGTTTTATCGCGTGGAGTCTCCTCGTCCCCTCTGTTCGCCATGAGCTTGCCAAACGGCATGATAGGGAAAGTCAGAGTGCCCCTCGTATGCGGTTCAAGCTCTTACTTTGGGGACCAGCAGAGTCCTTGTGGGCATGCAGGTTTATGTTTATGGGTTCCAGCAAGCCCTAAGACTGTATTCCGAACTTCCTTCCGTCTTGAAGAGTTCATGGGCACGAGGCTCCTTTAAACCGTCATGAAAGAGAAGCCGAGCTGCTAGCGACACCAACAGCACTAGCACTAGCACCAGCACCAGCAGCACAAACAGCAACTGCAACTGCAGTGGCAACAATATCAACCACACACACACAAACAAAATAAACAAATCAATAAAGACAAACCAAACAAACAGGTTTGCAACAAAACAAACACACACGCGCACGCGCACACACACACACATACACACACAAACACAGACAAACACACAGAGACACACACACACACACAGAGACACACACACACACAGACACACACACACACACACACACACACACACACACACACACTCACACACTCACACTCACACTCACACAGACACACGCACAGACAGAAGCAATCAAGCAAACAAGCAAGCCCACAATGCAAACCATCAGACAAGCACACCAATACACCAACCGGCCAAAAGGACAACAGCTGCATCAGCGGCAACGGTAGCAGCAGCAACAGCAACAACAGTACTCTTCTGCAACAACAGTAAGAAGAGTAGCAACAACCCCGACAAGACCATTTTTTCACAAGAACAGCAGCAGCAATCACAGATCGGAATGACACCATGATGCATGCTAGTCGAAAAATCGTGATGCTTGTGACCAGCTGGTACATTTAGACGTCTGGCCCACGTTGACTACGACATGATGTCACCTGCAGATGTTGAATGTGGTTTTCAGACAACCAAGAGAGCCAACTATAGACCCCGGAGTACGAGACCCGATCGGTTTCTGGCATTCTCGTTATAGAACCTGCATTGTAAGAACCGCCCTACAAGCATTCTTGGTCGACCCCGGAACTCGCGAGTAAGAGCCCCAAAAGAAGCCGGAGTTGCCTGTTCAGGGTTTAGGTCAGAAATGTGTTGATGTGAGAAGGGCAGAAAGGGTTGGGGCATTGTTTACTAGACTTGAAGGCTCAGAGGGTTTAGGACCCATGCAAGAATATACGCTAAAGGGTTTATGGTTTACGGAATTCAGTGGTTTGGATTCAGAAAATCCTATAAATCACGGCTGTTGCACAGGGGCTCGTGATTCTAAGTTTGTAATCACTACCTGCTTCTAGGTGCTGGCTGCTAGATGTATCCCGAAACCCCCCGACGAAGTCCCTGCGTGGCGGCACAGTTCGTCTAGGAAAGGCAGAAGCGGCTTTTCAGCGAGAGCCCTTGCTCCGAACTGGGCCACATTGGGACCCTAGGCCCTAAAGCCTGTGCAGACGGAGAAACGTGCTTTAAAAAAAGCCCTAAACCCACCAGCTCCACGAATCTGAGGGTCAACACCTTCATCGCTGCTCAGCTGAGCTTGGCTTTTTGAACCGTGGGCTTGTGGTGTGGGGTTTAAGGTATTTAGGGATGTTTAGGGTGTAGGGTCTCCGAAGTTTAAGTAGCTTTGTTGTGTCAAAGGGTTTTGTGTTTGCAAGTTAAACAGTTAAGACATCCTGGCCTTGGCAGCCAGCCTTCTTATGAAGGAGACTTGATGGTGCTTTCACAGCTTCGATCATAGTCATGCTAACTGTAGGGGAAAGCCGAGACATACTACAGCATCCCACCAAGCGCAAACGACATGGTATATACAATTTACAAGCACTGCTCGCAGCACTTCGAGCCCAGGACGTCGAAGAAACGGACGACGAGCAGTCAGAGTTGCCCGTGGCGGGGATGAAGACAGAACCAGCACCGACTTTATGGGGAGGCCGCCGGCGGGGTTCACAGAAAGGAATTGGGTTGCACTCTTAGCGCATAGCTGTATAGATGCTGGAAGACCCGAAACGAACCAACGGGAAACTGAAAGTTTGACCGATTCAAGGGTTTGTGGTTAGAAGGTCCGATCAAGAGCCACAAGCTAACCCCTTAACCTTTCAACTTTAGACCAATCACATGTCAAAAGCAATCTTTACAGATGGTGTTTTTAGATTCGGGATTGTCACGGTGTTCATTCGACTTTCTAGCTTCAGTTGATGTGCTTTCAAAAGATCGGAAGCTTAAGCGGTTTCGGTCGCCAATCTGAAAGCTGGCTGTGACTTGGGGTTTAGGGTCCTACGGCAGTGAGCAGGCCAAACTGCCCTAAACCCGCCGAGCTGTCAATCCCGCAATTCCCACGCTTCAAACCCCAGCATGGCACGCCTGCATAGCGCAAGCTTCCCGTGTCACCCGGCAGCTTCCACTCAATCCCTGATTTTCCAAATGCCTTGTTAATGCCAACGGAGCTGCAAACGAAGATTTCCGAACCCTAAACCTGCAGCCGCAACTCTTGACGGCGGGAGGACTGAACAGCCCACAATCGCGTGCGATGTATCCAAACAGCACAGAACAGGAGCCGGAGGCACGGATTTAGCGCGGGGTTTGGAATAATTGCAACGCTTAATAATCCCCGTGCAGTGCCTCTATAGTCGTACGACAATAACATACCCCGACGCGCAAGTCTAGTTATTCAGGCCCCTGCATTATGCATCCCTTACAGAATCCTTACAGAATCCTTTAGTGAACTCCTTTTGCAACTACCTAGACCCCCAGCTACCCCAAAAAAGGTACCGTAAATACCCTCTATTGGGGACCATAAGGGCTCTGTTAAAGGGCACTTGGAGGGCCCGGTTCAGGGTTTTAGGGTTTAGGGTTCAGGTGTTTGGGGCTCAGTTCCTGGCATATGCGTAGTCCAGGTGTAAAAAGTTAGGTGTTTAGTGCTGGCAGTCATCAAGTCCGGTTTCAAAAAAAGGTGTTTGGGGCTTTAAGTTCCAGGTTTTTGGAGCTTTGAAAACGGGTCTGTGAGTGCGATTTGGGGCACTTGAGCCTTGGTCCTGGTCGGGTCTTCTTGTGTTTAAGCACAAGGATGAGGTGGTAGGGTTTACCTGGACCCCAAAGTACGTGGAATTGTTTTTTTTGCAGGAGTTTGGGGCTATTCCGTTGCTTGTCTACTATTGGGGATTTAGGGTACGGTTTCGCTCAGGAACTCCAAAACGAGCACAAATCCTGGCCCTTAATACCTGAACCCCAAGCTTTGGTTTTCCATGTCCATGTGGAGCCCATTTGTCGTGAATGCGCGAGAGAACACCGTTTCGGAGGGCATGATGAGGGAATCCCCTGATCTTAGTACCTTTGACCGTAAACGGTACGCCTGCGTTGCTATCAAAAGCCTTTGCGGTCAACTCTATCGCATTTGTTTGCTCAGCTGTTTTTGTTGAAAGGCGCCGAGGAACCGAGCTTCAGGATCATTCGTTACAGAAGCATAAGACCTTCAGACTTTGTGCCCGAAGCCCCCACAATTCCTAAAGCCTCCCTGCGAGGTAGCCGAGGCGAGCAGGAGGGTACCATGCCTATTGGGTAATGAGCCTCTTTGTGCGGAATTCGGCGTCGGAGCCCCAGTGGGAACACAGTGACGGTGACTCTGTCATCGCAACTCCAGAGCCTGTTGCCCGCGCACCCCAAACCCTGAGACGGATGAAGCAGATGACATCAGCAACTTTGAGCTTATTACATGCTAAAGCTGCTAAAGCTACTAAAGCCCTGAACCCGAACTTCCCAAAAGCCTAGATTCCAATGCCCGAAGTCCCCAGAGCGAAAGTTTCCCAGCCATTCCGGTGAACACCCAAGAAACGAGACATCCCCAGGGCTTTCTGTCTCAACTCAAGCTTTCCAACTGTAGACTGTAGGCTTTCGGGTTCAGGGCAAAAAGGGTATGCACTGCCCCAGCCTTCTGAGGTGAAAGTGACTATTAAGAACACTTTCATCGATGTAAGCTCCGACGATGACGACGAGACCGCCAACCCAATGATGGAGAAGATCAAGAGCGAGCCAGCCCTTCGCCACGTTAGTGTTTAGGGTCCAAAATGGAACTTCATAATTTGAATAGGGTCTTTTGGGTCATATTATGCTGCAAGTATAGCGAGATGGTACTATCAATTTTCAAACCTTGCCTATTTTGAGGTTTATAACTGGTTCGACCAACCGATATACAGAATCCACAGTGTTTAGACGCGGATACATGCGTTGGTGCCTACATGGAAATGTGTGGTTGTCCGGAATGTTGCAATGGAAACCGTCTGGTCTGTGATACTGTAATTGGATAGTTATGCAAATTAGGCCCCCTTCCTGACATCCTTATACGAGCGGCGAGCACTTTGCAGGACCCGAAGAGGGGCTCTACTTGAGAGCACAACCCTGAACTCCAAACCTCCACTGGCTTTTGTTCTGGTTGAAGGGCTTTGGGCTGTAAGGAGATTCAGTGCTCGCCCTACACCCGTGACTGCCGCACCATTGAGCACTCACATCCGGGCTGCTCCTAGTACACTTAACTATTGTGATGTGGGACTTTGGCGGATCATGGAGCCAGCAATTGCAAAGATGTCGTGGGGCACCGAGTTCACGATCACTGCGGTGCATCCAACGTGGTGAGTTGTCAGTCCAAAAAAGACGGGATGCATGGCCATCCTCAATTGCAATGCAACCTCAAACCTGACGAGCCCAGATGTCTTTTTAACACTCCGATGATCTCAATGTGCTCTCCGGAGGTCCACCCGACGCCCCTCTCCCCGGAGGGTGATGTCCAAAAGCGCGCACCTGGGCTGTTCGAAATAGTATGACGTCTCTGGTTCTCCTCCGTAAAGGTTGGCAACATGACGGCTTGCAGAGGACACTACACAAGACGGCTTGTGTTGCGGGTCTATGTCATGTAGATACCGTGGTTGATATGTATATGTTCATGTCTCGTCCTGTCTAATGTTAGCAGCAGCCCTCGCGGTTTCAGGTCTCGTCCTGTCTAGTGTTAGCACCAGCCCTCGCGGGATACTACAATCCTCTCATCACTTACGCCCCACAAATCCCTTAATGACATCGTAGACCCTTGTCTCCGGAATCCTAGGTTGCCTAGGGCTTGATCCTTTCGCCAGCAGGTAGAAAAAAAGTTGGCAGCTTTCCTTCACGTTCAGAACAGGTGCATCAACATACATAGGTGGGTATGTACACACCCCTATGTATTTATATTTATTTATTTATTTATATATATATATATATGTGCCCGATACCTTTAGGGTCTATATAACCGCGTTTTGTTGTCTTCAGCACATAATGGAAAGCAAAATGTAAGGTATAAGCACAGCCCACATTACAAAGCCACGACCTGAAAAGTTTCGGATCGACTAGGCTATATTTTTCTATCAAGTAATTATAGCAAATTACTCGCATTCAGGGAGACGAGTATTATATAAACAGAACATCGAGTGTTGATCCCAACGCTGTCGATGAATAAACATTCGTTGTGATGACTCTTTTCGGTGTATAGAGTCCATACATATTGCAGGAATGATGTATCGTCGTGAAGATATGCATAGCACTGTCAGCAGTATATCGGCAACATGGACAATTTGTCCTGTCCAAATATTTCACAATTCGACTTATTGTTGACTTGCCAGCGCTTGAGTAATTGCATACGACATATCCATCCAAGAATCACGTAATAAGCATGCACGCTGTAATATGGCATAAATTTGTTTGTAATTTCCGCACAGGCCAGAATGCAAAACCTGACAGGTTCGGTACTCATGAATCGGATGTGTTTATATGACAAATATGGGAATACATACGGCATGACACATCCATATCACATGATGTAACACTTTACAGGGCATGTAATGTGCCAATCTGTTATGTCCTGGACTTTCCAATGTATACGTTCCTTGTCAGTAGACGGTCAATCGGAGTGGGTGGAGTGACACATTAGGGTGCCTGTAATATGTCAATTTGATATGCCCTGGCACAGGGGCCTGACAGTGTATAAGTTCCTTGTTAGTAGGGTTTCGGTAGGAGAAATGGAGTGACACATTAGAGGGCATGTAATATGTCAATTTGCCCAGTCCAGGACCCAGGAAGTGAAGATACACATTATAGTGGGTTTAATGTGCTAGTTTGTTATGTCCATAAAAAGTGCTTTCCGATGTATCAATTTCTTATCAGTAGGGTTTCAATAGGATAGGTGGAGCGACACATTATAGGGCCTGCAGTGTGTCAGTTTATTATGTCCAGGGGTTTTCCAGTGGAAGAGTTCCATTGCAATAGAGGTTCCATAGGAGGGAGTGGAGTGACACATTAGAGGGCCTGTAATGCGTCAATTTATACTACCCAGAGGCTTTCCAATATACAGATGCCCTACAGTGTATAAGTTCCTTGCCTTTAAGGTTTCAATAGGAATTATTTACACATTAGAAGGCCTGTAATGTGTCAGTTTGTTTTCCCATGTGCATTCCAATGTATCTCTATACATATCAGATCTGATGTGATCACAGCACTAGCCAAGAAGGATATCACGTAGTTAATAGTCTTCACGATCTTAACAAATGCGCAATTATCCGTATCGAAGGTATACATTCCCATGAAGAATCCCTATAGATCCCTTCACTGATCCCTTGTATGGAGCCCTCATAGACAACCTTTATAGATTCGTATAGAAACTTTATAGATCCCCTATATAGAGAACTTATAGAAACCCCGTATAGATCAACAAATGGAGTTCTTTGTAGAAAACTTTATAAGATCCCTTACATGGAGCTTTCATAGACAACTGCTATATATTCCTTACCCTTTGTAGAAACCACATGGAAGCCTTGTATAGATCCCTCGTATGGAGCCCTTCTGGAAAACCCTTACAGATTGCTTATAGAAATCTTATAGATCCTCTATGTAGAGACCTTATATAAATCCATTATATAAAAAACTGTAGATCCCTTACAGAGAGACTTTCTAGAAACCCATTATGGGTCCCTCATATGGGGCCTTTATAGTAAGCCCGGTTACAAAGTATGTAGATGCGATGTGGTAAGCTATTCTTGATATAGTAGTTAAGATAAATCGATTGTATTATGGTTCGTACATTACGTATGAAATTACCTTTAAAAATAGAGGGAGTGGTATTAAAACCAATGAAACCGGCAACGAAGATGATGAAGAAGATGAAGATGATGCAGATGATGAAGATGATGAAGATAATGGAGATGATGAAGATGAAGAAGATGATGGAGATGATGGAGATGATGGAGATGATGATGATGGAGATGATGGAGATGATGAAGATGATGGAGATGAAGAAGATGATGGGGGTGATGGATATGATGGAGATGGCAGGGGGCAGGGGGCAAATGGCAAAGGGGAGGGAAAGGTGAGGAGGTGGGGAAGGCAGGGATGGTAGGAGAGGGGGCAAGGGAACAGGGGGAGGCCTGAAATGTGTCATGCTTCTTTCTGTAAGGCGGAAAAGATGACACATTTCCGGCCTGAAATGTGTCATGCTTCTTTCTGTAAGGCGGAAACGATGACACATTTCCGGCCTGAAATGTGTCATGCTTCTTTCTGTAAGGCGGAAACGATGACACATTTCCGGCCTGAAATGTGTCATGCTTCCTTCTGTAAGGCGGAAAAGATGACACATTTCCGGCCTGAAATGTGTCATGCTTCCTTCTGTAAGGCGGAAATGATGACACATTTCCGGCCTGAAATGTGTCATGCTTCTTTCTGTAAGGCGGAAACGATGACACATTTCCGGCCTGAAATGTGTCATGCTTCCTTCTGTAAGGCGGAAAAGATGACACATTGCCGGCCTGAAATGTGTCATGCTTCTTTCTGTAAGGCGGAAACGATGACACATTTCCGGCCTGAAATGTGTCATGCTTCCTTCTGTAAGGCGGAAAAGATGACACATTTCCGGCCTGAAATGTGTCATGCTTCTTTCTGTAAGGCGGAAACGATGACACATTTCCGGCCTGAAATGTGTCATGCTTCTTTCTGTAAGGCGGGAAAGATGACACATTTCCGGCCTGAAATGTGTCATGCTGCTTTCTGTAAGGCGGAAACGATGACACATTTCCGGCCTGAAATGTGTCATGCTTCTTTCTGTAAGGCGGAAAAGATGACACATTTCCGGCCTGAAATGTGTCATGCTTCCTTCTGCAAGGCGGAAATTTAAAAGATGACACATTTCCGGCCTGAAATGTGTCATGCTTCTTTCTGTAAGGCGGAAACGAAGACACATTTCCGGCCTGAAATGTGTCATGCTTCCTTCTGTAAGGAGGAAAAGATGACACATTGCCGGCCTGAAATGTGTCATGCTTCTTTCTGTAAGGCGGAAACGATGACACATTTCCGGCCTGAAATGTGTCATGCTTCCGTCTGTAAGGCGGAAAAGATGACACATTTCCGGCCTGAAATGTGTCATGCTTCTTTCTGTAAGGCCGAAAAGATGACACATTTCCGGCCTGAAATGTGTCATGCTTTTTTTGTAAGGCGGGAAAGATGACACATTTCCGGCCTGAAATGTGTCATGCTTCCTTCTGTAAGGCGGAAAAGATGACACATTTCCGGCCTGAAATGTGTCATGCTTCTTTCTGTAAGGCGGAAACGATGACACATTTCCGGCCTGAAATGTGTCATGCTTCCTTCTGTAAGGCGGAAAAGATGACACATTTCCGGCCTGAAATGTGTCATGCTGCTTTTATGTAAGGCGGAAACGATGACACATTTCCGGCCTGAATTGTGTCATGCTTCTTTCTGTAAGGCGGAAAAGATGACACATTTCCGGCCTGAAATGTGTCATGCTGCTTTCTGTAAGGCGGAAACGATGACACATTTCCGGCCTGAAATGTGTCATGCTTCTTTCTGTAAGGCGGAAAAGATGACACATTTCCAGCCTGAAATGTGTCCCTAAACCCTAAACCCAAGAGCCCAAACCCTAGGCCCTAAACCCTAAAGTCCAAACCCTAGGCCCTAAACCCTATACCGCAAACCCTAGGCCCTACACCCTAAACCCTGAAGCCCATACCCTAGGCCCTAAACTCTAAAGCCTAAACCCTAGGCCCTAAACCCTAAAGCCCAAAGCTCAAACCTTGGGCCCTAAATCCTATAGCCTAAACCCTAGGCCCTAAACCCTATAGCCCAAACCCTAGGCCCTAAAAACCCCAAAGCCAGCAAATTTGACAACTCTCCCTACCTCCGGCCCTCCCCCCCATCTCCCCTCCCACTCCCGCCCCCTTCCCTGCCCCCTGCCCCACCACCTAACTCCTCCGCCCCTGGGTGGGTGGTAGTAGGGGGGGGGGGGGTGACCCGTGGGCTCCATCCACAGAACCCTAGGATTTCAATTGAAATAATTGAAATGATTGAAATAATTGAAATAATTGAAATGGGGGGATTTCAATTATTTCAATTTTTTGGGCCCTTTGGCGGATTTAAATAATTGAAATAATTGAAATCCGAAGGTTCGATGGGCCCAAGCCACCAAAACCAGGGATTTGAATAATTGAAATAATTGAAATGGGGGGGATTTCAATTATTTCAATTATTTGGGCCCTTTGGCGGATTTAAATAATTGAAATAATTGAAATCAGCCGGATTTCAATTATTTCAATTATTTCAATAATTCAAATCGGTGGGATTCGTGGCTTGGCCCAGAACAGCCATCGATTTCAATTATTTCAATTATTTGGGTCCTTTGGCGGATTTAAATAATTGAAATAATTGAAATCCGAAGGTTCGATGGGCCCAAGCCACCAAATCCAGGGATGTGAATAATTGAAATAATTGAAATAATTGAAATGGGGTGGATTTCAATTATTTGGGCCCTTAGGCGGATTTAAATAATTGAAATAATTGAAATCCAAAGGTTCGATGGGCCCAAGCCACCAAATCCAGGGATTTGAATAATTGAAATAGTTGAAATGGGGGGGATTTCAATTATTTCAATTATTTGGGCCCTTTGGCGGATTTAAATAATTGAAATAATTGAAATCAGCCGGATTTCAATTATTTCAATAATTCAAATCGGTGGGATTCGTGGCTTGGCCCAGAACAGCCATCGATTTCAATTATTTCAATTATTTGGGCCCTTTGGCGGATTTAAATAATTGAAATAATTGAAATCCGAAGGTTCGATGGGTCCAAGCCACCAAATCCAGGGATTTGAATAATTGAAATAATTGAAATGGGGGGGATTTCGATTATTTCAATTATTTCAATTATTTGGGCCCTTTGGCGGATTTAAATAATTGAAATAATTGAAATCAGCCGGATTTCAATTATTTCAATTATTTCAATAATTCAAATCGGTGGGATTCGTGGCTTGGCCCAGAACAGCCATCGATTTCAATGATTTCAATTATTTGGGCTCTTTGGCGGATTTAAATAATTGAAATAATTGAAATCAACTCTGTTGATTTCAATTATTTCAATTATTTCAAATAATAGCAGTCATACAGAAAAGAATAGAGCGTAAAATAGACCCTAGAGGCGCCTCTCTCTCTCATATATATATATATATATATATATATATGATGTGTGTGTGTGTACACGCAATACCATTATGGAATCATGCACCGGCAGACTGTGAGTGTTGTTTATGTGCCCGTATACCTTGTAACCCTCAAAGACTCAAAAGCCCATACCCTGCGAAAGCCCGCAACAGCAAAACTATGCTAAATCAGGCGAGGAGCAAAGCTTTCGAACACCAGGCAGTCGAAAAGCCAAAGCCCACCCTATAAACCCTGAATCCCTAACCAGCGAGCTGAGAATCGTCGAGGTGTGGCAGCCCTCCTCTGATCTCCCCACACAGGAGGTTGGCCTCTGCTTCAGGGTTTGGGGTCTAGGGAGGGACAGAAAAGAGATCTGTATGTAAACCCTACAAAACCCCAGACGCCGCGAGAATGTTCTGGGCTTCTGGGCCCTCTGTCAGCGTGCTTTTTTCCAGTTGGCAGCCGTTTCACGGAGCATCTCAGAATCTAGTCTGCCAGGCGAGTTCCGACTGAAAGACCTCGGCTTATGTGTACACTTCAATTTCAATCACGCAGTGCAAGTTAGACAGCCGCAGCTCTGGGATTGAAGGAAGCGGAGGAGGAGGAGCACGCGAATTCCGAAGATTCTGCGCCAGCGACGCAGGATGTGCCAAAGGTCACATCTCAGGTTGCGCCGCGTCTTGCAAAGTCAGCCCTAAGCCAGACCCCGAACGTGTTTTCTGCGGCCCATAGATGTGCCAATGCGCCACGAGCAGTACATCCTGGTGCATCCACACACACGTACATACATCAATCACATGCATACAAGCACCTGGACATGGACATACACGTACACATCCACATGCACATGCCCAGACACATACACATACATATACATACACGTATGCGTATGCAGATACATATTACATATACATACAGACATAGAGACATCCGTACATACACACACATAAATACATACATAGACAGACGGTAGGCAGTCCGGCAGGCAGACAGATAGACAAACATGGTTGGACACAAAATAAATCAAGTTTTGCATATATGCATGTGCATATATGCGTGAGTGTGACGCTACACACACACACACATGCACATATGCACGCTGATGGTTGTGATTTGCACTCGATGGTGGCACGCCGCATCATGTCGTTTGTCATATAATTCACTCCGAGAGTTGGGTTTCGACACAAACGTCGAAGCACGTTCGCGAAGTTCGTTGACTGTTTGATCGAATCTTTGTGCAGCAAGACAGCACGTGCCACGTTCAGCCTGGTTGAAGGTAGGGTTTGAGGGTCTAGGGTATTGGTAACTAGCGGAGGCCTGGGTACCACATGTTACAAAACAGTTTACTTATAGGGGTATTCATTGAGTCCCAGCAGCAAGAGTCTATGAGGGTTTATAGCTGGGGTTTCAGGCTTTAAAGGGGTGAAAGTCCAGACCACATTCGTACAATCTGAGTTTCGCTTTGCTGCCAACATCTGAGTAAACCAGAGAAGCTTGAAGGTTCAGTGTGTTTGGCTAGCTTGCGCCCACTGCTCCAGTGCATATATACACACATACATACATACATACAATTACATACATACATACGTACGTACACACACAGTCATAGCTACATCTGTGCATATATATATATATATATGGCACATAAGGGAAGCTATTAATTAATTATAAATACGTAACCGAATACATAACTATACATTGAGCACACTGAAGGACATGTATGTACATATTTATATATATATATATGCAGATTTTTAGGTGTGTGTGTGTGTGCATGTGTATATTCAATATTATATACAAATCTATGTATTGTTTGTAGTTATATACGTAGAGAACCATATATATATATATATATATATATATATATATATATATACGGGTATCAAACATATCAACATGTACACGCACATACATACATACATTACATACGTACATATTAATATATATATATATATATATATATATATATATATATATATACACGTATATATACGTATATATACATGCACGTGTATACAGACATACACCTATACATTCACATGTGCAAAACACATACACTTACCGAAATCGTAACTGCATTGCATGCATGCCCGTATGTATGTACGTATCTATATTTGTATGTATGCGTGGATAGATGGATGGATGTAATGCAATTCGAAATGTAATGTGATGTGCAGTTGCATGTATGTGCGTATGTATGTATGTGCATGTGCGTGTGCGTGTGTATTTGATAACATACGTATGTGTCAGTACGTGTCTGTCTGTTTGTCTGTCTGTCTGTGCATACATGCACAATCAGGGCACCAGAGGAGCCCTTCCCTGCCTTCTTCCCGGAGTGGCCCAGGTCATCGTTCCGCTCGGAGAGCGTCGACCGGAGCAGTCCGTAGGGTCTGCGTTCCCAAGCTCTTCTTAGTAGTAGCAGAGTAGTTGATAACCGTTAACGGTTAACGTTTCTGGTTGTGTAATCCATATATACTCAGAAGCTTACCTTAAGGCCTTAAGTTAGAATGCGATATTGGACAGGTAAGAGCCTCTGCTTGTGTAAATGTGTTGTTGGGTTTAGGGTCTGCCTTTATGAAAAACTTGGTGTTGTTGGGTCTGTTTGCCTTTTTGGGGGTAAACCTTAAGCCATAAACCGTGCCTGCCCCGTGAGCGTGTGCGAGTCCAAATCCTCTTATGTTTTGATGGATTTATTGTTCTGTGTGCTTTGCTTCCTTTTGCATTTGTTCGTTCTTTGGTGTCAACTGTTGTCAGAAATCCCGGAGCTTGTCAATTCCTATTTCTGTGCGGGAGGGTTCTGTTGACTTTGCGCAGTTCAGCGTTCAGAGGAAGTTCGGTGGTGCTTTGGAGGGGTGCAGGAGTGTGGGATTCAGAGACTGCAGAGAGTATGAAGTTTTGCTCGGATTGCAGGATGCACGATTTTCTCATCAATGTCTGCGGATGAGTCTCTGACTTTGCAAACGTCTACAGGCTTAGGATGTAAGGTGTGAGTTCAGAAGGTTTAGGCTTTTTGTTGTTGAGTTCCATGTTTTATGTGGCGTGCTGGACCACTCAGGTTACATGGCTCGGCACAATGCAAGCCATGTTCCTGGTTCTGGTGCCGTGGTACAACCCTGGAGGTTCAAAAGTGCGGAAGTTCGCCGGGCGGTTTTGGTGTCGTGTCGAGATCGTTTGGGTTTCAGCTCCTGAGGCTTTGGTGTTGGATCCTAGGTTGTGGAGATCATGCTGAGCTTACGGAGGCTCCTTCGTTGATATCACTGCTCGGAAAGCCTCCTCAACCCTGAACCCCTCAACCCTTTTGAAATGGATTTTGGACTCCTGACCATTTCAGCTGCAGTGGGGGTTCTATGGTGCCGGTTGTTCGCAGAACTCCTACCCGAGACGCAACAATCAACCTGAACCTAAACCCTAAGCCCAAGCTTAAACCCCAGTCCCTCAACCCAAACCCCAAACCCTACCTTAAACCCTAAACCCCTAAACTCTGCAAAATCTAAACCCTTTAAAGTACATTTCAAGAGAGCTCAGGCGCCCCCAGGGCTGCTTTAACTCCGCAGAATGTGCTCACTGCCACATGTGCCTGCCGGGGGAGCTCAAGAGGCCCCTCCTGGCTTTTGGGGGTTTAGTGATCAGGGTTTATAGGGCTTTTGGGTTTAATTAGGGTCTTCGGGACTAAGAGCCCCGCTGCAAAAAAGGGCCTTAGGATTTTAGGGTTGTGGGTTGAGGGTTTAGGGGTTTGGGGGTTTGGCGTTTAGGGTCTAGGCGGGCCGGAGTCACGGAGATGAGCTTGCAAAAGGGTGTAGGGTTGTAAGCTTCAGGGTTTGCGAGGTTAAGGGCCTGGGACTTGTGAGACGTAGGTTGGGGGCTGTTGTTGTTGGTTGTTATTGAAGTTTGTGGACAGAGGGTTGCGCTGTAGTGGGTTGCATGGGTGTTGTGGCTACTGAAGTTATAGTTTCCCACCCTTAGCCCTGTGCAAGCTCCGAAACCCAAGACCGTCGGCTTCTGCTTGTTCCGGGTGCATTCGCTACGTCGACGTACTGTGCCCCCCTCCTGCTGCAGATGCTGCTGCTGCTACTACTACTGCTAGTGCTGCCACCTCCATAAACATGCTCAGTGACAGCTGGGATTTGCGAAATGAAATTTGCGTTCATCGTTGAGTCGTTGTGAACTCTTGCCTGGCTGGTGCCGGCTTGTGCGAGCCTGAGAGTCGCAACCGATAACTGCCCGTAGCCCTAAACAGAACCCAAAGCCTTAAAGCGAAATTGCAATATTGGGGCCTTGATACTTGCCTCTACTGCCTACACTATTGTGGTTGTTCCGTATAGGCATAATTATATAATATAACACGATTACTCAAGTCCCTATTCTCATTATCACGGCCTAAACCCTAAACCTTACTCCCATTATTATAAGGTACCACAAGTATACTTATGTAAATATAGGGTCCCTAAAAAGGTAGCCCACGATGCAAAGAGCCGCCGAGGCTGAAGAAGGCCAAGCAGCAGGCGATGCGTGCACGGGCTCAGCAGCGTGCTCAGCTTGAGGAAGCAGATAATCCTGCTCCTCTGGTAAGCCAAGCTTAGCCTTCTTAAGGCTTGGGGCTAGGTACATATATTTCACAAATCGAAACCGTTCCTGTGACACAGATTTACACCCTTCGGACGTGTGTCGAGCTGCCATTAAGCAATGTCAGCCGTCCATGGGCTGCGGCGTCCCTCAGGAGACCTTGTTTGATGCACACCGCCTTCGCAGGTGTGCGTTTGTGTTTGATTGTTTACCTTGCAATCCAGCAGCTTGTGCAACCCATCTTCAGAATGTTCATGTGCCATGCCAACAGCATCTTCTGTTTTAAGAGCGGGCCGGAGGGAGAGGGATCCCATTGCAGCATCTCAGCAGTTCGTCCTCTTGCCTTGCTGGTGGGAAGTGCAGCTGGGCCCCTTGGTGATGCCATGGGGCCCTGTAACTGTAGGGCTTTAGGGTTTGGGGGGTAAATGGATGAAGGGGTCAAACGGCGCCTATTCGCCCGCCAATTCTTCCGTGCGGTCCCCACATCACCATTGAAACTACACAAGGCTATCCAACAAGGATCATTTTGGAACGGTGAAGTTCCCTCCCCCCATAGTCGGACAGTTATAGATAAGCTTGCTTGAACTCTGAATTGCACCATGCAAGACCTCGTCCCAAGTCCTGAGAAGTAGTGGGCAACCTGAAAAAAGGCTGGGATGAGATCATATGCTCTTATATTCTGTTATATGATTCTAGTCTAGTATAAGGCAGTATCGTATGTTCTATCATACCATGACATATGGTGCTGCTCTGAAGTTTAGGGGCTCTGGGGGTCCATGTCTTCGGCGTTCGGGTTCTGTCACGAGGTATGCGCGGCTTCTCTCAATTATCGATCATGGAGAACCCGGCCTTATATATATATATATATATATATATATATATATATATAGGACACTGGGAATCGTAAACCGGGAGCATTAGACCTGAAGCCTTCTACGGCTACACCAACCAGCCTTCGCCCCTTGGGGGATTTTCGACGAGCACATCGCGAGTTGGAAGAGAGGCGCAAAGAAAAAGACTTCAAGCCTTAAACCCAGGGATCTCGGTGATATGTCGGAGAGGTTGTTCCACCAGCGAGTTTTCCGAGCCGGCCCACAAGCAGGTCAGGCCGATTTGGACAGAGACTGTCTGGAAAGTGTGTCTTGGGAGCTGGGTTGTGACTGAGTTCTTCACTTTAATTGGCTTTGCAGTACCATACTTTGAAACTTTATATGTGGCCCATTACTTAAAACGGGACCATATACTTTTTCCCCCTGGTTGCTTCAAAGCCAAGTTTAAGGACCCAGTTGTTGGACGGTAGGCTTCGGCTTGGTCCTTTGAGACAGGAGCCCCGAAGCTCTGAGGAGAGGAATCGCGCCGTACTTCTCATAAGAGGGTTTAGGGTTTTCCGTGTTTTCTCTCACTAGACCTCCTGTGTAAGCCCCAGAAAGCCTATATACACCCTAACACTGGAGAGCCGACGCCCGGCGGTTGAAGTTAAGATGCCATCATCCGCGCAAAGATTCCTGCTCCCAACCGACGATCTTCAGTTTTAGGAAGGGAGCCGAGACTTTCTCCCTTGGTTCAGAGCCATTGCTGCCACCGGGCCTCCTGAATGGCAGAGAGAGCTGAGCGGTTTAGAGCTTAGGGTTCAGGGTTTGGGGCTGCTGGACAACGAGGCCTGCTGCAAAAAAGGGATTCCGACGAAAGCTGCTACTGATGATAGGCTTGCTATTACAAGACATTGCAATACAATACACTTCAGTGCTATACATATATATATATATATATATATATATATATATATATGTATAGTAAGAAGTAGACAATACTCAAGAGAGTAGACGGTACAAAAATACTGCAATGTGTATATGTACATATATTTACTTAGTCATTCCTATATGTGTTGACATATAGACACTTTTTATATCGGCCTACATATATATATATATATATATTTTTATTTATTTGTTTGTTTGTTTATTTATTTACTTATTTATACATATGTGCCCGTACATACCCAAACAGTTAGACACTCCTGCATGACTGGTGTAGACTCAGAGCTTGAGCTATTTCGATGGAGGTGCGGCCAGTGTTTCAAAGAAGTGGCTTGGTTGAACTCCAATCCGTTTCGTAGTCATGGAGTCTTGGATTTGCGGGGAGGGCACTCGAAATAACTCCAACTCTATCCCTGACCTTATAAACGATAAAGAATCACATGCCGTTTTGGGGATGTACCGCTATAGCTCCGCAGCAACTCCAAGCAAGGACCGGAAGAAGGCATGGGGAGGCACGGACACTTGCTAAGCTGCCCTAGTACCGTTCACTAGTGGTGCAGTTCAGTAGGCCAGAAGTGTCCAGTTCAGGCGTTTCACATCTTCCGTGGACGGTCAGACAGATGTCCTCCCCTGCCAATGCCTGGCCTGTCTCGTGACAACTCATGGGAGGTTCATTCAGAAAGAGGGACCCTCGTTCAGATTCAAGGGTATATTCACTACAAAGAGACCCAAAGGTATTTAGGGCCACCCTGCGATGTGGGCTCGTCGTAGCCTTGCGGGAGGCCCAGATTATGGGGGCCCCCTGATTTCAGGAACCCCTTGACAGTGCAGTGCCGCTTTGCCAGAGTGCGCTGCGGTCACTGCAGTCTCCAAAGTTCTGGCCCGATCCAATGTGAGCATTTGCAGTCGAAGCCGCCGTAGTCTAAAAATGCCTCCCTGCTGTCAGCAATAAAAAATTTCGACGTCATTGTATGTACACGTCATGGTAGGTAATGCATGGGGATGTGTTCCGCGCGACGACCTGTCACTGTGTCTTCCTCGGACTCTGCCGGCTTCTAGAGATGTTCGTGGCTGGACTAGTCGTGCTCCACAGAGGTGGACAAAAGTTGACATTGCACGTCATGAATGCTCAATGTAAGGATACTCCTTCGGACAACTGGGTCAGTCCAGGTGCAAATCTTGTGGTGCCGACGGTGGCGTTCTGCTTTACGTGAGGGTTGAGAGGGCGCTGGATGGCGCTGGTTGTGAGTGGCCGCTTCCGGGTGATTGCATTACAAGCAGGAGTTCGAAATCTAGCTCCTGATGCAGAAGCTTATGCGGCCATGATTCACCAACCCACTCTTAGCTCTTTCTGAGATCAGCGGCGGATGCCCGCAGTCTCAGGAATCTGATCTCCTTATCCTCAAGGCCTCAAACCCGACATTGAAAACCCACTTGCCCGCCTCCTTACAGTATCGGTTTTAGAGGGCCGAGATGCGCTTCCGTAGCCGTTACATCCAACAAGACTCCCAACCCGAGACCCCAATCCTCAACCATGACAAACTTCCTCCCCACCATCAAAAGACACTAACAACACCCTAAATGCCAAGCCCTAGTCCTTAGCCCATACAGAGTTGAAATAGGAGTTTCAACAAAACAAGGGTACCTTAGTTTGGGGTCCTTATAAGAAGGATCCTAACTATTTAGACTACTTTATTATATGGGGTCCCCCATTCTCGGACGCTCCCAGATAGATCCGGAAAGTGCGGAGCCTTCACAAGCTAAATCCCTCAAAACCCTAGCCGTCCATGTCCTAAAGCCACTGAGGCAAGAACACCCATACAGAGACAGAGCTATATACTCAACTAGCAAAGTCTAAGCCCTAAGAATCCAAGCCTTAAAGGTGCTTATCAGTGCAACTATCAACATAAATACAAATATAACAGCATGTAGACAGATGCGTATACACATGCCGCATATGTACCTATACATATTCTAGCATGCAGTTTTGTGCGTAGTTCATGTGAAAGTTCAGAGCCCCTCAACCCTAAACCCTGAACCTTATAAACCCTAAACCTTGTAAACCCTAAACCTTATGAACCCTAAACCCTAAACAAAAGCAGAAAGAAGGTTCGGGCCGTCGGGGCCCCAGAGTTGTGGAGCCATGGCTGCGCTTGCTCATGCGCTGTCCATCAGCGGAGACCAAGAGGCGGACCCTTTTTTTGGGGATGCTACTTAACTTACCTTTGGTTAGTAGGGAATGGAAGAATGGTAGTTCTAGTAGCTATAATTGTACCCCATTCCTCCATTCCCTACTTGCCAAAGGCAAGTTAAGGGGTTAGGTAGGGGATTTAGCGGTTCCTGGCATATGCCTAGTCCAGGTGTAAAAAGGGATTTGTGTAGGGCGGTTGGTGGTGATTACGGGTTTGGTGGCTTGTTTTAGGGGGTTTAGGATGTTTTGGGCCTTGAGGGGGTAGCTAGGGTTTTTGAGGGGGTTTAGGGTAGTCTTTGGGCCGGGGTTTTGAGGGGTTTGGGAGCCTACTTAAGGGGTTCCGGGGGTTCTTCAGGTGCTGCTTTTGGGGGTTTGAATGCCCTTGATAGCGGGGCATTGTTTAGGGGCCTTGCCTTGAACCAAGGGCAGCGTATACCGACCTTCTGACATTGCCACATTGTCTTTCTTGCCTTGGTGGGCAAAGCCTGATGACTGATCCATTGACAGACTTCATCGCAGCTAGGGATTTTTTACTGAAGGGGATTCACGCCACATCCAGGTTACTTTCAAGGTTTTATGTGTTGGCGTCTTCGGGTTGTTGACAATTGCATCTCATGGCACATCCCGAAGATGCTTCAATCATGAATGGGGCGCACTTCCCTGGCCGTGGTCAGTAGAACAATCGCGTACCAGTGATCGTTCCTAGAATGATAATCCTTCCCAAGAAGCTGCCGTCGGCTACATCTACGGGGACCACTGCTCTTGCTACTTAAGGCTACTGCAGCTACTGCTACAGCTGCAGCTACTGCTACCGCTACCGCTACTGCTACCGCTACTGCTACTGCTCCTGCTGCTCCTGCTCCTGCTCCTGCTCCTGCTCCTGCTCCTGCTGCTGCTCCTGCTGCTGCTCCTGCTGCTGCTCCTGCTGCTGCTCCTGCTGCTGCTGCTGCTCCTGCTGCTGCTCCTGCTGCTGCTCCTGCTGCTGCTCCTGCTGCTGCTCCTGCTGCTGCTCCTGCTGCTGCTCCTGCTGCTGCTCCTGCTGCTGCTCCTGCTGCTGCTCCTGCTGCTGCTCCTGCTGCTGCTCCTGCTGCTGCTGCTGCTGCTGCTGCTGCTTACTGCTCGTATAGCCGCTGCTACCGCTACCATCAGAACTACCACCCTCCAACTACTAGTGCTACTATTGCTACTCCTACTGGTGCTGCTAATGCTGAGTTCCTATGTATAGGCCCACCTCAATAATAAAACGACCCCCAGAACTCCCTTATAACCCCCCTCAATTACAAAACCCGATCCCCAGAATGCAATAACAATTATCCAGTTCCCGCTTCTAAAGGAACACATGAGGCCCTTTCGTCATCCCTCCCAGAGTCGCAATAAGAGTCAGCGAGTAGAAGTACTGGGACCCCTGCTGGGGCCCGAAATCAATCGAAGGGGCGGGGTATTTCTAGGTTACCAGGCAGTCAACATGAATACTGTCATTATTACGATTAGTATGATTATTATTACTACTACTGCTACAACCACTACTGCGACGACGACAACCGACTACCACCACCACCACTGCTGCTGCTTCTGCCACTGCTACTCCAACAAGGAGAGGAGGAGGAGCAGGAACGGAGCCAGCAACCCCAGCAGCAGTGGCGTGGAACCCTAACCCCTGCTGTCCGAGTGTGAGCGCTGAAACCCTATCCCTAAGCCGTAAATGCGTAGTAAACCCTAAAATCTAACTGCTATAGGAAAAAGCGGCACAACAGCAAAATCCCTAAAATCCGAACCCTGAAACCTAAACCCTCTACCCTCTGAGCCCTATAATTAGCCCTAAACCATTCTCTTGTTGTTACCTTCAGCTTGATAGCTCCCAATTAGTAAAGTCTCACCTCTCAGACCTCGAACCACATGCCTCGCCTACTTTGTCCGAGTGCCGAACCCCCCCCCCCCCCCCCGCAAAAACAAAACCAAGCCCTCTACCCTCTGAACCCTAAACCCTAAACCCACTCAACAGTCTGCTCGATAGGTTGGTAAACGAACTTGACGTACCTACTACTGCAGACCTTCACAGGCTTGTCCGAGTGTGAGTGTCAAAAAACCATAACCCCCCCCCCCCCCCCCCCCCCGCAAAAATCAAAAATGAACCGTAAACCTCTGGAACCCTGAACCCTATACTACCCTTATGGATCCCTTACAGGAACCTTTGTAGCTCCCCTAAAGGAACCCTTAAAGGAGCCCTTGCAGCTCCCTTAGAGGGAACCCTTGCAGCTCCTTTAAAGGAACCCTCGTGGCTCCCTTAAAGGAACCCTTACAGCTCCCTTAAAGGAACCCTTGCAGCTTAAAGGAACCCTTGCAGCTCCCTGAAAGGAACCCTTATAGCTCCTTTGAAGGCGCCCTGAACCCAAGGCCTGCCGAAGGCTGTGTGCAGAAGTCTTTGGCTCGAGGCGATGGGGTGGCCTGGTGGCTTTATTTTTGGACTACTTAGGGTTTGCGATTTAGGGTTTTAGGGTTTAGGATTTGTCCTAGCTGGCGGAAGAGCGGCAAACTACCAGGCGTCTTTGCAAGCAAGCCTGCAGCGAAAGGGTTTAGGATTTAGGGTCACTTAAGGTCAGGTTTTTTTTCTGGATTTCGGGGGTTGAGGGCTTGGGTTGAAGGGTTTTTGGGTTCTGGGTGTGCTGGTGTTCAGGTCTGCAGTTTGGGTATCAGGGCTTTGGGTGCGATGGGGTGTCGAGTTTGTGTTTCAGGATTATCTGTATGGCACCCTAAACCCTAAACCCTAAACACTGTATGGCGTTTATGTAAGGCCTTTGCCTTGCCAGGGCTCTGGATCCTCGGGCTGCAGTCTTTTGGTTCAGGTTTTGGGCTGTGGCTTTAGAGGAGTCTCCTGGAGATCGCTTACAGGAGGAACCACTGAGATTACTCCTTTCAAGGAGGTCGTTGCATGAGTTTCTATTACAGCAAACGGTGCACCAAAATGGAGCCCGAAGCTCCGACTAAACCCCAAACCTGAAACCCTAAACCTTAGAAGGGGCCCCCACCCTGTAATAGTGACTATAAGGATTATATTAGGGCCCTATTCTATGCCTATTATACCATTATTACAGGGTGGGGGCAGCTTCTGACCTAAACCTTAAGAGTGTGAGCGTCAAAAACAGACCTCGCCTGGTATTGCCGAGTCCGAGCGTCAACACCTTCGACCCTAAACCCTAAACCGGCATCATAAACCCTTTATGGCAGCTGGGGATCTCGTGTGTGTGTGTGTGTGTGTGGGTGGGTGGGTGTGATCCGGAATTGGGGGAGTCGTCAGCTCCAGGCAATCGCAAACCCTGGGTCGAACTAAACCCTTGAGCCCAACAAGCTACATCCCAAACTTTCAACCTACCCCAAACCCAACTGTAGTGCATTCTAAAAATCTTCTAGCAGAACGAAGAGCACGTCAAGTACCTGGTATGCCATTAAGTGGTTCTTTAAAATCTAAATTTCCGCATTGGGGGTCTGCAGTAAATCATACGTATTCCTTGCTATGGTCTTAGCAAGAAGGTCTCCAGCCCCGGGCCAGCCCCAACTGTCGGTCGACGTGGAAGGATTTGGTGGCTTTTTTGATTGGTCTCAGGTGCTTAAACCATTACTGACAGGGAAGCTGCCTGAGATGCGAGAGTTGACCACTGAATTCTCCTAAACATCAAACCTCCTATACACTAAGCCCTGGACACTAAACCCCCTAAGCCCCCTGAACCCCCTAAATCCCCTAAACCCTCAGCCCTAAAACTCGACTACAGCTGTATATGTGCACTAAGGCCCGGCAGAGCAGCGTGTGCTTCTAGAGCAGCTGCCGATCCTCATGCAGCGGTTGCATGCATGGTGGCTCTGCATCGACATTTGGATTTGGGGTGTAAGGGGAAGTGGCATAATCGCCTATGTCATCCCTCAGGGCTCCCAATAACAAAAGCATGATAACATACCTTCTTACAATCTTTTTCTAATCATACAATAAGGCTCCTGTAGTATGCGGTAAGGTTCATGTCGCAGACTAAAAGCTTGATATGAAAGTTTCATACAACGCAACAACCTAAATCTGAAGAAAAGGCCTCTTGCTTGCCCTGCCCCTCTATGATCCTTACATTTACATGGCTCCGGTAAAATTTTGGCTCACTCGAAGCGAATCCAGCTTTAAGGATCTGCTCTCCTGTACTGATGCTGTAGGGTTCAAGGTCGTGCGAGGTTACGGTGCTGGGGCCCTAAATCCTGAACGGGCTCCAGGGGTTGCAAGGTGTTTTTCCCAACCAGCCCTGCACGTAGTCGAGCTATGCTGCCAGGTGCACCTTCGATTGGGAGGTCAAGAACAGAGGGGGAACCGCACCGTGATCAGGTTGGTCTTTATTATCGTAGGCATGAACCTTCCGCGTTTCACTCTGGGCCATTACCTCCTACAAGCTTGACAGCAAACCTTTTGCCATCCTCAACAGGGTGAACACGAATCTCGACAGTCCCTCGACCCTGTCTGGAGGGTTTCCCCACTGCCGATCCGTCGATCGTTTCGCGGAGGTTTGGACTTGGGAACGCAGGCTTGGAAGAAGCATTGCAGCTGGGCTCAGCACAGTGATATATAGGGTTTAGGGGATTGGGGACCCCTTCTTGAATTGGATTTCGGGGCTCAAACCATGGATTGATGGCAAGACCTCCTTTTCTCAACTGGTGTTTTACAGGACCTGCTATTCCCTTTGATTGGGGGGATTCCGAGTCTTCCCTGGAGCCCTGAAACCGATGCATGGGCGTTCGGAATAATTTCTACTATCCCCAGAAAGTCCTGGCAGTGTTGTACAACGACTGTAACATACCCCAAGAGCGTTTTGAATTATTGGGGCACCTATTCCTCCACGTGCAAGAATCGAGGCTTCGAGTGAGAAGGATTCAAGGTTTTCGTACGTGTGGCCTGCTTCTTATGGACAAGAGTTTGGGTTCAACAAAAGCGTGCAGGGGTTTGGGGTTCAGGGTTTTGCGTTTGGGATTGCAGGTTAAAGGAAGCGCGCGGTCTTCGATGGAACTGCACCTATAGCTGAGTTTCACTCAGCCAAATAACCCCTCTTCTATGTGTAGTGAGGAGCAGCACACCGACTCCTTTGTCTCCATGCCATACATTTTTCAGGCGGCATATGTTGATCTCTGATCTGTCAGAGATGCATGGACCATGTTACGTATGCATGCATGCATGCATGCATGCATGCATGCATGCATGTCATCTTGTAGCATCCCCGCTCGAGTGTGGACATACAGATGACGCAACTTGGGAAAC
>CAJNDT010001269.1:917564-933429 GCA_905221615.1 Symbiodinium sp. CCMP2592
CTCTCTCTCTCTCTTTCTCTCTCTCTCTCTCTCTCTCTCTCTCTCTCTCTCTCTCTCTCTCTCTCTCTCTCTCTCTCTCTCTCTGGGCCGGTAGACATGCATACATAGCTACATACATAAACAATCAAATACATATGTATATATATATATATATATATATAAATATAGATACACGGGTGTGTACATGCAAATATACTTGGTACCCATAAAGACTCCATTCTGTCATGTCTAGAGTCTAGTGGCACTGTATGGGAGCAAAAAGGTCAGGATCCAGGCGCCGACAAGGGATGGTGTGCGGAGCCCTACTGCTTCGTGGATCCCTGCAACTTGGTCAGTCTTCGACATCCTCTTTACTTCTTGTGGTCTAATCTGCAAAATTTATACGTATTTATGACAGGAGCCTGAAACAGTACAGTTTCTTCTCTCCGTCCGAAAAGGGACCCAGGCAACTGCGACTTGGATGTGCCGCCCACGCTGGCGAACAGCTACTTGCCCGATGCCAGCTACCAGGGCAAAGGCCTGTGGTATTCCTACGTAACTTGCGGTGGCAAGGACTACTGGATGGATGCTGAGACTAAGAAGCAGAAGCAGGAGTCCACTGGCGTTTGCGAGAAGAAGGTGGATGAGAAGAAGTGGGGCAAGAAGAGCTGCCGCTGCGTTGGCTACGATGGCACCCCAGGTACCGTCAACGTCACCATTGATAAGAAGGAGCTCAAGTATCCCGCCGACACCGGCGCCACCTGCGATTCTTGGGATGCCAAAAGGCACCCCGATTGTGCCGGTGATAAGCCAGCGGACTGGTGCAAGCAAGAATGGTGCTATGTGGACCCCTGCGAGTGCGACTTGGATGTGCCGCCGAAGACCTCGTCTTACCTGCCCAGCGGCATGGTGAATGGCAAGCCCGTGTACTTCTCCTATGCCACCTGTGGAACCAGCGATTCCTACTCCGCGTCGAATAAGGAGTCCTGTGTCTTCCAGAAGTCTCAGGACAACTGCACCAAGCTCGACAAATGCGCGTGGGACGGGAAGGTTTGCCTGGGCAAGGACATTATGAAGGCATGCTCGGCGCACAGTGGTGCAGGTACCATCAAGGCCGCTTTCGCGGTTGCTTTGGCCTTTACGACCGCCGTGATTGGGTTCTAAACGGATCCTTCTCTTTAGCAGATCTGCGCGAGAGGGCTGGAAAAAGAATTGAAGAGCTGCTTTGGAGAAGTAGTGCCTGCTTGCCAGTCGTCAGCGCAATCTGCTGCGACTTTTTCTACACGCTTTGAGTTGCCAGGATGGTGGGCCTGAGTTTACCACGCCAACCCACAGCCCTAAACATAATTTCACACTGCCAATATAACCTCTCCTGGCTTGTCGGCTTGTCCGCGAGAGTGAGCGCCCAAGCCTTAAAATGCTGGTCCTTTGAAGCGTGGACCGAGAGAGAGGCAGCGAGGCAGTCTCGTCTCGTGGCTTCTTTAAGGAACAACTCGTATACTGTAATAATCTGAATCACAAACAAAACAAGAATAAAGTTACAATAGCCATATCTACAAAGATAGCCGTGATAAAGCCAAAGCGAAGAGTACGTACCAGCAGTAGGAGTAGTAGTTGTAGTCCTCGTCGTCGTTGTAGTAGTTAGTAGTAGCAGTAGCAGTAGAAGTAGCAGCAGTAGCAGTAGCAGCAGAACTACTACTGCTGCCGCTGCTGCGACTGCTGCTGCTACTCTGACTACTGCTTCTGCTCCTCCTCCTTCTCCTCCTGCTCCGGCTCCGGCTCCGGCTCCTGCTCCTGCTCCTCCTCCTCATCCTCCTCATCCTAGGACTACTACAACTGCAAGGGAGGCAACTACTACTTCTACTACGGCTACGGTTGTTGCTGCTACTGCGACTCCTATCACAATTACTTCTAGTAACTACCGCTTCAGCAATTATCGCGGCGACCACCACCACTCGGAAACCTCATTTCTCTCCTGGCCTGAACACGATGCCCATAAGTCGAAACCAGACTCTCTGCTGAAGCACGAGATCCCACAAGCCCCAGACCCGCACTGGACCCCAGAGTCCACTCTCAGACCTCTTAAACCAACACCCCTTGCCTCCCCGTTCCCAATCAGCCCATCCCAAGCTATTCAGACTGAGCTTGTAATTTCAATCAGTTGGGCACTCAAAAATTCGAAACCAACGCCGGCAAGACCCCTGCCCTGCCTGACCCTAGCCCTACAACCCTAACCTATGAGTTCCTATATAGAGGCTCTCGAAAAAATCCACCAAAAACAAGCCCAAGGAGCACCCCGAGTGCCTCGAGCGGAACATGGTCCGGACAGACTGCGCGGTCCAACCGTCAGCTTGGCGCCTTGAGTTCCACCTACGAGAGGTGCTGGCTTTTCGGGTGTACGTATTGGTTCTTCTGTTTGAGATATGCTTCATTTCTTTTGGGGCTCAGGTTGAAATAAGCGCTCAAGGGTTTAAGATTGCAGTTTGGGTTTTGTCGGTTTAGTGTTCAGGTTTGTCGTGTGTAGGATTCAGACCTCAGGCGTCCTGGAGGGAAGAGTCCGTCGGTTTGGGGGTTTGGAGCACTGAGGGATTTTAAGGATAGGTGCAAAGTAGCGGGAATCCTTGCGCAGACTGTCTCACGGTACTGGGTAGAGGAGTTCTTGGGTGTTTCTGGTACACTGAACCCTGAAGCTGTGTTGATTGTCATGTGAGTTAATGCGGGTGCTTGTTGGCTTTGAGGAGAACCATAGGTTGCGGCGTGTAGGAAGCTGATATTGACGAACCTAGAGTGATCTCTGGAAAGTTGGAGCATGGGTTTAGGATGGTTAGTGCTGGATCAGTTCTAGGCTTTGGGCATTGATAGGTCGTTTGCCACGCTTTAACAAACTCTCCCAAAGACAGGTTTTGCAGCAGGGTGTGGGGTTTGAGGCTTCTGGTTTGAAGGGGCCCAGGTGCAATTGGTTAGGTTGGAGGGATCTATATGGTGGTCATGTGGTGCTCTATTGGTCGCGCATTGCCAACTTGTCCATTGTCGGTGAGCAAGTGTTTATTAACCGGTACTAGCCCTATCTAGCCCTTAGACTATAACCCTTTTCGCAACAGTTGTAGTAGCCCTATGATCGGAACCCTGATAGCCGCTAACCCGTGCATCAGGGCTTGCTCGGTAGATGGATAATGAGTAGGAGCGGCGTTTTGCAGGGAATGGGGGTTTAGAAGCGGGCTGGGAAGAAAGACCGGCCGGCCTCTCGTCCCTAGACCCTGAACCGCAGATCTTAAACTTCCTCGCGAGCGCGCGCCGAAACAAAACTGTAATCCTAGACAGGCTCTTGCTGGCGCATATGCAGACCCATCTGCCACACCGGCAGTACGAGCTCGCTCGAGCACAGGACCGGCCACGAGCAATAAGGTCTCTATGTTTTGAAGCGTTGAAAGTAGGGTGTACATGTGTATGTATATATATATATATATGTATGGTCACCCCCCCCGTTGACAGACCATGCCCTTTCAACTCAGTCGTAGTGCATGGTCTGTGATCGGGGGGAGGGGGCAATCAGCTTTCAAAAACTCAATTCCAAAGTTTCCAAAATTCTCTCCCCTAACTTTCCAAAAATTCCAAAATTTCCAAAAAGTCCGCCCTTACGTTTTGGAAAAATTCTGTCCACTAGGTCGGGCCGTTTTGGAAATTTTGGAAATGTTGGAAATTTTGGAAATTTTGGAAATTTTGGAAGTTTTGGAAATGTTGGATTTTGGAATTTCTGGATCTCTTGGAATTGATTCTCAGGAGGGCTGATTGTGACCCATCCGATGACAGACCATGCACTACGACTCACTTGCAAAGGCAAGGGCTGTCAGTACTCATGCCCATATTTAGACGAATATCTCTCTATCTATCTATATATACATATATGTATTGATACTCCTACATATAGTAATTGCCATTGCTAGTACTGACATTGATCATTTGTTGAATGCTCAAGCCAATACCAGCTTTACTACTAATATTACACTTCTATCAAGCCTAGTACGAATATGCATAACACAAATACTAATATTGATTAGTATTGCTAGTAGTACTCCTACGCATATCAGTAACCATATTCATATTGATAATAGTGTATATTAATACCAATAATAACACACACCTGTATGTACTGATGTACATAAGAATATGCATACAATTACATTGAAATACAAATCCTTTAACTCACTCATGTATTCAATTGTTAGTATTTCCACGTGATCAAGAGTAATACTAATACAAACATTCTTGCGAATGTAGATCATCAATAATATTATAGTACTAACGCTAATACTACTGCTAATACTTAACACAATATTTATACTAACATCAATATGTACATATAGCTTTTCATACTCCTACGAATACGAATACGTAAACTCTTGTGCATTAACAGTCGTGCTATCACCAACACTAATACGGATTTTGATAATCTGCTGAATATTCAAGAATGTCACTAGTATTACCAGCATGAACACTCACATTATGGCTAATACGAGTATAAATAGTCCTAATTCTAATAATATTGACATTTATGCTCCTACGAATACCAATAGTATATTCATATTGATATGAAAACTAATATCATTACTAATAGACACCTGCATATACGAATGTACATAAAATACATACCACTATCCTAAGAAAAAGATATATACATTAGTGCATTCATGTCTTAATGCTTTGGCATAGGCTTATACCCATATACCAATGTAACAATATACTTCTCGCTGTTGTATGAACATACTATACTATACTAATATGTGACTATACAAATATACGACTACTGCAATATGCAAGAATACCGACATGACAAGTTCGTATACTAATATGCCAACATACTTATATACTTATAAATGATTAGACAGTACATGAATGTAGTACACATACTAGTATACTAATATGCTAACGTACGAATACACTGGTCTGCTAATATACTCGTAAACTAATACACCAATATACTAGTGTATTCATACACCAGATGTACTGACATGTAAAATATGCCAGTATACAAGAATGCAAATAGTTTACTGTTCGAATACATTGATGTATTGATATACTAATCTGCTAATATACGAGACTATCAATATACTAGCATATCAAAACTAACTAGTTCTAATATTGATACTAATACTAGCACTTCTGCGAATACAAGCTGCTATTGAACCCCGCGTTAAGACTGATATTTATACTACTCGTAGCAGTGGTGCTGTATTACTGACATTGACACTGGCACTAGTGCTAACTCTAACACGAACATGAGCACTAACACTAATTTATAGTTGGCAATATTGATACGTATACTTACAACAAACAATAGTACTAATATTAATAATAATTGCGAACGGACTGCGATGCCTTGTCAAGTTCTAAGGTGTCACTATAAGAGCTGTGAGCAAGACCGTGTAGAGTGCAAGAGAAGGGGGCACGCTACGCTTCCCTCGACTCTAGGAGTAAGCTTGTGGTCGTGCTACGCACACCGCATCGCTTCTCCTTACCTTTCTATGTGACCGCCCACGCAACGTTTGGCTCAAGTCAATGCCCATAGCTAAGTGCTATATGTGTCTTCTATCCTGAGCAATCAGAGCTATCCCGTGCACAGACGAACCGCCGCCGGCAGCGAGTGCAAAAGGAACGGCCGCCGGTTCTGCCTGCATAGGATTGCACGTGTGGAAGTGTGAGAGAGACAGGGTCCCAGTCTGTGGAGAGTGCAAGCCAGCCACACCTATATTCATTACAGCTCTGGTGGGGAGAGCAGCAACATCATCGAGATCAAAACCCCACGCAGGTTATCAGCCGTACGCGGCTCTGCCTTTCTGCAGCAACGACTACTTGATCTACTACGACCACAATGAACTCGGGATCAAGCCAAGATACGACAATGACTTTCGGTGCCGATGTGGCAGCGCCAGCCGTTGGTGAGTCAACAGCTGATGACACAGTGGTGCAATCTGTTGATAGCTCCACGGAAGATGACAAAGGTCAATCTTCTGCGCTTGCCATTGCAAAGGCAGTTCCCAAAGTGAAAGCAAAGAGTCTACCAAGAGCATCTACGCCTTCGCGTCCGACATCCACAGGTTCGAGGACGGGCAAGGCTCCAGAACGACGAGCCGAAGCGTCTGGTTTTCAGGCACCTCGGACTACGTCCAGGGCCAAGGACAAGGGAGTGAAGACCTTGGAAAAGAAGTCGAGACCATCATCTTCGAGAAGCTCTTCAGCACGATCAAGGACTTCGGCTACTCGTGGGCGTGACAAGTCCATGACATGGAATCGGATGGTTACCAATCAACCACGCGATGCTGACGATCTGGATATGACTCTGGACACTATTCCTGCACGTGGTGATGCGTCATCGGTGACCACGCCAGCCATAGCCGATGGTCCGAATGCCTATCAGGAACTGACGATTTCGCAACAGTTCGAAGCATCGAACCTTGCGCAGCAGATGTACTATCGCAGTCAGATGCAAGAGTACGAAGGAGTTGTCCAGACCCTGATGGATAAGATCAAGGAGATGCAACAAGAAGATGAAGGATCTGGGATTCGCATCGAAGAATTGGAACGACAACGTGACCATGCATGCTTAGCCATGAGGCACATCAACAATGTCAATCAGGAGATGAAGCGAGACTATGAAGCAGCTTTGTTTCGCATGGATGAACAGAACTCTGCTCAACAACGTCAAGCACACGCCGTTGCCGAGGAGTTGGCTCAGCAGCTACATGTGTTTCGCACGGAAGCAGCCACTAACTTTGTGCAGTTGGAGGCAAGAGCGCAAGGCGATGGTGAACTTATGGCACGTGAGTATGAGCATCTGACTCATGAACTTCATGAACAAGCCAGAGAGAACTTGTTCCTCCGGTCGAACACAGCAAGTTCGGAACAAGCCTTACAAGCAATGCAGGAACGATTCCACCTGGTCAAGAATCAGGAGTTGCGGGCCGTGAACGAGATCCAAGGGCTAGCTGGGAACAGCGCAGCCATTGATCAAGAACGACCTCGGCTTCGCGAACGTCTTGGTGAAGAGGAAGAGTACCGCAAAATGGCTGTGAGGAGGATGCAAGATGCAGAGGACCGACTTCATCAGAATGAAGATCATGCAAGGCGCGCATTGCCTACCTTGCACGACGAGCTGAGTGAACTCAGGAAAACACTCAAAGCACAAGAAGATCTTCAAGCGAGGACACGCAGCGAATTGGAGGCAGCACGGAACTCCAACTACCATGGCGGAGTGACACGGCCTTCGAGCATGCCCATGTCTTCGAGGACTACTGAGTCTGGCTGGGAGCACGTAGGAAAGGAAGTAGTGCCTGCATTTTCCGTAGGAGGTGAGGTACGATCCCCTGAAATACGGTCCCCAAGTCAAGTTAGTCCAGTCGCCAAAGAGAAGTTCGCATTCTCGGAATCGGGCAAGGACAAGAACCTTGCGATGGATGGAATTCCATCTACCGGTGGAAACTTCTTCACTGGCAGCATCAAAGGTGAGGTGAATAAATCCTATTCAATGCCAATCGTGGCGGATGCAATGCCCGAGCACTACGTGCCAGGTATTAGCAGCCCAGCACATGCGCGTTCCACGCCTAGTGCAGCCACTCTGTTTGGCATACCAAGCGGATTTCATGGGCAAAGTGATGCGGCAGCCGTGCGTGATCGACAGCTACGTGAACTCTTGGAGGATCGCGGGATGTTGGGATCGAAGTCCACAGCATCTGCCAGCTCCTCAAGACCTGTTGGTATCGACGGCATTATCGCATCTACGAAGGGCAACGACCTCATTGGTGCCCCTGTCGCCTATGACGATTCCATCCATGAGGCAAGGAGGCGTCAGATCGAGAAAGAGGTCGCGGAACGGTACGAAGAGAAGATTGCTGATCTGCGAAGCGAAGTACTCAAGGCCCAGAAAGCCGAACAGCGTCTCAGAGCTGATCGTGATGAGTGGAGATTATTTGCTGAAACGATTCAGGAAGACAATGGAGACGATGACGGTGATGAAGCTGGCGACGAGAACGGAGAGGGAGAGCATGATGAAGGAGCCGGCACGGGGTATGACCCTCCAGATCCGCCTGATGATGACGATGATGATAAGAAGAGAAGCGGTGGAGGCAAACCTGACCCGGATCCTGACCCTCATGCGCGTGATCCTGATGGAGACGCAGATCCTGAAGTCACAGAGGTGAGAATTTCCAGGAGGGAGGCCGATAAAGTGACCGTCCCTCCATGGCCTACTCTCACTCACCTCAACAACTGGCGATCCGTATGCACGGCGGATGTCTTAGGAGCATCAGCCGACCCAAATCATGAGGACTGGATGTTATGGCTGGCTCCAGCGTTCAATCCATTCCCTGATGTCGAAGCACTGAACGATTCGGGACACAAGAAGTTCAAGAGCGTAGACGTCAAATTGGGGATCGCCATGGTCGCAATGCTACGCGCTGGTGGTGACAAATCTGCTGATCTGTACCTGGAGGTGAACCGGAAGGCCAACGATTACATCAGCAGGCCCGAAGGGAAGATCATCAAAGGACGACAAATCATTGCGATGATGTATGAAAGTTTTCGAACGCACGATCGTCTCGACATGATCATCACTCTCGAGTATCTGGTGAAGCTCCAGTACCAAGGCGACAACAAACTTCATACGTTCAAGCAGACGTGGTTGGAAGTTCTGGGACGGATGAGGCCAGAAGACATACCATCCAAAACAGCTCTCCGTGATTGCTTGTACAGCAAGATCAAGGACTCGCCCGCAATGAAGATGGAGTTGGGCATGCACTACGAACACTTGCCCTACAATCATGAAGACCGATCGTACGACAATCTGATGAAGATCATCGACCGTACCATCATGCGGAGACGAGAACAATCAAATCTCACTCAGACCCAAATTGGTTTGCGCCAGATGCTTGAGGGCAAGGATTTGCTTGCTGCACCGGCCAAGGTACCTGAGAAACCAACGCCTAACGCAGCTCCATCCGCAAAGGTCAAGGCTTCGCCGACCAAGCCGGATAAAGCAACACCTGTACTACCTCAAAGCAAAGCGAAGAGTCATGCGAAGACCAAGCCAAAGCCCAAGAAGAAGACGAGGAGTGAGTCAGCGGACAACAGAGGCGACAAGAGCAAGAAGCAAATCCGCTGCAAGTTCCATTTCACAGATGCAGGGTGCCGAAATGGTGACAAGTGCCCATTCAGTCACTCGAAGAAGACTCCAGAGCGACCCTTTACGCCGAGGACGAGAACTCCAAGTCCGTCTGGAGGAGGAGGAAATAGGATATGCTACTCTTTCAAGAACACAGGCTCGTGCTCAAGAGAGAATTGTCCTTTCAAGCATGAGGCAGCAGCTACCCCGGCTCCGGAACCAAAGGCAAAAGCTAAAGCCAAATCCGAAGCAAAGGCAGCTCCAGCGAAGCCGAATGCCAAGGCCAAGGCACTCCCTGCGGCACCCGCCATCAGATTGTGCCGAAGGTGGAATCCATCAGCCCCGGCTATATGGAAGCGATCTTCAAGACAAGATGAGGAAGAGTCAGATTGTCCATCCGTTGACAGCGACGCTGATTCGGATTGTTCAACTGACGACGAATCCTCGGGACCGACTACGTCGACCCGAAAAGAGATCAAGCGTAACGTGACATTCGCCGACGACGTGAAGTTCATTTCTTCGTGTCCTAGAAGATCGAAGAAGGACAAGGAGCGGAAGGTGAAGTACGTCGACATGGAAGCGCTTGTCAACAATGAGGATCGCGCCGTGAATTTGGAATTCGCTAAGCACAAAGCGAGATTGAGGGCACAGATCATGAGAGACATGGTTGACGACGATGGTGATCAATGCGGAGATCGAGTTTCATTCGTACGAATCCCAGGAACGTCTCGGGTGGAAGAAGTTTCCTTCTACGACGGTGAGGATTCCATCGTTGAGCGTGAACTCGATGCTGCGCACAGCAAACGGATCATCAATCAAGGTGTATTCAAATGCATGGTTCAACCAGTCATCCTCAAGAAGAAGATCAAATTTCTCATGGACACTGGGTGTGGCCATGACCTCATATCTCAGAAGAAGATCGAGAAGCACAGTCTCGAGACACTCGTGACTCCAGAGCCCATATCATTTCAGACAGCAAATGGAATCACCGATACCGATCTTGTGTCGAACTTCCAGACTGAGTCGTTCGAGGAACCGATCAACGCTTATGTGTTGGATGACACACCGTCGGTGCTTTCCATAGGTAAAAGATGCATGAACTTCAACTACGGGTTTGTGTGGCCACCCGGAAGGGAACCATTCATGATCAACCCGCAGGGCAAGAGAATATCTCTGTTCGTGAACGGTGACATTCCGTACATTCGCGCCGGGAGTTCCAAGTCACTGGTTCATGATGATCCGGAGGCCAAAGCGATCACCGAAATCTTCAAGGGTGTGCTAACCGCGGGTGATGTTGACGTCAGTGTCGCAGCTGCCGCTGAAGCTGCACCGAGCGAAATTGAAGCAGAAGAAGAAGGTGACGATCATGAACGACCTCCTGATCTGAACCCCAAGAACCTCCTATAGAAGAAGTACCAGAGTCCGAGGCCGGACGACCTCCGGACGACGACGAAGGAAAAGGAGTGGGTGAAATTCCATTGGACGGTGACGATGAGGTGATCATTGATGTGGAAGGCGACGGTGCGCCGAGCCGCAAGGCCAGAGTCGGAACACTGAAAGCCGAAGCCAAGACGTTGGCACATCTGTGTACTCATCGCTACCGCAATCCATATTGCGAATCGTGCATACGCGCGAAGATGAAGCACTTGCGGACACAACGAGGTGCGTTTCAACGTGTGATCAAACACTGGGGAGATCTTGTGACGTTCGACTTCCTCGATATGCGCAAGGCCGCCGAAGCAGGTATCGGACTCGATGATGGAGCACGTGAAGTTCTAGTCATCAGAGACATCGCCACCAAAATGATCGCAGCGATTCCCACGGCTTCAAGGAATACTGACGAGGTCGTCATGGCCATCAGACGCCTAATGGGGAGACGCAAGATTCATATGGCGTATAGTGATGAAGCACCAGAGTTCGATTCAGCTATGGCGCAGTTGAAGATCGTGATAGATCATTCCCTTCCAGGGAAACCCAGTAACAATTCACTCGCTGAACGATCAAATCAAGAAGTGATCAACACAGTCGCAGCATCCATGCTACACGCCGGATTACCCGCCCAATACTGGTCCTTTGCGCTGAATTGCGTGATGCAGAACCTCAACATTGAAGACGTGGAGGGCGATGGTGATTCAGCATGGAAACGAATGACTGGAAAGGACTTCGAGGGAAAAGCCATACCATTTGGGGCCAAAGTCTTCTTCAAGCCGACGGATACAAGGCCGAAGACATATGGCAACAAGTTCGATCCAAAGGGGATCCCAGGCATTTTTGCCGGATACATCATCACTGCTGGTCAAGGGTGGTCCAAGAAGTATCGCGTGCGGGACATGAAGGAATTTGCCAATGCGAACTTGTCGATGGACGCATCTGTTCCCAGGAAGTTGATGAGACCGTACGAGACAGAAGTTATCTACTTCCCAGAGGAGATAACATTTCCCCTGAAAGCCGAGTACGAGAGGATGAACTCAACCATTGAGGGACTCAGGGACAACGTTGACCTCGCTGGCAAGGAGATAAAAGACGTCGATGACGGGGATGACGGTCCGCCTGGAGGAAATGGTGGCAACGGGGATGATGATGATCAAGATGGTCTTCTTCCTCCACCGGATCCCGGAGAAGATCCTGACTTACAGGACATAGATCCATCTGACATAGAGACGGAGCCGTCTGGCGAAGTCTTCAAGTCAGCAGAACATGAAGCTATTGATGCTATAGGAGACAAAAGACTCGAAGAACTAGACGAAGAGCTAGGTCTACGTGCAGCACCGCCTCCTTCTGAACCAAAGGTCACTGGGAAAGATCGGCGATCGCCCCGCGAAGTCGGTCCAACCGGTAGACTCATCCCCGAAGGAGACATCGAAGAACCTGGAGAGATCATTAAGATCTTGAAAGAAAAGAAGTTGGCTCCTGAGGAGATTGAACATTGGAGTACGGGGAAGAAAGGGGACGGCATTGTATATCTCACTGATGATGGTGAAGCCTGCAAGATCGATAAAAGGGGAGTTCCATACAAGATCCGAAGCGACGGTCGACGAACTCTTCCTACACGGCGACCTATCCATTCCTATTCTCCGGAAGCATGGAAGAAAATGAGTGAAGCGGAGAAGAAGGCAGCGTACAAGAAAGAAAAGCGAGACAAAGCTCGAGTTGCCAAGAAGGACCGGAAGAAGGCTGTGATAGGAAAGAAGATAGTCACCAAGATCTTGGACAACATGATCTTTCCCAAGATTGTTCCATGTGAAGAAATTGATCTGCAACTCAACGTGTCCATTGACGACGACGATGGATGGTCCTGGGCACAGTCCTATGTGGATCAATACACACAAGAGCAATTCTTGTCAGACGTCGTGCCGGCCGTTCCGGCGCATATGGTCATGGATGATAACTGGATTCCGTCTATGCCGTGTACGACTTCTCACAGAAACGTACATCGGGAAAAGAATCATGCAGGAGGATCATGCTTCAATGCCATGGTCACTCGACCCGTCACACGCAAGGAGATGGTCAACAACCCCAAGGCCATGGAAGCTTTCATGAAAGAATGGAAGGGATTGTGGGACCAAGAGGTGTTTGATTTCTCAACTACGCGTGAATATGACGACGTCGTCGCTGAGGCAAAGAAGAAAGGTGAGAAAGTACATATGGCGCGAGTACATGGACTGATATACGAGAAGAACTATCAGCTCAAAGAGGACGATCCTGCCAGGAAGTTCAAAGGGCGAGGTGTACTACTCGGTGATCAGGTCAAAGATCAAAATATGGAAGCCGCGTTGTTGCAGGATTTGGGGAATTCCCCGGCTACGTTTGACGCCTCACGGTGGGCAGATTATTACGGATGCCTTCCTGGCAACGATGTCCAGATGGCGGATGCTATCCAAGCATACATTCAGGCGAGACTATCGGGCACTCCATGTTGGGTTGAACTGCCTGATGAAGCCTGGCATCCATCTGCGAAAAGGCATAAATTCCGTAGACCTGTGTGTCGCCTGATCAAAGCCCTATATGGACATCCTGATGCAGGAACCATGTGGGAACAACATTGCCATACCGCGGTACAGAAAGTAGGATTCAAGCCGATTGGCGACGAATGGCCATCATTGTATTTCCACCCGCAGATGAAGCTCTTACTTGTCATCTACGTGGATGATCTCAAGATGGCAGGGCCCAAAGAGAACCTGCCCAAGGGTTGGGACATGCTGCGCCAAGAACTTCGATTGGAAGAAGAAACGCCACTAGGTTTGTATCTGGGTTGTCGCATCTCCAAGGGCGAGGCAACGTTGCATGACAAAACGAAGGTGCAGACCGTTACCTACGACATGGAGACGTACCTGGACATGACAGTCAAGAAGTACTGCGACGTGACTGGGTTCGATCCGACAAAATTCAAGACGGTACCATCGCCGAGTCCGGCTGAGGAGACTAAGAATCACCCAGCTCGCGCTCCGGCACAGTCAGGTAAAAGCCATCGATGCACGTGGTGTGGACACACCATGCCTGTTGATAAGGATGGTCGGCTTGTTCCGCCTCCACCTATTCCCAAGGCGCCAGAGGAAGAGGAGATCAACGAGGCTAATCGCGGTGCACTTGCTCCGCAGGCAGCAGCATTCTCATGAAATTGCTTTATGCCGCGCGCATTTGCCGCTTTGATCTTCTGCGCAGTATCAACAATCTCGCACGCAAGATCACGAAATGGACCAAGAAGGAGGATGCTCTTCTTCATCATCTCATGGCCTATGTGCACCAGTCCAAACATCACATGATGATTGGATGGGTCGGGAACTCCTTGGAGGACTCGTCCATCGGGCTGTTTGCAGATGCGGACTATGCAGGTTGTGGAGAAAGTTTGAAATCTACCTCCGGTGCTCACTTGCACATTCAAGGTTCTCACACAAGATTTCCCTTGGCGGGACTTAGCAAAAGGCAGGGGTGCTTGAGTCATTCCACACCTGAGGCCGAGATTGTCGCGGCCGACTTTGCCATGTCACGTCTTGGATTGCCTGCTATCACGTTGTGGCAGCAGCTTGGGGGGCAAGACCCCAACTTCGTCTTCTACGACGACAACCAGACCATGATCGGGGTGATTCGCACGGGCAAGAATCCGACTATGCGTCACTTGGAACGTACCCACGGCATCTGCATTGGATGGATGCATTCTATCTTTCAGGAAGGTTACGTTTCTCTTGCCTATGAGGTCACTGCCAAGATGTCAGCGGACATACACACCAAGTCGTTCAAGGATTCTGTGTCCTGGACACATGCGTGTCAGCTCATCAACATTTTTCCGCCGGCCATCATTGGCTCCCAAGAGATTATGGATCTGATGCGCCCTACTCATACCCAGAGCACGGATGAGAAGGGTCAACAGCACTACTCATTCAAGAGCGAAGTGCCCTGTTTTCCTTACACGCAGACGCCGATCCTCCCTCAGGTGTTGTATCGCGCTGGATTGTCGAGTAAGGAAGGCTTGCAAGAACATGACAGTGTGGACCCCATCCTGGTTGTCAAGTTCCCGCGCATGCTGCGGGGGCCGCCTTCCGCGTTGCCGCCTGGTCGCTACCTTCGGTCGACTTGGATTCTTCGTGAAGGGCAGTGGCACCAAATGGAGGACCGTGCTGCTATCCTTGATCAACCGGGCAAGTTCGACCGCTATGTGGAGCGTGCTGTGTTTCAGTACCATCCGGTACGGGGGCATTTGCGCCCAGCCGCTATTGCGGACGTCCTTGCGCCGCCGTTTTTGCCTCCTCCTGAACCGCCTTTGGGCCAGTCTTATGTGCGCGCCCTGCCCGCCAAATGGCGAGCGGTGGTTGTCACACTGGCGCGTGCCATCCATGGGGGGTACCAGGGCTTTACATTACCTCTTTGTTTCAACGGCCAGTCCAAAAGTCAAGCCTCCCAATTCGGCTATGACCAATGGTCGTCAGTGTACGAGGATGTATGGCATGATGCGGCTGAACAGAAAAGGGAATATCAAGGATATGATGGAGCAATTGTGCCTCACGTGGTCAACTTCGCCGAAAACAAACCCAAGGAGGGCCTGGTGATCCAATTCCTCGACCACGATGGAGGGTTGGTCCATACTTACAAAAATCCTTACAGCCGTTGGAAATACAGTATCACTATCAAAGATGCTCCAAAGGCAGTGACGGTGTGGACATTGGTAGGAGTCGATGAGGAGAACTGGTGGAATGAGTATGCTCCTGGCAAGGACTGCATTGCGCAGCATGCTCCCGATTCTCACTACGACCCTGGGTTGCAAGTAAATGTTCTGAGTATGGGGCGAGAAGTTGACGACGCCATGTGTGCCTACCTCTTCGATGTGGTGGAAGCAAGGAAAAACAACCCTAACTCCGTGATCTTCATTGGTGCAGGGGTGTTAGGCAAGAATGCGTGGCTGAGTCGGAAAATCGCTGACAACCCTGAAAGGGCCAAATTGCGGACAGACTACCCATGGGGGGAGGTCGTCCAAAGAATTGCGCGCAGAGCGGCATCATGGGGGTTCCAAATCATCATCGAAGTACCTCCTCGAGTACAAGTCCAGGAAACCAAGCAGTACAAGGGACTTCAGGAAGATGCCATGTGGAAGAGCATCAAGATCCAAGGATGCACTCACGGGCAACGTTATATCTTTCGGGATCCTGTATCTCCCGGAACCGCCGTTGAGCTCGGCTACTGCAAGGATGAATGGGAGTACATTGCCGCAAACGTCGCGTTGCATCCTAAGTGGTCTGA
>CAJNDT010001269.1:933529-1045592 GCA_905221615.1 Symbiodinium sp. CCMP2592
CCTCGACTCTAGGAGTAAGCTTGTGGACGTGCTACGCACACCGCATCGCTTCTCCTTACCTTTCTATGTGACCGACCACGCAACGTTTGGCTCAAGTCAATGCCCATAGCTAAGTGCTATATGTGTCTTCTATCCTGAGCAATCGGAGCTATCCCGTTGCACAGACGAACCGCCGCCGGCAGTGAGTGCAAAAGGAACGGCCGCCGGTTCTGCCTGCATAGGATTGCACGTGTGGAAGTGAGAGAGAGACAGGGTCCAGTCTGTGGAGAGTGCAAGCCAGCCACACCTACATTCATTACAGCTCTGGGGGGGAGAGCAGCAACCAAGTCGAGATCAATCCCCCACGCAGGTTATCAGCCGTACGCGGCTCTGCCTTTCTACAGCAACGACTACTTGATCTACTACGACCACAATGAACTCGGGATCAAGCCAAGATACGAAAATGACTTTCGGTGCCGATGTGGCAGCGCCAGCCGTTGGTGAATCAACAGCTGATGACACAGTGGTGCAATCCGTTGATAGCTCCACGGAAGATGACAAAGGTAAATCTTCTGCGCTTGCCATTGCAAAGGCAGTTCCCAAGGTGAAAGCAAAGAGTCTACCAAGAGCATCTACGCCTTCGCGTCCGACATCCACAGGTTCGAGGACGGGCAAGGCTCCAGAACGACGAGCCGAAGCGTCTGGTTTTCAGGCACCGCGGACTACGTCCAGGGCCAAGGACAAGGGAGTGAAGACCTTGGAAAAGAAGTCGAGACCATCATCTTCGAGAAGCTCTTCAGCACGATCAAGGACTTCGGCTACTCGTGGGCGTGACAAGTCAATGACATGGAATCGGATGGTTACCAATCAACCACGCGATGCTGACGATCTGGATATGACTCTGGACACTATTCCTGCACGTGGTGATGCGTCATCGGTGACCACGCCAGCCATAGCCGATGGACCGAATGCCTATCAGGAACTGACGATTTCGCAACAGTTCGAAGCATCGAACCTTGCGCAGCAGATGTACTATCGCAGTCAGATGCAAGAGTACGAAGGAGTTGTCCAGACCCTGATGGATAAGATCAAGGAGATGCAACAAGAAGATGAAGCATCTGGGATTCGCATCGAAGAATTGGAACGACAACGTGACCATGCATGCTTAGCCATGAGGCACATCAACAATGTCAATCAGGAGATGAAGCGAGACTATGAAGCAGCTTTGTTTCGCATGGATGAACAGAACTCTGCTCAACAACGTCAAGCACACGCCGTTGCCGAGGAGTTGGCTCAGCAGCTACACGTGTTTCGCACGGAAGAAGCCACTAACTTTGTGCAGTTGGAGGCAAGAGCGCAAGGCGATGGTGAGCTTATGGCACGTGAGTATGAGCATCTGACTCATGAACTTCATGAACAAGCCAGAGAGAACTTGTTCCTCCGGTCGAACACAGCAAGTTCGGAACAAGCCTTACAAGCAATGCAGGAGCGATTCCACTTGGTCAAGAATCAGGAGTTGCGGGCCGTGAACGAGATCCAAGGGCTAGCTGGGAACAGCGCAGCCATTGATCAAGAACGACTTCGGCTTCGCGAACGTCTTGGTGAAGAGGAAGAGTACCGCAAAATGGCTGTGAGGAGGATGCAAGATGCAGAGGACCGACTTCATCAGAATGAAGATCACGCAAGGCGCGCATTGCCTACCTTGCACGATGAGCTGAGTGAACTCAGGAAAACACTCAGAGCACAAGAAGATCTTCAAGCGAGGACACGCAGCGAATTGGAGGCAGCACGGAACTCCAACTACCATGGCGGAGTGACACGGCCTTCGAGCATGCCCATGTCTTCGAGGACTACTGAGTCTGGCTGGGAGCACGTAGGAAAGGAAGTAGTGCCCGCATTTTCCGTAGGAGGTGAGGTACGATCCCCTGAAATACGGTCCCCAAGTCAAGTTAGTCCAGTCGCCAAAGAGAAGTTCGCATTCTCGGAATCGGACAAGGACAAGAACCTTGCGATGGATGGAATTCCATTTACCGGTGGAAACTTCTTCACTGGCCGCATCAAAGGCGAGGTGAATAAATCCTATTCAACGCCAATCGTGGCGGCGGATGCAATGCCCGAGCACTACGTGCCAGGTATTAGCAGCCCAGCGCATGCGCGTTCCACGCCTTGTGCAGCCACTCTGTTTGGCATACCAAGCGGATTTCATGGGCAAAGTGATGCGGCAGCCGTGCGTGATCGACAGCTACGTGAACTCTTGGAGGATCGCGGGATGTTGGGATCGAAGTCCACAGCATCTGCCAGCTCCTCAAGACCTGTTGGTATCGACGGCATTATCGCATCTACAAAGGGCAACGACCTCATTGGTGCCCCTGTCGCCTATGACGATTCCATCCATGAGGCAAGGAGGCGTCAGATCGAGAAAGAGGTCGCGGAACGGTACGAAGAGAAGATTGCCGATCTGCGAAGCGAAGTACTCAAGGCCCAGAAAGCCGAACAGCGTCCCAGAGCTGATCGTGATGAGTGGAGATTATTTGCTGAAACGATTCAGGAAGACAATGGAGACGATGACGGTGATGAAGCTGGCGACGAGAACGGAGAGGGAGAGCATGATGAAGGAACCGGCACGGGGTATGATCCTCCAGATCCGCCTGATGATGACGATGATGATAAGAAGAGAAGCGGGGGAGGCAAACCTGACCCGGATCCTGACCCTCATGCGCGTGATCCTGATGGAGACGCAGATCCTGAAGTCACAGAGGTGAGAATTTCCAGGAGGGAAGCCGATAAAGTGACCGTTCCTCCATGGCCTACTCTCACTCACCTCAACAACTGGCGATCCGTATGCACGGCGAATGTCTTGGGAGCATCAGCCGACCCAAATCATGAGGACTGGATGTTATGGCTGGCACCAGCGTTCAATCCATTCCCTGATGTCGAAGCACTGAACGATTCGGGACACAAGAAGTTCAAGAGCGTAGACGTCAAATTGAATGGGGATCGCCATGGTCGCAATGCTACGCGCTGGTGGTGACAAATCTGCTGATCTGTACCTGGAGGTGAACCGGAAGGCCAACGATTACATCAGCAGGCCCGAAGGGAAGATCATCAAAGGCCGACAAATCATTGCGATGATGTATGAAAGTTTTCGAACGCACGATCGTCTCGACATGATCATCACTCTCGAGTATCTGGTGAAGCCCCAGTACCAAGGCGACAACAAACTTCATACGTTCAAGCAGACGTGGTTGGAAGTTCTGGGACGGATGAGGCCAGAAGACATACCATCCAAAACAGCTCTCCGTGATTGCTTGTACAGCAAGATCAAGGACTCGCCCGCAATGAAGATGGAGTTGGGCATGCACTACGAACACTTGCCATACAATCATGAAGACCGATCGTACGACAATCTGATGAAGATCATCGACCGTACCATCATGCGGAGACGAGAACAATCAAATCTCACTCAGACCCAAATTGGCTTGCGCCAGATGCTTGAGGGCAAGGATTTGCTTGCTGCACCGGCCAAGGTACCTGAGCAACCAACGCCTAACGCAGCTCCATCCGCAAAGGTCAAGGCTTCGCCGACCAAGCCGGATAAAGCAACACCTGTACTACCTCAAAGCAAAGCGAAGAGTCATGCGAAGACCAAGCCAAAACCCAAGAAGAAGACGAGGAGGGAGTCAGCGGACAACAGAGGCGACAAGAGCAAGAAGCAAATCCGCTGCAAGTTCCATTTCACAGATGCAGGGTGTCGAAATGGTGACAAGTGCCCATTCAGTCCCTCGAAGAAGACTCCAGAGCGACCCTTTACGCCGAGGACGAGAACTCCAAGTCCGTCTGGAGGAGGAGGAAACAGGATATGCTACTCTTTCAAGAACACAGGCTCGTGCTCAAGAGAGAATTGTCCTTTCAAGCATGAGGCAGCAGCTACCCCAGCTCCGGAACCAAAGGCAAAAGCTAAAGCCAAATCCGAAGCAAAGGCAGCTCCAGCGAAGCCGAATGCCAAGGCCAAGGCACTCCCTGCGGCACCCGCCATAAGATTGTGCCGAAGGTGGAATCCATCAGCCCCGGCTATATGGAAGCGATCTTCAAGACAAGATGAGGAGGAGTCAGATTGTCCATCCGTTGACAGCGACGCTGATTCGGATTGTTCAACAGACGACGAATCCTCGGGACCGACTACGTCGACCCGAAAAGAGATCAAGCGTAATGTGACATTCACCGATGACGTGAAGTTCATTTCTTCGTGTCCTAGAAGATCGAAGAAGGACAAGGATCGGAAGGTGAAGTACGTCGACATGGAAGCGCTTGTCAACAATGAGGATCGCGCCGTGAATTTGGAATTCGCCAAGCACAAAGCGAGATTGAGGGCACAGATCATGAGAGACATGGTTGACGACGATTATGATCAATGCGGAGATCGAGTTTCATTCGTACGAATCCCAGGAACGTCTCGAGTGGAAGAAGTTTCCTTCTACGACGGTGAGGATTCCATCGTTGAGCGTGAACTCGATGCTGCGCACAGCAAACGGATCATCAATCAAGGTGTATTCAAATGCATGGTTCAACCAGTCATCCTCAAGAAGAAGATCAAATTTCTCATGGACACTGGGTGTGGCCATGACCTCATATCTCAGAAGAAGATCGAGAAGCACAGTCTCGAGACACTCGTGACTCCAGAGCCCATATCATTTCAGACAGCAAATGGAATCACCGATACCGATCTTGTGTCGAACTTCCACGGACGACCTCCGGACGACGACGAAGGAAAAGGAGTGGGTGAAATTCCATTGGACGGTGACGATGAGGTGATCATTGATGTGGAGGGCGACGGTGCGCCGAGCCGCAAGGCCAGAGTCGGAACACTGAAAGCCGAAGCCAAGACGTTGGCACATCTGTGTACTCATCGCTACCGCAATCCATATTGCGAATCGTGCATACGCGCGAAAATGAAGCACTTGCGGACACAACGAGGTGCATTTCAACGTGTGATCAAACACTGGGGGGATCTTGTGACGTTCGACTTCCTCGATATGCGCAAGGCCGCCGAAGCGGGTATCGGACTCGATGATGGAACACGTGAAGTTCTAGTCATCAGAGACATCGCCACCAAAATGATCGCGGCGATTCCCACGGCTTCAAGGAATACTGACGAGGTCGTCATGGCCATCAGACGCCTAATGGGGAGACGCAAGATTCATATGGCGTATAGTGATGAAGCACCAGAGTTCGATTCAGCTATGGCGCAGTTGAAGATCGTGATAGATCATTCCCTTCCAGGGAAACCCAGTAACAATTCACTCGCTGAACGATCAACTCAAGAAGTGATCAACGCAGTCGCAGCATCCATGCTACACGCCGGGTTACCCGCCCAATACTGGTCCTTTGCGCTGAATTGCGTGATGCAGAACCTCAACATTGAAGACGTGGAGGGCGATGGTGATTCAGCATGGAAACGAATGACTGGAAAGGACTTCGAGGGAAAAGCCATACCGTTTGGGGCCAAAGTCTTCTTCAAGCCGACGGATACAAGGCCGAAGACATATGGCAACAAGTTCGATCCAAAGGGGATCCCAGGCATTTTTGCCGGGTACATCATCACTGCTGGTCAAGGGTGGTCCAAGAAGTATCGCGTTTGGGACATGAAGGAATTTGCCAATGCGAACCTGTCGATGGACGCATCTGTTCCCAGGAAGTTGATGAGACCGTACGAGACAGAAGTTATCTACTTCCCAGAGGAGATAACATTTCCCCTGAAAGCCGAGTACGAGAGGATGAACTCAACCATTGAGGGACTCAGGGACAACGTTGACCTCGCTGGTAAGGAGATAAAAGACGTCGATGACGGGGATGACGGTCCGCCTGGAGGAAATGGTGGCAACGGGGATGATGATGATCAAGATGGTCTTCTTCCTCCGCCGGATCCCGGAGAAGATCCTGACTTGCAGGACATAGATCCATCTGACATAGAGACGGAGCCGTCTGGCGAAGTCTTCAAGTCAGCAGAACATGAAGCTATTGATGCCATAGGAGACAAAAGACTCGAAGAAATAGACGAAGAGCTGGGTCTACGTGCAGCACCGCCTCCTTCTGAACCAAAGGTCACTGGGAAAGATCGACGATCGCCCCGCGAAGTCGGTCCAACCGGTAGACTCATCCCCGAAGGAGACATCGAAGAACCTGGAGAGATTATCAAGATCTTGAAAGAAAAGAAGTTGGCTCCTGAGGAGATTGAACATTGGAGTACGGGGAAGAAAGGGGACGGCATTGTATATCTTACTGATGATGGTGAAGCCTGCAAGATCGATAAAAGGGGGGTCCCATACAAGATCCGAAGCGACGGTCGACGAACTCTCCCTACACGGCGACCTATCCATTCCTATTCTCCGGAAGCATGGAAGAAAATGAGTGAAGCGGAGAAGAAGGCAGCGTACAAGAAAGAAAAGCGAGACAAAGCTCGAGTTGCAAAGAAGGACCGGAAGAAGGCTGTGATAGGAAAGAAGATAGTCACCAAGATTTTGGACAACATGATCTTTCCCAAGATTGTTCCATGTGAAGAAATTGATCTGCAACTCAACGTGTCCATTGACGACGACGATGGATGGTCCTGGGCACAGTCCTATGTGGATCAATACACACAAGAGCAATTCTTGTCAGACGTCGTGCCGGCTGTTCCGGCGCATATGGTCATGGATGATAACTGGATTCCGTCTATGCCGTGTACGACTTCTCACAGAAACGTACATCGGGAAAAGAAACATGCAGGAGGATCATGCTTCAATGCCATGGTCACTCGACCCGTCACACGCAAGGAGATGGTCAACAACCCCAAGGCCATGGAAGCTTTCATGAAAGAATGGAAGGGATTGTGGGACCAAGATGTGTTTGATTTCTCAACTACGCGTGAATATGACGACGTCGTCGCTGAGGCAAAGAAGAAAGGTGAGAAAGTACATATGGCGCGAGTACATGGACTGATATACGAGAAGAACTATCAGCTCAAAGAGGACGATCCTGCCAGGAAGTTCAAAGGGCGAGGTGTACTACTCGGTGACCAGGTCAAAGACCAGAATATGGAAGCCGCATTGTTTCAGGATTTGGGGAATTCCCCGGCTACGTTTGACGCCTCACGGTGGGCAGATTATTACGGATGCCTTCCTGGCAACGATGTCCAGATGGCGGATGCTATCCAAGCATACATTCAGGCGAGACTATCGGGCACTCCATGTTGGGTTGAACTGCCTGATGAAGCCTGGCATCCATCTGCGAAAAGGCATAAATTCCGTAGACCTGTGTGTCGCCTGATCAAAGCTCTATATGGACATCCTGACGCAGGAACCATGTGGGAACAACATTGCCATACCGCGGTACAGAAAGTAGGATTCAAGCCGATTGGCGACGATCATTGTATTTCCACCCGCAGATGAAGCTCTTACTTGTCATCTACGTGGATGATCTCAAGATGGCAGGGCCCAAAGAGAACCTGCCCAAGGGTTGGGACATGCTGCGCCAAGAACTTCGATTGGAAGAGGAAACGCCACTAGGTTTGTATCTGGGTTGTCGCATCTCCAAGGGCGAGGCAACGTTGCATGACAAAACGAAGGTGCAGACCGTTACCTACGACATGGAGACGTACCTGGACATGACAGTCAAGAAGTACTGCGACGTGACTGGGTTCGATCCGACAAAATTCAAGACGGTACCATCGCCGAGTCCGGCTGAGGAGACTAAGAATCACCCAGCTCGCGCTCCGGCACAGTCAGGTAAAAGCCATCGATGCACGTGGTGTGGCACACACCATGCCTGTTGATAAGGATGGTCGGCTCGTTCCGCCTCCACCTATTCCCAAGGCGCCAGAGGAAGAGGAATCAACGAGGCTAATCGCGGTGCACTTGCTCCGCAGGCAGCAAGCATTCTCATGAAATTGCTTTATGCCGCGCGCATTTGCCGCTTTGATCTTCTGCGCAGTATCAACAATCTCGCGCGCAAGATCACGAAATGGACCAAGAAGGAGGATGCTCTTCTTCATCATCTCATGGCCTATGTGCACCAGTCCAAACATCACATGATGATTGGATGGGTCGGGAACTCCTTGGAGGACTCGTCCATCGGGCTGTTTGCAGATGCGGACTATGCAGGTTGTGGAGAAAGTTTGAAATCTACCTCCGGTGCTCATTTGCACATTCAAGGTTCTCACACAAGATTTCCCTTGGCGGGACTTAGCAAAAGGCAGGGGTGCTTGAGTCATTCCACACCTGAGGCCGAGATTGTCGCGGCCGACTTTGCCATGTCACGTCTTGGATTGCCTGCTATCACGTTGTGGCAGCAGCTTGGGGGGCAAGACCCCAACTTCGTCTTCTACGACGACAACCAGACCATGATCGGGGTGATTCGCACGGGCAAGAATCCGACGATGCGTCATTTGGAACGTACCCACGGCATCTGCATTGGCTGGATGCATTCTATCTTTCAGGAAGGCTACGTTTCTCTTGCCTATGAGGTCACTGCCAAGATGTCAGCGGACATACACACCAAGTCGTTCAAGGATTCTGTGTCCTGGACACACGCGTGTCAGCTCATCAACATTTTTCCGCCGGCCCTCATTGGCTCCCAAGAGATTATGGATCTGATGCGCCCTACTCATACACAAAGCACGGATGAGAAGGGTCAACAGCATTTCTCGTTCAAGAGCGAGGTGCCTTGTTTTCCTTACACGCAGACGCCGATCCTCCCTCAGGTGTTGTATCGCGCTGGATTGTCGAGTAAGGAAGGCTTGCAAGAACATGACAGTGTGGACCCCATCCTGGTTGTCAAGTTCCCGCGCATGTTGCGGGGGCCGCCTTCCGCGTTGCCGCCTGGTCGTTACCTTCGGTCGACTTGGATTCTTCGTGAAGGGCAGTGGCACCAGATGGAGGACCGTGCTGCTATCCTTGATCAACCGGGCAAGTTCGACCGCTATGTGGAGCGTGCTGTGTTTCAATACCATCCGGTCCGGGGGCATTTGCGCCCAGCCGCTATTGCGGACGTACTTGCGCCGCCGTTTTTGCCTCCTCCTGAACCGCCTTTGGGCCAGTCTTATGTGCGCGCCCTGCCCGCCAAATGGCGAGCGGTGGTTGTCACACTGGCGCGTGCCATCCATGGGGGGTACCAGGGCTTTACATTACCTCTTTGTTTCAACGGCCAGTCCAAAAGTCAAGCCTCCCAATTCGGCTATGACCAATGGTCGTCAGTGTACGAGGATGTATGGCATGATGCGGCTGAACAGAAAAGGGAATATCAAGGATATGATGGAGCAATTGTGCCTCACGTGGTCAATTTCGCCGAAAACAAACCCAAGGAGGGCCTGGTGATCCAATTCCTCGACCACGATGGAGGGTTGGTCCATACTTACAAGAATCCTTACAGCCGGTGGAAATACCGTATCACTATCAAAGATGCTCCAAAAGCAGTGACGGTGTGGACATTGGTAGGAGTCGATGAGGAGAACTGGTGGAATGAGTATGCTCCTGGCAAGGACTGCATTGCGCAGCATGCTCCCGATTCTCACTACGACCCTGGGTTGCAAGAAATGTTCTGAGTATGGGGCGAGAAGTTGACGACGCCATGTGTGCCTACCTCTTCGATGTGGTGGAAGCGAGGAAAAACAACCCTAACTCCGTGATCTTCATTGGCGCAGGGGTGTTGGGCAAGAATTCGTGGCTGAGTCGGAAAATCGCTGACAACCCTGAAAGGGCCAAATTGCGGACAGACTACCCATGGGGGGAGGTCGTCCAAAGAATTGCGCGCAGAGCGGCATCATGGGGGTTCCAAATCATCATCGAAGTACCTCCTCGAGTACCAGTCCAGGAAACCAAGCAGTACAAGGGACTTCAGGAAGATGCCATGTGGAAGAGCGTCAAGATCCAAGGATGCACTCACGGGCAACGTTATACCTTTCGGGATCCTGTATCTCCCGGAACCGCCGTTGAGCTCGGCTACTGCAAGGATGAATGGGAGTACATTGCCGCAAACGTCGCGTTGCATCCTAAGTCGTCTGACGTGTGCTCGTCCAAACATTTGCACATGACCGATTCGGACGCTAAGGATCGATCTGATAAATGCGAGTTGACTAGCCAAATCTCCAGGAGATTGCTTAAAGCCTTGAAATTTCAGGCAACGGGCGATGGGAGATTGGTAGCCATGCCGTCGAAGGCTGGTGGACGAAAGCCTGACCGCATGATCGTTGACCTATGTGGCTTGGGCAATGGCTACGCCGTGCCTAAGTCCACTAAGGGATGCGCTCGCATAACTTGCAAGGAGCTGATTGGCTCTAAGGCCGATGAGGACAGCCTTATCGGTGCGATGAAGGATGCGTGCCGGAATGACCTGCGCACACCTGTGCTATTCGTGGCATCGCTTTTGCGATCAGGTGCTGGTCCTGGAAGTAGTGAAGGGGCTTGCGTGGGGGGTGAGAAACGTTCCGGTGGGAAGTACAAGGTTTTCAGAAGTGTCTTGAAATCTCTCAAACGCCTGCTGAAGAAGTGTGCGGAATTTTCCGACGTCTATTTTTCGCTTGACATGCCTTCTTCATGTTCATGTTGGTCTTGGCCAGAGTTGCATGCTCTTGTTTCAAGTGGCAAGGTGACGAAGGTTAAGATTGATGACCATGTTGGTGCTGGTGGCGATGGTGGTGGACGCAGGATCATGTTCTCTAACATGCCTGAAGCGGATCGTTTGATGGTGAGACTGGATGATTGCTTGGACCATGAATCGAAGAGCAGTTTGTCGCAGCGCATTGATGTTTCATGGCGGTCGATTGCGAGGAATGTTCGCAGCCTTGTTCGAGCTCATGTCAGTGTCAGTCATGATGCACATGAATCTGAGGACATTGCATGGCAGCAACGTCAGTGTGTAGACGCTGATGAAGGGGCTATAAGACAGCCCCAACTAAGGAACAACTAAGGTCTGACCGACGGATCGGGGAAGGGTGCCTCTTACGGAGAACCCGGAACCGTGAAGTCGAGTAGGGTGTAGGGACTTCTCTCCTACGGAGGAAGGACCGAACCCCGAGCCATGGCTGAAAGCTACAATGCCTACGAGCTGGCCTTCGAAGGAGTGGACCACGAAGAAGTTTTCCCATCTGGTGGGATGATGCGGACGTTTCTGAAGTTCCACAAGTTCCTGCAGATGTATTCTGAGGACTCGTCGCAGAGCGTTTCGCTCCCGCCAAAGATTACGAAAGACAAAGTGGTCGACAATGATCTCATTCGCACATGGGCAGCTTTCAAAGCACCTCCGTTGGTCTTGCTGTTCACGTGTGCAAATCTGTCGCCAGGAGGGGATCTTTCCATTCGAGTCCGAGAAATCCTCAAGGCTTGCTTATTTGCTGCCCCGGAGGAGTACATGGACAAACCCTATGGGGAGATACTCGCCATGGTCATCAAGTTTGGTGGAGGTCTCAAACACATTGTTGCTGACTACGGAGGGAAGTTTCATGCCATCACAAGATTTATGGTGGATGAGGAAGTGATCCGCGATGATGCAAAGTTGGCTGTGGTTGAACTGGAACAAGAAAGAAAACAAGTTCGGTTCGACTTGAACACTGCAACCAGGAACATTGTCAGTGCGGACGTGTACTACAATCTCGCCGTTCTCATCAATTCCGTGGAGACGCCCTATCAGGCCGTGACAGACACGAGAATTCAACAATGGTATACGGTGAATCAGGACTACTACCACAAGTTGCCTATGTCAGGCAGAGCACCTGACCAATCCGACCTGTTGGGAGAGCCTACGTTATGTAGGGTGTGCAAGCTGATGTACATGTTCGCAAAGCACACTGGGTATGGGCTTCGGACCTACAACCAGGAATGTGCAGCGGGCAACGATGGCGCTACGCCAATCAACGTTCACCAGCTGGCTTTGATGATGCGCACATTGCCTCAAGGCATGGGACATCCGCTCGCCTTTGCGATGAACTCACTCCAGGCGTTCAGTGTTTGTCTCCACGTGCTTCATTCCTATGTATCATGGATTGATCCACAAACTGGACTCCCGCATTACAGATGGTCTAATGACGTGCTCCCCGATTCCGACTACACCACGTATGCTTTCCTCAAGTACCATGTGGATGCAGTATGTGCAGCTCAGGACAAGAACGGTTTCCAATTGCCGGATGCGTTCCGTGGCTACACCTGGAATCAATGCGGAGTTGAATCTGGGTACGTGGTCGACTGCTCTACCAAACGCGCCACATTGGGCATATGGGAAGCGGAATTCCAACAGATGAGGGCACCAAATCCGCTTATGCAAGATGATGGCCTATTTCCGCCCAACCTTCAACGGCATCCTAGCTGGGTATACTCAACGGGGAGAGTTGCGATGCCTACGGCAAGCAACCTCGAACCGGAAGGAATCGTGCACCCTGAGCATGGAAGAACGCCGGAACAATCGCAAGGATCCGCTGCCGGACCTCGAGCCACCCCTAGCCACGGACCAAAGAGGGCAAGGACGGACGAGGCAACGGCATCGGCGTCGTCATCTTCTGCGGCACCTCCTCCACAACAACCGCCTTCGCAACCGGAAGAGGAACCATCGCAACCGACATGGGAGGAAGCTCCAATCCCCGCTGGCGCTCAGGAAAGTTGGTACCATTATGTCAACATCGATGAGAAGGGCTGTCGTTCGATCTTGCTGACGACGACCCGTGATCACGACGAGTACCCACCTGCCATTGATGAGACGCCAAAGTTTGTGGCCAACCACGACGTGGGGACCACACCGATTCAGCATTACGTCAGAAGACTGGTGACCTATTTGGCAAGGATCCGTTCCGTCTCTCAAAATGATGACAAGGGTCTCAACCTGAAGGTCTACGTGAAGCTGAGTACAAAGGTGTGGTTACGGATGTATTCACGGCTGTACCATGCATTGGCATTGGTATCATGCGTGCATCTTCCTTCTCCTCCAATGCTTACCTCGGCAGTGATGATCGAGGCAGATAGCGATCTTGTCGACAACGATGACATTCCGGAAGAAGCAAGGATCAACACCATGAACACGCTGAACGGATTTCGCAATAGTTTGGGTATGGGTGGCAAACCTGATGCCGCGACTATGCGCTCTCAGTGCACAATCCTCGTCCAGGACTTTGACATGGTTGCAAGGACCAGGGGATCAACGCACACGGTGAGAGAGAACCTCGGCATGCATGGATGGAGCGAGATCTACATTGTGAGCCCGTCGATCACCACAGGTGCCAACTACAACTTCCAAGTCACAAAAGGATCGTTGGAATCTGTGAATGCGACATTGGATGGCTTGACCGAAGAGCAGCTTGCAACCGTCACACTGCATTACCATCTGTCTCTCCAGGCAATCCTCATCGAGAACATGTCTTTTCCGATGAGTGAGGTCGGAGACGGAGCAGCGATTCGCACTGACTTGCAGCGACAGCTCAAGGTGACGTACGTTGACCCCATCATTGCAGCAGGGAAGCGTACCACGCGCCCTCCAATTGTCAACATCAACCACGACTTACGGTTCGTTGGAGCAGCTAGCAATTACCTTCAGCACAAAGCTTCTCTGTTCAACGGTTTCCACGCGCTGGGAATGTATATTGAACTGGAGTTGCGAGCCCGAGCATGCGTGGTGATTCATGGATCTTCGTTTTGGTCAAGAATGTACAGCCAGATGAAACATGCGTCATCAGGCGTGCATACACTGTCAGCCGAAAAGGTGCCAGCACCGGACAATCGGGTCAGGTTCAAATTGGGCTACGCTATCTACGAGAAGCAGCTGTTCTGCGAGAAGATGGTATCCACGTGCTTTGTTGAGGCATCGAAAGTTCGCTCATGGGACGAAACTGTCCGCGCCGACTCAGTCGCTCACCCGTCGCTTGTCGAGATTTGGGAGGACAAGAGTGAAGTCAAGACGTCCACCAGGATTTCGCAGACATGGTTCACGGGAGAACAGCAGCAACAGATCAGGTCGGGTGCCCAGGGTGACACGGTCGCTGAATCGTCCACAGTCACCTGGCAGGACTTTGACATCGCCATGACCGTCCCCGAAGCCTACTACGACAACAGGCACTACTGGTTCCGGATCGACACCTACGCGACCCCGAACACCGGCTATGTCAAAGGGAGAACGTTCTATTGCCCTGGATGTGACGCAATGAAGTTGGCTGAGTGCTACGCACAGGCCTTCTTCAAGCCGACTGGAAACGGGTATCCTGGACACTGCATTGGGTGCGCGCATACTTCAGCCTTGAAGATGCAGCATCAAATCGGCTCCTTCAATGACTTAGTCGCGTCCCAGAAGTACACCTTGGCTTGCGCAAAGCACCTTTATGACCTGAGGCTTCAATTTGTGGACCCTCGCATGGACATCAAGGAGTTCCTCAAAGCTTGTGCGGAAGTGGTCTACGAAGACATTGGCAAGACGGTTTCTCACTACGGTGGTCTCCGAATCACAGCCAGTCAGGCCATCGAGTACGCGGCATGGGGAAAGGCCAAACAGTTGGCATGGGACAGAGGATACGACTCCGAAGGCAAGACATGCTACATCTGCTACTACGATGCCGGGAACTGCGCTTATGCTGGTTTCATGAGAATGCTTTTGACTCCGGAGGAGCGCCAAGAATGCTACAGAGGGTCAGCCTTGCCCAAGGAGGAACTCCTGGGTGACACGGTGGAGCTGGCGCTCGGGCTTCTTACAATTGCAATGAGACACCCAAGTCATTTTCCGAATTGGGGTGGCCTTGAGGGAGCAAATGCGTGCGTGAGGGGAATCGAAAGATCATTCTTCCGCTACGCGTCGGCCGAAGCTATCGAGCTGATCACGGTTGACTCCCCGCGCAAAAGGACACCGCCCAAGAAGAATGAAGCAGTCGCTGAGATCGTCAACAACATGTCCGCTGACCTCGTGATTGATTTCACAGTGATCGTCGATGGTGATATCTACCCCGTAGAGATTGCGAGAACCGACGAGACACAGGCCGCTGACAACGTCACGGACGATCCAGGGTTCTCCGTTGCTCCACCAATACCTGCACAGGATGTAGATGTGGATGCGCAACCCGAAGAAGAACAAGGTGCAGAAGACCCTGATCCCAGGCAGATGATTCGTGAAGGATTTGTCGCGCAGCTTCAGGACTATGTGGGAGTACTCGCTCAGGGCGAAATGTCGGTCGGAAGCGATCGCCTCACGTTCTGTATCGCTTGTGGCAGTGATCAACACCATCTGTCCAATTGCACGGAAAATGCTGCGACCCGGGATCTGGTACTTCGAGGCATCCAGATCATCAAGGAAAGCCTTCTTCGATATCCACGTCGAGTACCTCCACAAGAGGCTGAGCCAATGGACGTTGACACCACAGACCATGTGAGTGTTGCATCCTCGGACCGACGACCCAAGGCCAAAGCCCGACCGCGACGCGGAGGCGAAGCCGTACGGGGTGATGTGGTCTTGATCCGTTATGAGAACAAACACAATCTCTGCACGGATGTGGAGAACCGTCGGGGCCTACATGATGCTTGTGGCGTACCACTGCAGGACATGGGACCAGAGAATAGCCAGCGGGTGGTGGACCTCATTGAGCAGCTTTCGGACCATCGCGACCGACGCCTACCTCAACGAGGAGACCGTCCTAGCTTTGAATATGATGATACTATTCAGGGCTACACCAATGCAGGCTACGAATGCATCGGCGGCGGAAGGCCAATCCGATGCGGGATTCTCGACCTGATCCCAACCAAGGGTGCAAGCTTCATCCACAATCGATGGGACATCGTGAACGAAGTTGTCCTTCGCAACATCACCCATCATCGCAGAAGGAACGCGGATTGGGCGCTATCATGCATCCAATCTGACCTGCGTCACAGAATTGCCAGGCGCCCAGGCTCGGAATGGCTTGACAACAGGTGCCAGGTGGCATTCAGCAGCGTCATTCGATGTGATGAAGGAGGGTGGGTGCTGATCGAGGATTTGGTGAGGCATGAGCAACTATGGACCCATGACAGCAGACGCATCACAGAAGCGGTCTCAAGGACCGATGAGCAACAGAGGAAGAGAGTGTACAATGAAAGACTTCAGCTATTGTTCCAAGGGAACATGCTCGCAGCCACGAGACGCCACAAGGCCAAGATTCGGCTGCAGTTCCTGGGAGTGAGAGTGAAGGACCCCGGCGTGGAAACTCTTGGATCCGCAGGTTCGAACATGTTGGTATCGATTCCTGACGAGATCACAGAGATCCAGAACAATGACCGTTGCCGGCACAGCCAGAGGTACCTGAACGTTTGCAACGGCTGGGTGAAGCCATGGGCAGTTCGGGCTACGAGTGGTCACTCTGCGCACTCAGATCCCCAGAACAATTTGCTTCAGTTGGACAAGAACAGGTTCGCAATATCTCCATCTATGACCCTCTTGCAACGTCTTGGAGGCGCGTTCCACGCTACGGCATGCCGCAACCTGGATTCCATTGTCACGCAAGGCATCATGCCTGGTTCGGAGGACCCCGACGGGGACTTCGACCATAGGCGCCAATTTCGAGGCAACCAAGGCGGCAGACTCCACAGCTATTGGGGGGTATTTGCACCGTTCGATCACCGGAATGCGACGACCAAGATGCGGGTACATGGACGAGATGCCAAGCACATGCCGCTGGCGGTCCTCCATGTCCCATCGCAGGACCTTGCACGAGAAGATGGACGTATCACAGACAGCGGCATCATGATCGTTGGCCGAACGATACCGTTCCAGTTCGTCAAGGAGGTATGGTTTTGCGTCCCGAACCCTCAAGATACACACTCTTTCGCTCTGGTGGAAAAGATCTACGATGAACGGTTGGAGAAAGAGATGGTGTTGGACTACAATGCATCACCTTTGCTCCCTGAGTTCGAGAGATACCGAACACCAAGCAAGATCATGGAATTGCTTTGCGAGATGCCTCCTGGACCCCACGACACCAGCAAGGAGCAGATCATTCGAGACCTTACGACTGTCCTGGAGTCCCACAGGGAGAACACGGTTCGGCATCACTACATGGACAAAGGGATCAAGTTTGTCATCAAGAATTGGCGACCCGAAGACCTACGCAGAGACGAGGATGGAAGGAGAATGAGGGTGTGCCCGGCATGCTACAACATCGTTCCAGCATGCTTCTCCCGATGCACGTCTTGCTGGTCACAATTCGTTTCTAGCGGATATTACCAAGGTTCTCCACAACGGGAGACTCCTACGGAGATCCCCAGTGACTTCATTGCTCAGACAATGGAAGCCGCGGCAGCAGCAGTGCCTGAGGCGCCCGAAGAGGAGCAGGAAGCCATGGAGGTAGAGACCGTTGCGGAACCTGAGGAAATCCCAGAACCATCTGTCATCGCGGAGGACGATCCAGAACAGGAACCTGATGAAGAAATGGACACAGAGCCAGGAGAGGACTTTGATGACGCAGTACCAGATGCAGTTGCACAGGAACGACGTCCCGTCCTCATCGCCGGCCAGTCTTTGAACATCGATCCTGAACTACAACTCGCACGTACCGCCATGCAGCCATCCTACTACTCAGGGAAGCGAAATGCCCATTGCATTGACACCAACATGGTCGCTCTTTCGTATATGGCATTCGTGGTATGCAGAACCATCTACAAGGCTTGGTCAGGATTCGCGAAGTGGGCTACTATGCCGTTGTTCCAGATGAAGGAGAATTTCGCACTTGGCCAACGCTATGATGTGCTCGGAAAGTGGGGATCTTTGGCTGTAGTGGACAGAGAGACGGGTGTGAGCAGGGATGTGACTGACGAGGAGATCATTCGCTTTGCCAAGGAGCCTGAGAACCTCAAGCAGTACGATCCCAACGGGACTTACACTTTGAAGCGCTTCCGGACGAATCAGATGCTTTCGTTGCTTACACGGGGAGCCAACATGATGGGAATTGGCAGGGACAACTTCAACCCTACTACGTACTTGAAGAGCAACAGGGATGAAGATGTGAAGGCTATGCACTTCTGTTGCCTGAACGTCCTGTGCGAGGTGATTCCGATGGTGACAGGACACCAACAATTCTCAGTGCTACGACCAACGCCAACTGGACCGGTGGACTTCCTGTACATCGACCCCGTCGGTATCCTGCTGACTCATGCCGATCATTCAGTCCAGACCATTGGATTGCTGGTGGACCACAATGTGCAAATGCCTGCGCATTTCATGGACAGATTGGTCAGATCCAAGGCTGAGAGACAGCAAAACCCGACAACCAAACGTACTGAAGCCCTACATCACATTTCGGCCGCTGACTATCTCCCTCCAGGTGGTACTTCCATCCTGGACACGCCTGTCACTACGGAGGAACGTGCAAGCGCTTCTTCGGCCAAGGGACCTTCAAAAGGGCGTGAGAGAACCGGAGGTGAACAGCATGGAGGCTGGAACGCCAACACCTACTATGACTACACCGCCGGCAAAGGCCGAAACAAAGGCAAGGACAAAGGAAAGCAAAGGGAACAGTATCCAGAGGAAAACCTCCGGCCCTGGGACCGCGATCCTGCGACCACGCGAAGATGGAGATGAATCAACGCTTGGTCTGCCTCGCCTTTCAGTTCGTGACCTCTGAGCTTCGCCCATGGAATGCCATCGCGAATGCTTCTTTCTTCGGTGACGCCTGATTCGTTTGCCATTTCAGGGGATCGTTACTGACGTAGATGAGTGTCACAACGTTTCTAATTGGGATGCAAAGCTCTGATTTTCAATGTCAACGTTGCGGCGGAACATTTTCTGTTGTCCTATCGTGCCATCTTCCGGGTGAGCAGCGTCGGAGACGCAACTCATGGGGGGTGCGAACGGACTGCGATGCCTTGTCAAGTTCTAAGGTGTCACTATAAGAGCTGTGAGCAAGACCGTGTAAAGTGCAAGAGAAGGGGGCACGCTACGCGTCCCTCGACTCTAAGGGGGCACGCTACGCGTCCCTCGTCTTTACCTTTCTATGTGACCGCCCACGCAACGTTTGGCTCAAGTCAATGCCCATAGCTAAGTGCTATATGTGTCTTCTATCCTGAGCAATCAGAGCTATCCCGTTGCACAGACGAACCGCCGCCGGCAGTGAGTGCAAAAGGAACGGCCGCCGGTTCTGCCTGCATAGGATTGCACGTGTGGAAGTGTGAGAGAGACAGGGTCCAGTCTGTGGAGAGTGCAAGCCAGCCACACCTATATTCATTACAGCTCTGGTGGGGGAGCAGCAGCATAATCGAGATCAAATCCCCACGCAGTATTAGTCTTCACATCAATATGAATATGACTATTGGTATTCGTAGGAGTATTAATGTTAATATTCGTATTAGGATCATCCATAGTCGTATTAGCCTTAGTATAAGTGTTAATAATGGTATTAATACTGGCATTATTTTGAATATTCAACAAGTTATCAATGTCAGTATTAGTATTGGTGACAGCATTACTGTTAACAGCATAAGAGTATACGCAGTAGTATCCGTAGGAGTATCAATACTTATGTAAATCTTGGCGTTGGTATAAACATTGTGATTGGTATTAGTAATAGTGCTAGTGCTAATATTAAAATGAGGTTATGTATTCGCATGAATGTTTGTCTTATATTAGTATTACTCCTGATTACATGAAAATATTAACAGATAGATACATGCACGAGCTAATGTACTTGTACTTTAATATAGTGGTATGTATATTTATGTACATTGGTATATGCAGGTGTGTATTAGTAGTGGTATTAAAATACAGTACTACCAATACGGGCATAATTATTGATATGCGAAGGAGTATGAACGTCAGTATTAATCATTATTAGTATTTGTATGGTGCCTGTTCGTATTGGTGTAAATAAAGTGTAAATATTAGTGTTAATGCTGGTATTAGGTTGGGCAGTCAGCAAATGATCCATATCAGTATTAGTATTGGTAATAGTGTTCGTAGGAGTACCACTTTAGAAAAAGTATATATATATATATATATAAACACTGATAATCGTCTAAACAGACCTTGCCTTTGCAAGTGAGTCATAGTGCATGGTCTGTCATCCGATGGGTCACAATCAGCCCATTGAAAATCAATTCCAGAAGTTCCGAAATTTCCGAAATTTCCAAAAGTTCCAAAATTTCCTAAATTTCCAAAATTTCCAAAACGGCCCGACCTAGTCGACAGGATTTTTCCAAAACATAAGGGCGGACTTTTTGGAAATTTCGGAAATTTTGGAATCCGAAATTTCCAAAATTTCCAAAACGGCCCGACCTAGTCGACAGGATTTTTTCAAAACATAAGGGCGGACTTTTTGGAAATTTTATAAAATTAGGGGAGAGAATTTTGGAAGTTTTGGAATTGAGTTTTTGAAAGCTGAGTGCCCCCTCCCCCGATCACAGACCATGCGCTACGACTGAGTTGAAAGGGCATGGTCTGTCAACGGGGGGGGTGACCATACATATATACATAGACTTTATACTTCGTAACTTTGTAGGGAATTACAACGCTAGTAATTCAAGACGGAGACAAACCCTGTTTGCCGGGCAAGCTGAACTTGACAGCCGTTCGGATCGGGCCCCTCTGCTTGGGGACCCTTAAACCCTAAATCCTCTGTAAACCCTCTTGCTCTACATCTCACTAGGGTTTAGGATTTATAGGGTTTAGGCGGTTTAGGGTCCTAAGCCCCAAACCCTAAACCGCAATTTCGCGCGAGGGATCTCAGGCCCGTCTGCGGCCCCTTTCCAGGTTCAGGGTTCCCTTGTGCCTATACCACACCCTTGTAGTAATCCTTACTGCAACTCCAGTAACCACGTTTTAAGCAGAGCCCTTCGTGAAACAGCAACTCTTATAGAACCACCCTGCAACATCGCCGTAGAGCAGGGAAGCCGTTCCAGGAGTCGCGAACATCCATGTTCTTCACCCGGCTGCTGCACGAATTTCTCTTCGCCCCTCGACGCCGAGAAGTGGGGTTGATCGGGTTCCCGGAGGCTTGATGATACTTTGTGTGTGCAGGAGCTGATCCTTAGCCCGGTTTCCATCAAATCCGTAAACTCCTGAATGTATATAGCCCATCTTATCACTCTAAAACCGTCTAAAAATCCCAGTCCCAGGCCCAACAGCCCTGGGGAGCCGGGAGTTTCGTGCCGAGCACGGACATCCGCTTGCAGCCTGCCGCCCTCCACTGCAGTCGCCTCGCCTTCCGGCACCAAGGGTACCGGCTCAGGGGTTTAAAAATAGGGGCTTAAATAATTACTATTTTGGGGGGTTCCTTATATATAATTATAGGCTATAGGGGCCTGATAAATGATTACCAATACTATTTGGGGAGGGTTCCTTATTATGATTATATATAGCATGAGGGGCCCCAAAACCCTATTCTAACAATTCAGGCCCCTACATTAGGAGCGTATAAGGCCTCGGGGTTTAGGGGTTTTTGGGGTGCAGGGTTAGGGTGTTGACGGGGCAGCTGGTGCTTCGTTTCTGCGCTGAGGCCCAAGAGACGGGCTTCAAAAAGGCTTCAGGGTTCAGGGTTGAGTGTTTAGGGGCATCGTGGTAGGCTAGACCCTAAAAACATGAACCCCAAACCCTAAAACGCTTAGGCAGGAAAGATCACGCAGAAGAATCAGGTGTCACGGTCACCATGTTTTCGCCTTGTGAGGGTTTACCTACAGTTACAGTCTCCATTGCAATTCCTTTTTTTGTTGAGCCGTTCAGCCATGTTTATGTTTAGGGCTCTGTAAGGTAGCCATAATATAGCGAAGCCAGCCACGAATGACAACGGTAGGAGCAGTCGCTGTCGTGGGCAAGACCACCCCCACCACCGTCACAGTCATCACGATTCACGATCCTCATAGTTCCAGTTTCCGAAGCATGAGACCCGACCTCAGGCCGCAAGCAGTAGGATCCTCAATGTAAGGGATCCCCTCCTAGTGGGAGCCGTGGGGGTAAATTCTTGTCCCGAGTTCCTCTAGAAGCTGAAAGGGCTGTGTCGCTGTTGCATGGGTTAGAGCACAAGCCTGAGTTATCAGCTATTCCTTCTTTTCCATCTTGTTTTAAATAGACCCCACAACCCTATCCTAAGTTCTGTATTGTCCAGGGATTCAATAAAGCTCTGTGGATAAGTTCGGGTTCCGTGTAGGTAGCATCTCACAGGGCGGAACTGTTTGGGTGTGGGGCTATCGGGGATTAGGCTTGCTGCTACTTATGCATACACACGATCGTTAAGTCTGAAATCCTTTGAGCCCGGAACTGGCGTCACCGAGCACGGGAGACGCTCACACAAGGGCAGACACTAGCCAGATCAGTTCTTGGTTTGTTTTCGTGTTTGTGTGTGTATTCATATATGTGGAATATATATATATATATATATATATATATATATATATATATATATACATACATACATACACATACGCACACACACAATCAATCAATATGTATATATATATATATATATATATATATATATACCTATATATATATATATATATATATATATATATATATTGCTCACCCCCCCCCCCCCATGACAGACCACGGGTCTAAAAAACACCGCGCACGACGATATTCTATGAAGCAAAACCGTTACATGAGGTATATCGTATAGCACCAGACGTGCGGCACATGAGTTACGTAATAGTCTTGTGGTAGTATCGGTATTAGGGTGAGTATTATTATTAATATTAGTACTATTGTTTGTTGTAAGTATACGTATCAATATTGCCAACTATAAATTAGTGTTAGTGCTCATGTTCGTGTTAGAGTTAGCGCTAGTGCCAGTGTCAATGTCAGTAATACAGCACCACTGCTACGAGTAGTATCAGTATCAGTCTTAATGCTGGGTTTAACAGCAGCTTATATTCGCAGAAGTGCTAGTATTAGTATCAATATTAGAACTAGTTAGTTTTGATATGTTAGTATATTGATAGTCTCGTATATTAGCAGATTAGTATATCAATACATCAATGTATTCGAACAGTAAAATATTTGCATACTTGTATACTAGTATATTTTACATGTTGGTACAACTGGTGCATGAATACACTACACTGCTGTATCAGCTTAATAGTATATTGACATACCAGTATATTCGTACGTTAGCATATTAGTGTACGAGTATGTGTACTATATTACTGTTTTATCTAATCATTTATAAGTATATCAGTATGTTGGCATATTAGTATACGAACTTGTCATGTCGGTATTCTTGCATAGTGCAGTAGCCGTATATGACTATACTCACACATATTCGTATAGTATATTCGTACAACAACGAGAAGTATATTGATACATTGGTATATGGGTATATGCCTATGCCAAAGCATTAATACATGAATGCACTGATGTATATATCTGTATCTTAAGATAGTGGTATGTATTTTATGTACATTAGTATATGCAGGTGTCTATTAGTAATGATATTAGTTTTCATATCAATATGAATATACTATTGGTATTCGTAGGAGTATTAATGTCAATATTATTAGAAATAGGACTATTTATACTCGTAATAGCCATAATATGAGTGTTCATGCTGGTACTAGTGGCATTCTTGAATATTCAGCAGATTATCAAAGTCCGTATTAGTGTTGGTGGTAGCACTACTGTTAACGCACAAGAGTTTACGTATTCGTATTCGTAGGAGTATCATTTGCTATGTAAATATTGATGTTCGTATAAATTTTGTGTTAAGTATTAGCAGTAGTGTTAGCGTTAGTACTATAATATTATTGATGATATACATTCGAAAGAATGTTTGTATTATTATTACTCTTGATCACGTGAAATTCTAACAGTTGAATACATGAGTGAGTTAAAGGATTTGTATTTTAATATGGTGGTATGCATGTTTATGTACATTAGTACATACAGGTGTGTGTTAGTATTGGTATTAATATACATTATTATGAATATGAATATGGTTATTGATATGCGTAGGAGTACTAAGAGCAATACTAATCAATCTTAGTATTTGTGTTATGCATATTCGTACTGAGCTTTATAGAAGTGTAATACTAGTAGTAATGCTGGTATTAGCTTGAGCATTCAACAAATTATCAATGTCAGTCTTTTCAATGGCAATACTATATGTAGGAGTATCAATACATATATGTATATATAGATAGACAGATAGATAGAGAGATATTCGTTTAAATATGGGCATGGGTATTGACAGCCCTTGCCTTTGCAAGTAAGTCGTGCATGGTCTGTCATCGTCATTTTTGGCTCCGAAAGTGACACTAGTTCTGGTCCGATGCGGAGACTAGCACGATAAGGCGCGCGGGTGTCCTACCAAGAAAGGAATTACAGAGCACACGTGTATGGATGAGGGTTGTGCTGATACACTACATAGTAAGCACTACACAGTAATCTTACTTGAGTCATATATAGAACAGATTCCAGCATTTCCAAAATTTCCAAAATTTCCAAAATCTCTCCCCTAATTTCCTTTCCAAAATTTCCAAAATTTCCGAAATTTCCAAAATTTCCAAAATTTCCAAAATTTCCAAAATTTCCAAAATTTCCCGACCTAGTCGACAGGATTTTTCCAAAACATAAGGGCGGACTTTTTGGAAATTTTGGAAATTTCGGAAATTTTGGAAATTTTGGAAATTTTGGAAATCCGGAAAGTTAGGGGAGAGAATTTTGGAAATTTTGGAATTAGTCTTTGAAAGTTGAGTGCCCCCTCCCTCCGATCACAGACCATGCGCTACGACTGAGTCGAAAGGTCATGGTCTGTCATGGGGGGGGGGGGGGGTGACCATATATTTATATATACATATATATATATATATGTATATATATATATACATATATATACATATATATATATATATATATATATATATATAATATGCGCACACACACACAGACGCGGCTGTATGGGATAAAGCATTGGCTGCTCATGTTCGGGATTCCATCGGCCGCAGAATAGACCTGACCTTCTGACAGCGAAGGTGATGCTCCATGTCTTAGCGAACCCCTGCACCCTGGCTGCTATCGTCATGGCATATTCTGATATATGTGGGTGTGTCACAGGCATACGATGACATCTTCTGGTAATTATACAGAACGGTTTCCGATTGTCCCAAGGCGTGCAAGGAGGGATCAGGAGTCAGGAGGTCGGTGGGGAGTGGACTATGCCCCATAGCTCGACTCTTTTGAGGTTCTTGGAGCTTCCGGCCGACCGCCGATTGGCAGGGAAGACCCAGAAGAGCAATAAAGACAAGATAGAAGGAAGCCTCATGGGTTTAGGGTTCGTTTCAGATGAGCAATATAGGTCCTGGAAGCCAGTTCTGCAAACCTTCAGCCCTAAAGCCTGAACATGTCGCTGTCGTTGTCCTCGTTGTTGTTGGTGTTGTGCTGGTGCTGCTGCTTAGGGTTTAGGGTTGCTGCTGCGGTTACTTCTGTTTTTGTCGCAGTTGTTGGCGGTTCGAGCTCGCTTTTGCTGTTGGACTGCATTTATCCCCCGAGACCCCCAGAGTCACACACACACACCCACACACCCACACACCCACACACCCACACACCCACACACCCACACACCCACATGCACACACGCACACACGCACACACGCACACACTCACACACGCACACACGCACACACGCACACACGCACACACGCACACACGCACACACGCGCACACGCACACGCACACGCACACGCACACGCACACGCACACCCACGCGCACACCCACGCACACCCCACGCACACACCCACGCACACACCCACGCACACACACACACACACACAACCACACACACACATGTACGTTGCCAATATGTACGACATGGTACTAGTATATGTCATACATTTCATGTTCCTGTTCATGGTGTGTCCGTAGACATGTGGGCGTACTTCTAACTGCACAAAGATCTGCGTGCACCAAAAATACGTAAAATTACACTCACATGTTCTAGGTACATATACATACATACATATATACATATATATATACACACATACACACCTTTAGAAAAGACATACACATGTGTGTAAGATATATGTATATATGCATAAAAAATATTCCCTAATTATACATAATAAATGTCGCACATACATGTTGTGTAGGTGCACCTGTGCATTTCCGTCTATGTTCTCATATGTTGCGATGTCTTCGCAAAGTCTTCAAACGAGATGCGTTAATGGCAGGGGTCTGGGGCTTCGGCTTCCTCACAAGAACACTGAGCCCTGAACTCTTAACCTTAAGCCCTCAAACTTGTGTGTAAAGCGAGCACAGCACGTCCGAGTTCCCCCCCCCCCCCCTGGTAAGACATGACTCTAGCAGCTAGCCATCTATCTTCAGGTTTTCGGCAAGGCTGCGAGGAGACGGCAGACAGGATGATGTGTCTGGGCTTGTTCTTGAGGTTCACAGGGTCACAGGGGCTTGTGGTTCCGTCGAATGTGGTGCAGGGCTACGTACATCATGGAGAGGGGTGTCGGAAACTCTCGATCTTCTTGTGGACAACTTCGTCCGTATGTTGTTTTCATATGTGAGGCACTACAGCTACGGTTTTTTCGTTCAGTGATGTGTAGCACAACATATAGTGGCAGTAGCGCTGCGGAGCATCTCTCATGCTTTTAACTTCGGTGACTCGTCCAGGCCTGCTCCACCCTCAAGCCATTGGAATGCAAAGCCCCCCCCTAATACCCAGCCCATGCCCCCTTCCAAAATCCCGGGGCACTTGCCCCTTCTCCCTCTCTCTAGCGTTCCCGGCACCTGCCTTTCGAGGCAGTTAGCCAGGCGGGTGGCCAACACCCACCCTAAGCCCGAGAGTTCTGAGACCTTCAGGCGAAACAGAAACTCCTTTGAAACCTCTGCAAAACCATATCCTCATTTTTAAGACCCTACAAGCCCCATGACCCTTGAACCCCCGAGACGACATGATAAGCCCTACACCCATAGATATTAAAAGGCAGGTGGTTCTAAACCCGATTGTCAGACCCGTAACGTTTGAACTCGAAACCACCCGAAACCCAAACAAAGACGAAACAGCAGAACAAAGCCGCCGAGCTCGGAAGCTTTGGTGTCACATAGGGAGCCTGTTTTGTCGTTCCGGCCTTTGCGCTTCAGGGTTTGCTGCAGGCCTTAGGCCTACGGGGCTTTGAGTTAAGGGCCGCCACTGCCCGTTGCGAAAAAGATTAAGGGGTTTGGTGTTCTTGGATGAGGGTTTGCGGTTCAGCGTCTTAGCGTTCAGGGTTCGGGGATACGGGGTTGGGGTTCAGGGTTTCCAATAACAGGGCTGGATGATGGCTCCGATTTTGGCCTGGCTTTGGACGATGAAAAAACGGTTTCGACATGGGCAGGGCTTGCAGGGTATATTGTCTGGGTTTGTGATTGGGTTCAGGGTTTAGTCTGCAATAATCCATGATTGTTGATTCATGTTGATTCTATTCTTCTTATACTTAAACTGACTATTTGCTTATGTTAGTACTGTATTGCTATTATTGTTACAGTTCTTTGTGCCATTCTTGTTTCAACCTTGAACCCCAACCCATCGCTTGAGCCAGGTTTGCTGTCGGACGCAATGCGCGTATCACGAGGGAGATGGCCCTGCTCGGCCCTGCTGCAGTTCAAATGGTTGCGGAGCTGCTAATGAAGTTGCAGTCCCAGAAAGAGGTGGGGCTTTCCGCTCCTGGATTTGCTTTCCATGGAGTTTGGCTAATACAGAGCTGATAATAGTGTATATAGGGTGTTCGCAGATGGAAACAGGCCTATATCGTTACTATTGCTACTAGCGCATACACACTACACCAGCATGAGTTTATGAATATGATTACTGCTATTTTCTACGATGAGTATACTACTGAGATTGGGGCCATTATTGTCACGATTACGCCATCAGTCGTGTCATCTATTTATGACTGACGGTTGTTTTTTGTATAACACTTACAAAGCAAAACCTTTCGGATGGTTGTACCTTGTACTCAAAGCCTCAACCCCATAGCCATAACCCGAATCCTCGAACCCCACACCCGCAGCCCTAAACTCCGAATCCTCAGTGTCAGTTTCACTCCTCAGACCTCGAACCAGGAGTGCGAGCGCCGAATCCCCGAATCCTGAAAGCCAAGAACCAACCCTCATGCCTCAACCCTACTATGGCCCTGCTATGCAACCCATGTTGTCCCTTACATTAACGGCAGCCTTAAAGGAACAGAGCCCTCCAAATGAACCCCAGCCGAACGTCGGCAGGTCTGTCTGGAAGCGGTGACCTCCCTAACTCGCTACCTGGCTGCTGAAGAGGATTTCACATGTTGTGTGGAGGTCAGGGCTCGGGGTTCAGAAGCATTTGACAATGCGATGAAGACATCTTGTTTTGGGGTGTTTGGAGGATCGCGTTTCACATGTTATCAGGACGCCAGGCACCCGCGCACACACACTCACACAAGCGCATCTGCTCATGAGAGAGGTAGGGAGGGGGAGACAGGTAAGCAGGCCGGCAGATCTGCTGCATATCTATTTGCTGCATCGCGCATGCATGCAAGCATGCACACATGTATGTATGTAGTATATATATGTGTGTCTGCATGCATGGATGCATGTCGTATGTCTGCAGGCAGGCAGGCAGGCGGGCATGTGTTTGTCTGTCTGTCTGTCTGTGTGTCTGTATGCATGTATGTACGTATGTATGTGTGTGTTTTGCGCTCGCTTGTATGCAGTCTTTCGTTGCATGCTGGGTGCATGTATGATCATGTCTGGATGCATGCATGGCTTTTCCAGCAACAAAAGATAACAGAAAAACTGGATTTCGTAGCAGCTCCTAAAGTCCTAAGGTTTCTGCTTAGAAGTGTAAGGCCAACAAGCTTCTTTTGGTATGTATGTATGTAAACACAGACAGGAAGGGAGCGGTTTATGTGTGGATGGTTTTGACAGTAATCGCAATGGTAGAAAAAGTTCAGCCGCGAGTACTTGTGATTATGAAGACTTTAAGGAATAAGAAGTAGCTAATTGACAGCTTTGGCTAGTGAGCACTTAGGGCCATTGATTTGTTTAACATGAACGTGTCTTCTCCGGTCATGTGACAGGCTTATGGCTCATCCTCCTGCAGCCTTGGAAAGCTCCGCGGCTCTACGACCCCCGGCTTTCGTGAGAAAGAAGGAATCGAAACCCCTTCGTAGGATTAAGGGTCGATAGCTGTGGGGTGTAGAGTTTCAGCGGGTACGAGTCTGAAGACCAATTCAGGATCTTAGGCAAGTCATCGGATTTAGTCAGGTTTTATGATTTCGGAGGTACGGTCAACAACTTTGGAGTGTTTAGACTGCAGGTTTAAGGCGTTCAAGGTTTGCAGGCTTGCGTGAAGCTGACGTTCCAGGGTTTCGAGTTGGGCTTCGAGGAGATCTTGCCAGGGCCTCTCACGGTTTTAGGGTTTGGGGTAGCAGGAAGTCAGGATTTTAGGGTATCACGCTTCGCACGCTCAGCCATGAGTGCCGGCGTGTGGAGCTGGGCTTAAGGGATTCAGGGCTCAGTGCGTTGCCGTCCCTGCTCCAAAAAGGGTTAAGAATGTAGTGGCCTTGATAGTTAGAGTAGGGTTTTGGGGGCTCCTTATTATTATGCCTGTAGTATAATGTGCTCCCAAACCCTTTTGGAATTATCAAGGCTCCTTTTTATTAGAAGACATGCAACAAAGGCGCCACAAATCTGACCACTGTGCGGCACTCATAGAGCGGTGTTGCTTAGGCCTGGAACTGGGTAGCTTGCCCCTGCATGATAGGTACCGAGGTAGCCACAAGGATCTCACACCAAGGCATGCAGCTCTGAAGGGATCATGTGGCGGAATTCGTTCAGACTTCCAACCCCCAAGGAAAAAATTGCCTCCTGCTCTTCGAACTCAGGCGTGGTACCTGACCCTGCGTCCGACGGAACCGCGGTTAGAGCCGCCGCAGCCCAGTACGACGAAGACAACGAGTCTCACCGGCATTAGTCTGGGCTCCAGAACTGTAAAATAGGTTCCTTTACAGGGTTCTTTAAAAGGGATACAAAAAGGGTACAAATATAGTATATTGGGCCCCCAAAAAACCCTATTCTAGTTATTAAGGCCCTCTAGCAATCAACCGACCAGGGAATGCCCAGACAGATCCGCCCCCCTTCACCTGCCCGGGAGTAAGAATGCCTTGGGCTTTGGGGTTCAGGGCTTAACCGAAGTCGTAGGTCCTGAACCCCGGTCCCTCATGTTCATAGCGTTGGGCTCGTAGGGTTTAAGCAAAAAGCCAAGCATTCGAAGGCCCCACCGAAAAAACCTGCTAGACCGATAGGGCCAGGAACGCAACCTTTTGCATCCATATGGTCATATAGTCATAGAACAACTATAGAACCAAACGCCCTGGTGAGAACCTAAAGGCCATGCGTACCAGACCCCATTTCGCCGTATGCATCGAAATTCACTCAAAGGAGGCCTGTTGATGTCGCACTTCTGGGCATGGAGCCGGAGACCACTGGGGAGCCACCGGTGCCGCCACACGGTGCTAATTTGAGTTTTCGCCATAGGCACTACAGGGGCGCATAAACCCCCTGAGCAATACGAGCCAGTTCCCAATTGCCAAAGCACTCCAGATTTCCTGCGGCCGCCAAGGAGTTCGGTGCCTCACTTTTGGAGTTTCGTCAATGAATTACTGTCCCTGAGATCTTGCCTGGCTAGCCGGCTAGCCCGAGAGTGTGTGGGAAGATACTGGGGTCCACAGCATAAAGCGCCCAAAATCGCAATTCATGTTACATGCAATCCCGAATGCAAACAATGCATCTATTGATAGGACACTTCTACTTCGAACGCAGTGTTAAAAAAGCAGTGGCAGCACACGGGGGAGTACGAGTACATGTCAATGTCCCGAAGTAGCGGTAAGAGGAGCAGTTTGGGTTGCAGCAGGCTCGATGGCACCCGCAGCACCATCACGATCCTCGTCACCATCAACTTGGCACCAGTGGTGATCCATCATCTTTCCTATCGTCTTCAGTACCACCAACACAAATGAATAGCGCATCCCTCGTCGTCCTCAGAGTGGGGTAGTCATTCTATTGCCACCATCTTCATCACATCATCGTCGTCCTCAGCCGAGTTCTTGTCTTTACCTTCGAGCGCCGTCTAAGTACCGTTCAACAGTAAGTCCCCTAACCTCAAAACTCGAAAAACCACGAAACTTTACACATCGTTTAAATCCCTCAACTCAACTAATTTCTTGAGACCCCTAAAGCCCTCAAGTTCCTAAACTATCCGTGCCTGGTTTGTGCAAGTGCGCGAGCCGAAAAGTGCTAATATAAGGGGAAAAATAATTACTAAGATTATCGTGGGGGCTCCTTGATATGACTAATAATATAATATAACCACCAAAACCCTATTCTAATTGATTATTCGGGCGCGTATATTAACCTCTCAAGGCTGGTCCCAAAGGAGGCACTGGAGGAGCTACAGAGCTCCGTCAGCGCTGGCACGAGATTTGCGGCTGCCGCGGGGCGACTGGACTGAGCCAACGCAGGGGGCTGTAAGAAGTAGAGTAGGGTTTCTCTCAGGGTGGCTTTGAAGGGTTACGAGCGACATCAGGGCGTGGTTTCGCGGCATGTACCATTGGAATAGGAGATTTGGGGTTCAAAGGATGTTTAGAGGCTTCGGGTTTCATAAGAGATCTACAATGGTCCGTAGGTTTGATATATAGGTTTCCCAGACTTTGATTCAAGAAGGGTATTGTAGCAAGGCCATTTAGTGATGGCAAGCCAGGCAGAGAGCGAGAGAGCGAGGTCGTAGGGGTTGGCGGTTGGCGTCTTAAGGCTTAGAGTTTTAACATGTGGCTTGGTACGAAGGGGATAGCTTGGAGCAGCCTGTCCCTGCTTTCCAGAGGCCAGAGGCTCGACGCCAGCCTAAATCCTGAAACCCTAAGCACCCTAAGATATCAGACGCCGAGAATTTTTGTAGTTATTGGCCAGGGAGAGGGATATATGCTAAGCCCGTCTAGCCTCCTAGACCCCTATCCAAAACTTCCATCCAGTTCCCAAACGCCTGAGCCCTCGATCCTTACCCCACGAGCCCTGAGTCCTGCAAATGAGCATAACCTTACATCAACCCATTAAATTGCTGTAATCCCCATAACTACTCTAAACCCAAAGCCCAAACCGCCTTAGAGGATCTTCGTAGAACCCCCCTTCTTGTATTAAGATGGAACCTTGAAAGCACCGACAAAAACGTTTGAGTTTCATAGGCTGTTTTAGCAGGTTGCATCATAGGGGTTGGGATTAAACGTCAGTAAACTGAAGCCCTACTAATAGCGAAAATGGCCTGAACCTAACCGAAGCCGTATCTAAACCCTACATGACCTACCCTTCTTGGGTTCCTTAATCAAACAGCAGGTTCTGTTGGGTCCAAGTAGGCCCTAAACCCCAAGCCCTCATATAAACCCTAAACCCTCACAGTATCCCACAAGAAGATCCTAAACAGCCACGAAAAAGCCGTAGACACCCTAAAGGGAAACCTTATGTAAATCCCTAACCCCCTTTCAACCCCAAGCAGAATCCTCGCCCAGGCTTGTCCGAGCAAAGGGGCAAAGGAGGCACCCTTAATGGGGACCCCTACCCTATAATGGGCTATATAATGGATATATAATAGCTATATTAAGGGTATATACCTAGGGGTGCTTATTAAGGGTCCCTCCTTTTACCCTTGGATAAAACGATCCCCGAGGCTGACCTCTGCCGGCCTGGCTATGGCAGCATCCACCGCCGCGACCTCCCAGCTGGTTCCAGGCGGCAGCATTTCAACGTTTTAAGGGATTCCTCATATGGGTGGCTGTCGAAATTATGGTTCTTTTTGGGTCCCTATTTTCACACGGCACCTATTATTTAGGGTGCCCAAAAAGGGACCATAATTTTGACAACCACCCATATAGGTTTAGGGTTATAGTGGGGAGGATCTGACTAGCCCCAAGCCCCGTGGCAAAAAGAGGGTTATAGTGGGTTATAGGTCTCCGAAGGTGATTGAGGAAGGCTCTGCCCTATAGAGAGCTTCGCTGCCGGCATAAACTGCAAGTCCGTGCTTAGAAAGGGTTAGATGGGTAGCTCTCTAAATTAGGGTCCTTTGTTTAGGTCCTCAAAATAGTGCGGCACCCTGATGAAATGGAGCCTATACTAAAAGGGACCCTAATTACAGGTTGGTGGTCTCTTTACTTGAGCTTCCTGTGTTAAGGGGCAGCATATAGGGATCCTGACTCGGGCTGTATTTGGCTGCATTAGGAACAGATAAAGAGACCACCAGCCTGTTTAAGGGGTTCCTTTCAAGGGATCCAGATCCGGTGAAAGGATTCCTTTAAGGGATCCTTAAGGGGCTCTATAAGGGATCCTATGGTTGGGCGAGGTCCAAGCGCGTAGGGCTCTAGGATGTTATCGGGTTTAGGGTTTACAGTGTATAAAGTTCAGGGTTTAGCGCTTGAGCCTTGGGTTAATTCCAGGTCCGAGCTGCAAAAGGGTTTAATTAATTGGGTTGTACGGCTTAGGGTTCAAGATGTTGGAGTTTAGGCTGAGGGTTTAGGGCTCAGAGGTATCCTATAAGAGGCTTGTAATGGGTTGAAGGTTGCTCGTGATTTAGGGGCTTTAATAATTACCCATATTATTGTAGGTTCCTGATTTTATTTATGGTATAGTGGGCCCCAAAGCCCTATTCAAATTATTAATGCCCCTCTACTAGGGGATTTAGGGTTCAGGACCTGGGACTCAGAGTTGCCTCACGCTCACTGCCCAGCTGCAGGAAAAGGCTGCTGGGTGTCTGGCGAAGGGTGTTGATAAGTAGCTGCGCAGATAGCCTGGAAATTCTAGATATTTTGTAGAGTTATACAAGAACTGTTGAGTCCATCAGCCGGCGCTAAACCCGGAACTCTGAACACAATCTCCCGAACAATCATATCCTCACCGGCAAACACCAAGCTACACAGCTGTACTACCAGCTACCATCCTAAACCCACATACCTAATTCTTGGGTTTTCGGACCCTCAGAAAAAGACATGTGGGGGGAAGCCGGGTTCAGAGGATGGGCAGCAAAAATCTTTAGGGTGTGGGACTTTGGGTGTAGGGTTTTGGTGTTTTGCAGAGTGTCAGGGTTTGAGATTTGTAGGCTTCCGAGTTTCGGGTGTGGGTTGATGGCTCTTGCTGGATGTTTGTTGATGTACGCGGGATTGAAGCCTTACTGAACCAAGTTATCATATGCAAGTAAGTGTATGTAAGTATGTAGGTGCAGACATACATATATATATATATATATATGCATACGCACATACAGACAGACGGACACACAGAGCGAGAGAGAGAGAGAGAGAGAGAGAGAGCCAGAGATTGCGTAGCACTTACCCACAGAACCCTTCGCGGCCTCAGCCCTCATAGTTGCGGCCTACAAAGCTTGAGGGTTTGCATTCGCATCAGGCGAAGGGGACCCGTCCTCTTGGCGCAACTACGTCCGTGGCTTTCAGGGCGCATACCTCCTGCTGGAAGCCATCCTGTGCACGCCCTTGTAACTTCGCTGTGTTTGAGACCAAACTCCATGCACCCCAATCTTGCGGGTATCATGAACGGTCGGATCTTCCGCAGAGCGAATCTGGGTGCCTCTTAGTCTTACTCAGGAGTCAGCAAGCTTGGACTAAAGGTCCTCGACGCCCCTGAAGCCAAATATAGGAGTTTCCGAAAATGATGGGCACCTATTCTGGGGTCCTTATAATAGGGGGTCCTACTATTTTGGGACTATATGAGGGTCCCCCATTTTCGGAAACTCCCATATGGACCTATACATCTCCCCGTTTCTGTAGGCGAACCGCAAAGCTCCCGAGCCAAATCTCCGATCTCTCTTGAACGTGCCTTGGACACTAGGATGGAACCTTTTTAAAACCTCAAAACCCAGGCGCTCCAACAAGGTCCTTGAACTGTAAACTCAGTTTTGACTGAAGATGCGTAGAGTCATAGAACTCCTTTTAGCAGAGATCCGCGAAGAGGAGATGCCGAGTGCTGTAACCTGTTCAAACATCAGGCCGTCGGAGCTCCGTTCAGTTTCTCTGAATTCCTCAACCCTTGAGACCTGTAACCTTAAGATCTCGTCAATGAAGGCATGCCGAGCTTTGTTTGGAGCTGGTACGCCATGGGGCGGGTTGGGACCGGAACGACAGCATCTTTGCGAATGTGGGGCTGACGGCTGCCAGGCTCAGGGCTTTTCTAGCTTTCCTTCAAGAATGACTTTTCATGGTTGTCATTGTATAAACCCAAAGGGTTGCTTGATTGGGTGTCCAAGGTGCTTGAAGCTTTGGTGTTTGCGTCTTTTCTCTGGTTTACGGCGTTGGTTTGTAGGGATTTAGATCTTTGCGGATATTCAGGGCTGAGGGCTCAAGAATGTTGTACGTTCGACTCCTTTGATGGAGGGGCGTGTAGATGCCTGTGGGACAGTTGTTAGTTGATGGCAGCGCAATTCCTTGCGACTGTCGTCTCTGATTGCCGCACGTATTAGTGTTTGGTGCTGGCGCCAGCACCTCTCCCGCGGCCGCTGCTGCTGCTGCTGCTGCTGCTGGGGCCGGTTCATCGTCTCTGCCGGTTAACTAGCTGCATTCTTGTCCGCACCATCACCATCTCCATCAGACCTCGACTCTAGCAACCATGATTGCACGTCATACAGCCGTGCATGGCTTTGCCATTCGCTACACCGAAGTTTGATCGTCACCGTCGTCATTGACATCGATGCTCTGGTTTCGTAGGGTTATATTGTCTGGGTGCCATTGGTGAGTCGTGAGTATTGGCACTATTTAAGGTAGTGTGTGTGCTTCAGCTGTTGGTTAGTCACATCAATTACATCAGGCTCGAAACTGTCACCCCCAAACCCAAACCCTGTAGCCGATAGCCGTTGTAGTGACAGAATTCAGAACCTAGGCCTTAAATCCGCTAATCCCCAAGCCTGAAAACCAAACCTGACACCGAGTGTTCCCGTTTCCCTTGGAACTCAAATCAGGTTTTCCGGTCAACAACGCAGAAGGTTTCCCGCCAACAGCGCATAAGGTCTTCAAGCCCAGTGTCATTTCGTGTTTGGAGTTAGGGTTGAGGATGTGTGTTTTTAGTGTTTAGATGGCTAACGTTCACCCGGTAGCCCAACTTTTTTGATCTTTTTTCCCCAGAAATCAGGATCATTGACTCTTATGAAACGCCTGTAGAAGCACAGATACCTGCAGAGTTTCACAAGCATGGTAGACTTTATGATTCGAATATCGACCATTAAATTATGTAAGACAGGCCAAAATACCGTCAATAACTACACTAAGATGGTTTAGCATGTATACATACAGTATACCTTTATCTGTAGAACAGTAATATAGGCCATTACGATAAAGCAACATGTCATTAAGATTTATCACTAAGGTATACCTAGAAGTTTAATTTAGGCCATGAAGATAGACCCAAATGACTTTTCCATTGGCCACTGAGTTATACCTATCGTAGAACCCAGAAAGTTAGAGCATCATGGTCCTCGTGCCCTTAGAATAGTCATCCTAAATCCATGTTCCAACTTTCTGGGCCCCTATAAACCTTAAACCCCAAATTCCTATTTCCCTATCCCCTAAACCCTAAACCCCTAAACGCTAAACCCTTCATGTTCCCTAGCCCTGCCATCGCCAGGCCCTCTTCTGCAGGGAATTGGGGCAACTCGCCGTCTCCTACAGCGGCCCAGCTCTTGAGGTGCAACCGTTTCAGTACTGGGGTTGAGGGTTTAGGGTCCATACTTTAATACATTTTTTCTTAATGCAACCATTATGAAATACAAGTTTATACTATTTCTCCCTGGTTACTTAAAAGCCCAGATTGAGGCCCTAAAACCTTAAGGGTGAGTTTAGGGTTTAGGGATTATGCATATGTTTGCTTAAATGCCTTCAGCGTCGGGGATATGACTGTGTGTTCGGGTTTAGTTTTGAGTGGAGGTTCCTAGTGCTACGAGGTATTAAACTCAGAGCTGCTCAGCAATAGTAACGGTAGCAATGGACCTGGAAGCCGTGCCTGCGATTGTGCGAGTGTGCGAGTCGAAACTCTTAGATGTTTAGGGCACAGGGTCGCATCTTGAAAATTCTGGATCTGCAAAAACTCGATACTACCATATTCTATCTAACTACCGTAGCCAATGTATCCATAGCTACTTCTGCCTCCGGTTCTGACCGAAATCAGGCTAAGCATGGTGGTCGTAAGTCTAACAAGTAGAGGTTGCCGCTCCCGGCTTGGAAGAGCCCAATATCATAGGTGAAACCCTACACCCCTAACCCCCCCACCGTAAATCCCGTAAACATTCAAACTTCAAACCCTTAAATTTCTGCCGCCCCTACAGTAAACCCAAACCTGCGACTCCCCCAATGCGAGGCAGCGCCACGCCATTCAGGCGTTGAAGGCCTTGGGGCAAACTCTCCTCGCCTTCGATGGCGCCCTGGGCTGCGGATTGCGATGCGGTCTAGGAATGCTTACCCATAGGCACAATATTAGGTCCTTTTTGGGATCACCTTATAGGATTCTAAATATGAATCCCACAAGGAACTACGATGGAGCCCATGGGCACACTATTTTTTTTCAACAGGGTGTTGGTTAATTCAGCTTCTGGGATGTTCAGGGCTTAGACCTGTGGGTTTCGTTGTTATTCATTATAGAAGCTGCCCCCACCCTGTAATAGTGACTATAAGGATTATGATAGGGCCCTATTATATTCCTATTATGCCACTATTACAGGGTGGGGGATTATATTCCTATTATGCCACTATTACAGGGTGGGGGCAGCTTCTAAGTTATTGAGCTCCTGAGCTTTCGGCTTCAAAGTTTGGGTTTCTCGGTCAGTGCGTGTGTGCACGGATAGAACTGGTTTTGTCAGCTCGGGTCCGAGGAGGGGGTACGCTTGAGGCCACCAAGAGCCTCAGTCGTGTCTGCATGAGTACGAGCTTTAGGATCAACGGTGCTGATGTTGTTCCCGGCTGCATTTGCCGTACGCACAGATGCACATGCCAGGCTTTTCTGTGCAAGTACCCACTCAGGAAACCTAGGTTCATGAGTTGAGGCATGCAGGTTTCCAAGCAAGGGTTGCACGTCCGGCACAGCATCTGCTCATCCAGGCCAGCTCCTGCAGATTCTGCAGAAACTGCCGCCTGACTCCGGCCAGTGGCTGGCTGAGCGAGGGATTCCGCTCGAGTCACCGATGCTCCCCATCTTCGAGGATGAGCTCTACATTGACACGGGAATCTCCATGAACTGACCTGTAACAATTCCTAAATAGTATAGGATCCCTTGTTGCAAAGCCTCCTTCAAGAGAGCCCCCGTATTTGAGAACAAATCTCCCCAAGCCCGCCACCAACATCGAGAAGTTGGAACTCAACCCCGATCTGTTGAAGACTTCTCCATCGAAGTATATAGGGTTTGTGGGAGTTATAGGGTCTAGGGTCCCTAAACCCAAAACCCTAAACCCTAAACCCTGGGCTTCAGTGGGAGGAGAACAGCATCCGGCCGCAGCTGATGCGAGCCGTTTCCATCACTTGGGCGGCTCTGCTCTCAGCAGCCAGCGTCCTGGAACTTCAGCCGTCGCTGGGTTTATCAGGGTTACTATAAGGGATCTATAATATGGGATCTATAATAAGGGTACTATAATAATAAGAATAAAAATAATGACAATAATAATAATAATAATATTAAAAATAATAATGGGAATACTTACCTTTGGGAAGTAGGGAATGGAAGAATGGTAGTAAGAGTAGTTATAATTCTACCCCATTCCTCCATTCCCTACCAACCAGCGGTAAGCTTGTTGAGGGTATCTGTGCCATAACGTAGGCTTCTTGCCATATAAGCTTTAAATGAGTGGTAGCCGAAAAAGCCTTGAATGACAAGCCCTATAAACCTCAAACCACGTTTAACCCTAAAAACTATACCCCCTAAGCCCTCCAAAAACACCCGTCTTTAGGTTGCTTGCGGCGATTTCCCGGCAGCTGCAACATGCATCTCTGTGGGTTCCCGGCCGTTTTCCGGCGCTGGAGGACACGAACAAGCATCGGCCGTTTGCACAACAAGTGCTGCAAGAGCTGGGACAGGGCTTCTCAGCTGGGTTATCTAAGAGTTCAGGGTACTAACGGTTACCACCGGTGAAATATCAGCTTTCAGGGTAGGTTCCCTTCTTTGCCGGCATCTTTTGATCCATCAGTTCGTTTCTTAATCAGGTCGGGTAGTAGAGAGCTTTGTTGCCCCCTCCTCTATGCAGACGTCCCAACTCAAAACCGAAATCCCAGATCCGAAGCTATAGCCCCTGTAATCTAGTCGAGTTCTCCAAGCAACAGACCCGAAAGCTCCCAAACAAACCCACAGCCGAAAGCACAAAGAAGCCTTCTACAAGTTGTGGTGGTGGAAACTGAAGGCTCGTCCCTTGCCTCCAGCTCACCACCAAGAGCTCCCTCCGCAGCGGTTGCGGCGCAGACGGCAGCTGCGACGTTGCCGTCCGTGTTTGGGCCGGTTCATCTTTCTTTAACTATAGGATTACATACATACCATTGCCATTGCGTAAACTAGAGACAGGAACTACCAAGGAGACTAGGTGCTATCCAGCAGTGCCCTTTGGTTTTTGCTTGTTCAACTCGAAAAGTCGTCGAAGAGCACCGTCAAAATTAAGGGGCTACTGGGGAATCTTGTTTTAAACATAGTTCGATTTCAGGGATTTTACCGTGATTCTGCTAGGGGCGTTGGATGTTCTGCTTGTTGAGCTGAGGGTCTTCTTCGCTGGGGAAGTGGTGAACTGTAGCCGGATAAGTTCAGGAAAACTGGGGCTTCAACATAGCTACACCTGTCCTTGTGGGAGTGATGACTTGAAAGAGGATTCGCCCAAAGTTCAGCGTTGAGGAAGTCGTTGTTTCTAAGTGTGACTCCCGAGCAGCAGCCAGGTCCGTCCTCAGGTCCGTCCTTCTTTCAACAGGTGGGTTGTTGTACCCTAAAACCAGTAGTAGCGTGGGAAACCTTTAACCTTTTGGGGCACTATAAACCTTCCAAATTCATTGCTCAGGACATGTCATGACTCTGCAATGGTCGCACCACGCACGATATGGTATGTGGCAAGCTGCAAGCTGGCGTCGCGAATGCTCCCACTCTCAAGACATGAGCACAAAAGTATCCACCACAAGCCGTGTCGGAACAGAATCTAGAACCCCTGGTTGAAGCTGTTAACACTTCAGTTGCAATAACGAGACGCCCTACTAGTTCCCAAAGCCCGGTTCCAGCTATTTGCCTTTTCTCTCCATCGTAGTTTCTTTTGGGGGCTACCTTATAAACCCTTACATGTATGATAGGTTACCCCAACGAAAGGAACTGCAATGGAGACTGCAGGTACGTCCATGCAGCAGCATCATGTCCAGGTGTTCTGAGCCCTTGTTGAGCTGATGCTACAGAAGCCTTGTGTAAAAGTCTGGTAAAGTCATTTAGCCCCTCACTTCATCACTAATCCTAGCGCCCAAACCCGAAAACACCCTTAAGCCGCCCCAAACCCCTGCCCTCCCCCCTGAACCCGAACATCTAGACCCTCACCTCTAAACCCTCAGCCTTTTTTCAGCCCAGAAGTCTTTTTTGGGTTCTGCCTAGGTGGAATTCACGGGCTCCGAGTGGCAGCGTCCGCTTAGGGGTGGCGAGTTCGAGCCGTTCCTGTGCATCTGGGACTCCCTGGGGTGAGAAGGGCTGCTGTAAGGGCTCCGCAGAAGGTCTATTATCTAGGTAGGGCTTTGGGACATTTTATATTTTCCTTTATTGGGCTTAAGAGGATCTTACCTACTAATATTTTTCAAAAGCTTCAAAAGCCCCACCTAGTTATGCTTTAGGGGCGTAATTAGAATAACGGTTTGGGAATCACGGGCTCTAGGGGACTAGGATTCCCTTACATGGGGGACTTTGGATTCGGATGTTTGGTTTAAGGGAGGGGCAGTTTAAGGTGTTTTCAGGTTTGCATTCGATTTTTGTTGGTCCTGGTGGGAACTCTGCAGTTTTTCAGTTTTTGCTGTTCTTTGGTTATAGTCCGTTAATGCCTCTTCGAGTGTCCACGAGCGCTTTTAGATTTATGGTCTAGGCTTTTACGGTGAGGCAGCGCTTTGAAGTCAGAATGACGTTAGATGGTGGGGTCCTCTCGATTTGGGGGTTTCGAGGTCTGTAGGGTATTTCGAATAGAGTGTAAAATGCAGTACCCTGTCCCTGTGCCAGCAAACTGGCTCTCGACCCCTCTTTGTGAACATGCGTATCCGTGCAGAGCAAAGCAATTCCGCTACGCTCCCATTGGTTCATCGACCACCGCCCCGCAGGAAGGCATGATTAATCTGGGGGCGGGTGCGTGAACATTTGGCGGTCTTGTTTCCTTGAAAGGGCCCCGTAATGGAAATCTACTTACTAATTCTATTGGACACGCTGCTATTGAAGGGCCGTTATAGTGGTTCAACCTTTTGGCCTGAGCCTTTGCTCTTGCATACCCGTATCCCATGTAAGCCCCATCTTCGACGTAGAGTAGGTAACCGATTATCCCTAAACCCTATGAACCTTCAGAACCTGCTTAGGACCAGTAACGGACCCCAGATTCCCTAAACCCAAACCCCTAAGGGTCCAAGTAGTTCCTATTTATGGTTTTTGGTTCTGAAAAATGCCCTAAAGTCCTATAGTAGGGAGTACTTGGACCCTCTGGAACCCCGAGGCCTGTCGTACTGGCTGGCCAACGCCATAGACCAGGCACTGGGTCGCCCACCGCTGCGCACGGGCTGCGGCTTGAACCATAAGGGTTTTGGGTTCAGGGCTTAGGGTTCCCTTTTGGGGGGATTTCTAAGAGAGTTCCTTTAAGGGTTTAGGGCCCAGGGTTTAAAGGATATAGGGTTTAGGGCCGCTTAGGGTTGAGACAGGCGTTTCGGGGTGAGGGGGGGTGGGGCGTAGGGCCAAGGATCCTATTGGGTTTCGGGCTTTGGGACTGTTGCATTTAGGACTTGTCGCTTTCCTGCAGTCTTAGCTGACCTATAAGAGCCCTACAGCCCCGCCTACAGCCTTTCAAAGCAGGATCCTTTGCATGTTTTGGGGGCTTAAGGTACTTACACATACACAACTTGCAACGGTAACCTCAACTCAGCTTGGAGGGAAACCGGGATGATTGGGCACTGCATGCGACATCCTTGTAGTTTGGTAGTTCAGGTTCTCGCATTTCATTTTAGATATGCGTGCATGCCGAAATCGCTATGTTGAGTGTCGCGGCTGAGGTGACTGAGAGAGAGAGAGCGAGAGAGAGAGAGAGAGAGAGAGAGAGAGAGAGAGAAAAGGAAGGTACTTGGGGGAAGGGTGCCGGGTCGAGTCTTCTTGGCATTCTCGGAGCTTGCCTTCTTTCCGAAGGTTCTAATGTCTAGTCTAGCCTCAAGCTTTGGAAATTAGAACCCCTAAACCCTAAACCTTAAACCCTAAACCCCTAAACTGCCTCGCCTGGATTGTCCGAGTGTGAGCGCCGAAACCCCTAAACCCTAAACACTAAACCGTGTTTGGCCGCGCAGTCCGGAATCGCGAATCGGGAAGTCCAACCCCAAAGTCGCCAAGATTGGTTGTGAAGAGTGTGCGTGCGCGCATGTAAAAACAGTTACATACATATAATTATATAAGTATGTGTACATTTATGTATACATACACATATATATATACACGTATGCATATATCTACACACATATACGTGCACCCATGTCTGTAAGCACGTGCATTTATGTATGCATGTATGTATGTATGTGTGTATGCTGGTAGTATACACAGGTGGGTAGGTAGGTAGGTCGGTGGGTAGGTAGGTCGGTAGGTAAGTCGGTAGGTAAGGAAGGAGGGAGGTATGCAGATGCATATGTGCATGCTATGTGTCCTGCACACATGAGTACTCATATACATCTATACGGAGATAGATATCCTACCCGGATATCTGCAATCTCCGTAGACAGTCTTGATCCTCAAGTCTTCAGCTGTCATTCCATTACTCATACACTTCCATGCAGATACACTTACTTACATGCATACATACCTGCATATACGCAGCCAAGTACACCAAATACATCATATACAGTACAGAGTATGGGTACATTTTTTCTATTTATATACAAGTGTACATATGCACATATGTCTGTATTTTGAATAATAAAGATAGCAATAAGACAATAAGAATATGGGTTTACCAGCCTACATGCGTGCATGTCTACGCATATGTCCATATGGTATGTCTGCAACATAGTTTTATGAAGCATACATGTTTTCACTGCATCAAGGTGTTTGCAGCATACACACATCCAGCACACAGGTTCGTGTACATGTTTATACTCAGACACCGCTGAGATACAGCCGCAGGCGCAGGTACATGTACACATGCATACGCAAACATACACACACACATGCATACATGCATGCATGCATGCTTGCACATACATATGCATGCATGTATGCAGATGTGTACTTATACATCTGACCCACACGGGTAAACAGAGAGAAAGAGAGGGAGTGAGCGAGAGAGAGAGAGAGAGAGAGAGAGAGAGAGAGAGAGAGAGAGAGAGAGAGAGAGAGAGAGAGAGAGAGAGAGCGAGCCAGAGGAGAGTTTGTACTGCACTTCTGTGTTCGCCTACCGACATGTATTTTTTCGCTACGAATACATACAGACAGAGATGCAGACGTGCATACATCCACACGTGCTCTCATGCACACACACACACACACACACATATATATATATATATATACGTATACATATTTGTATGCATGTACTTATATATGTATGTATGCTTGAGAAATTATGCTCACGGTGGTTTCATCTCTTGATGTATGCCGCGCACATAGGAACCTGTAAAGCATAAACTCTATACGTATATCCTGCATGTTTCTGTTGGTTAATGACGTTTCATAAGTGGCAGGAGGATGGAGAGATTACCTGAAAGTTGGGGTTTCAGCAAGGTGGCCCCGTGCCGCAGACCGAGTGGCCCCGCATGTTTGCCAACTGGAAGCTCACGATTTGCGTGTTTTGGCTTCGGTTTAGGGTTTGCGACTTGAACAGATTGTCAGAGGTCTGTTTATGGCCCAGGGTGTACAGTAGGTCTAAGCTTCAAGGTCCGAACAGGCTGAGAATTTCTGTGACTTGTCGAGCTGTTTTGTTGTTGGGTAGTGTTTGTAGCGATTTGTGTGGGCTCGTCGCCGTAGGGCACTGGAAGATGCAGGGCGACCTTTTGTAGCAGGTATTATTATAGAAACAGACTATGAGGACTAGGGTACCAGCTAAGGTGAATCTCATCCTTTTCTTGGCACTCTGGTGGTGAGCGCAGGCACGTATTCTCACAGTGGCTAGCAAGACCGTCGCAGGCCATATGGCTCCCAAAAGAGATGCTTGCCAGGGTGCTGAGGCCCTAGCGCTTCTGGGTTTAGCACTATCCCTTTGCTTATGCGCAAGCCGAGTCTTGATGGTTCAGGATCTCGTTTCCGAGCTGTAGTCACACTTTATAACGCCTATTAGGCATGGCATCGCATATCGCATGTCGTGGTGTCCCAACTACAGCAGCCCAACGCTACAGCCTTGATTCAGCCTTGATAGGGTTGACTAAAGTGGGCTATCACTCAACTGCGGAAGTGGATTCAGAGCAGCTTCCTTCCGCCTGGGAGCGAACAAATCTTGGTGTCAGAGGTGTCCCAGCTGCCTTTTCACATCAATAGTTGGACTTATCGTTGTGAAGCCTTGCCTGCCTTCGGAGCAGCACGTCGGAGTGCATGTGAGTGTATCGGCAAAGGCTTGTGCGCTTCACTTGCCCATTGAAGCAACAACACATCTTTACAAGGCATTACGCTCGCACCCTAGCCTGCTTTGTGGGAGTCGTGAGCATCGCCTCAGGTTTGGTGTCTTTGGGTCTTGGTAGCCCGCTCCTCTCCGGTCGCTGGACCAAAAGAAAGCGTAAACACATGAACCTCTGTGTTGCAGCAGTAGCCAACGTAAGCGGTCGAAGTCGTCGTAGCCGCAGGAGTCGGAGCATGTCTTGTGAGGTGATTGCCGGCGACAAGCTTTTGTGAAAGAAAATCCTTTTCTGTTTCTTCCGTTCCGGATGCAAACCTCAAGCAGAGGGAGGCTTTAGTGGGGTTGCTCTGCCCCTGCCTCCGGCACTTGGGAGGCTCTGTGGGCTTTGTCTACGCCAGGAACCTCCTCCTTAGACTAGAATCTGCTTCATTCTTAGGCTGCGAGGCCCATCTTAGGAATCTGTAGGTGGAGGGTTGACTTGAGAATCTGCAACAAAGGAGGCTCGAGACTCATATTCATACACGGAAGGACAAGCATTGTAGAATACTGTATACCAACAGCCGCCAGTTAGGATCGGAAGCTTCGGATGATGAAGGTTCACAGAAACGGCCATGTTGCTGATGATGATGGTGGTAATGGTGATCGTCAGCTTCCTCTTCTTTGCGGTGATTACCAACAAGGTTTTAATCCCCACTGCCAGCATCACCTCCATCAGCATGGCGCCATCTTTATCATCAGCAGCAAGCCCGTCTAAAAGGGTAGTGTGATAGGGATTTAGCATGGCCGACTTCCTATAATATAGTCCCTACATCCCGCCCTCCCCATCAAAGAAGCCCTAAACCCTGAGCGTTGTGAGCGCCGAAACCCCTTCGGGCCCTTAGTACGTTCAAAGGGTTTCCTTGTGAGCTCCAACCTAGACCTAGACGGCTCAGTAGTCTTTGTGTGTTCATAAGTGTATATATATATATATATACACATAGATTTCTTATTTTATTTGTTATATGAGTATATAAGAATAAGTGTGTATATATAAAGAGGGGTTTGGGCTTAGATCTTATAGTTCAGGGTTAGGGCAGGTTTTAGGCTTTTGGGTTGAGGGTTTGGAGTCTTGTTGTCGATCTCCAAGGAAGCTGCCCCCATCCCAGCCAGGTGCGCTCCTGGAACCATGAAAAGGCAAGCTGCCTTGGATTGCCAGGGCTTAGGGTCAAGATTTTGTCTCTTATGCACTATATTTATGTATACATATATATATATATATATATATTCTCTGTTGCATACTATATACTATATATTATTCAGGATTTGTATGCGGACTGGATTTGGAACGCAAATCCAGATGTGAAGGATGAACTTGGTCCACGCATTGAGGCTGAGCGAGAGTTCTTTGTATGTTATGCGTTCTGAGTTGTCCTCTAAATTTGGGTCCTGGTTTAGGTCCCCAAAATAGCACAGTGGACGTTCCACTCTGGATGTTCTTGCAGGGACATGGACCAGGAAGATCATGACCAGCTAAAGCTTTAGAAACAGGTTAACCGCGACAGAAAGTAACACAGACTCAGGCAATCCTGAAGGAATCAAGGGATCACATTGTAAAATCCCGAAGCCACTATCTCCGGTACCACTCTTACACTAGAATCACTGGAAGTTGCTGCTACTACCATCGCTGTCATCGTACAAGTGCTGATGCTGCTGGTTCGCCGGACCAGCAGGAGCATTGGCTGCTGCTACGGCTTGAACGACGACGACGATGACTACGACGACGACTGCTACTGCTAGCCCTAGTGCCCCAACTTCTGCGGATGCTGCTGACACAAGGAACTCTTAAGCGCGAAGCTGAAGCCGTTCAGGCCTGCTAGCGCCATGGCAGAGCCACTGAAGCTGCTTCGTGAAATTCAGTATGCTAGATGGGTTTGGGCAACCATGGATTTGGTGGAAGCCTTTCCGATGCTTTCTGAAAAAAGCCATTGCATGGTTCTACATCCTTCGCTCATACCCGAGAGCCCTTACAGCGCAACATCCCAGCGTCCCAGACCGATAACCCCACGTTCCAAGCCCTCAGCCGGGTGTTGCGAAGCAAGTCGTGCCACAGCTGGATGTATGTCGCAGTGTCAGGGTACGGATCAGCAGCCTTAGCAGTCCGTTCTCAATTTAGGGTCAACTCTTTGTTTGTGTAGCAGTGTAGCCTGTTTGGCTGTGACTGCGGCTTATGGTGGGTTTGTATACCAGTGGAGTCCTGCCGCCAAATGCAAGGAGTAGTAGTGTCATTTTGGGCGGGGCTCATAAGCGTGTCACGCGTGCACCCGAATGGTGGCAAAGCAGCAACCGGAGGCACACTAAAACCCTACACTCTCGAAGCCATCGAAACATCCGACGCTGATGAATCGTTTAGGGCATCGGCTAAAGTTTCGCAGACCCTGTGCCGCAAGCACTCTAGACCCAAGACCATGAACAACGCAAACCTCATAGTCCCTGAGCTCCAGGCCTTACACCGAAACTCTCAAACTTTAAAGCCGACTGCGACGAAACCACCCTAGATCGCCCCAAACCCTACAGTACCCAGGATAAATAAGGGAAAGTTTGAACCTGAAGCCTAAACCCGAAACCCTAAAAGGCTCTACTACTTCCCGGTGATGGCGAAAGGCTTGGGCCCTGCGCTGGTCTGCGAGCTTTCGGGCCTTTCTTGGCTTGGGCCGAAGGCCCTTACGGGTTTAGCGTTTAGGGCTTGAAATTTTGGAGTCCAGGGTTTAGGGCTCAGTGTCTAGGGTTCAGGCTCAGAGATGGGATTTCTAGTTGTTGATAGTACTTTTAGGAACCTGATTTATGAACTAAGTAACCTGGGCCTCTAACCAAATAGTAGGATGCATATAAGGAACCCGAATAAAGGCCCAGGGTTTCTTAATCGGGTTCCTACATGAGTATACTTTCAGTTCTGGAGTTAGGCTTATGGAAAGCTGCGTGGCTTCAGATCCTCTGGATCCGGCAAGACTGAGCCATCCGGGGCCGACTTACCAAAGTAAAGCCCGAACCCGTCGGTCTGTTCTGAAGTATATGAACACCTTGGATCTCTATGCCTCTAGGATTACGAGAGCAACTCCTATCATACGAACATATATATATATATATATATATATTTATTTATTTACTTATTTATTTATTTATATATGTTCGTATGATAGGAGTTGCTCTCGTATTCCTAGAGGCATAGAGATCCAAGGTGTTCATGAAGTTTGTCGCATGAGCCAGCTGATCCTGGACCTGTGGTAAAGACATGCCTGCCCCATGCGGGCGTACTCCTCAAGCCCGCCAACTACAGGTGTCGGAATTCTTAGGGTTCCTTATCATAACTTGCAGTATCAGACGCCTAGTCATATTAATATTTTTGTTGTTGATTATTTTTTTGGTGATGAAGGCCCCTCTACAGCTCAGGCAGACTTTATGATGCTCGGACCTCGCCTTAACTCAATCGCGAACCGGAGGTTTCAGAGCAGAGTCTTGAACGCAGAAACAGGCGTTTGGGGGTTTAGAGTTTGCAGGACGATTATAAGAAGGAACAGTTGGTGTGGGGTCGAGAGTTCAGGGTAACTCCAGAACCCAAGCTTACTGTGAGGCAGGCAGCGAGCCTGATTATCAGCTTGGTGGGATGTTCCTGGCATGTCAAACGTTAAGTTCTTTAGGCAGCGAGTCTTTCCCACCTCCGGGTTAAGGAATCCGGAATCTAGTCCCGCAGCCCTATTTTTGCTTAGGCCCAGGGTTCGGGGCAAGCCGCAGACCAATCGCAGGACTTGGGCTTTACAAGGGATGACTGGCCAAAGCTGAAGGAGTCCGGCGTCTGGGCCAGGTGTAGGGTCGCCGCCCCGGGTTGAAGTCTAATGCGAGTGTTTCAGAGTTCCAGAGAATTATGTAGCCGATTGGAGAACTTTAAACTTGTTGGCAATATATGTGGTTTATAATAAAATTGTTCAGTCTATCTGGGCCCAGCTATTGAAGAAGAGATGAGAAGGAAGAATCCCAAAGCAGGGGTCCTTGCAACACGGATCCTCGAGTGATCAAGTGGAAAGCATGGTGCGTTGGATATCCTCTGCCCTGCCCTGACAAAAAAAGTTTCGGGGACCGGTGCAATACCCACAGACTCGGAGCTCACACGTGCCGTATTTATGCTAGGTCCACCAGGCTTACTATCGTGTGCTAGCCGACGTGTACCGACACCGTTCAGCCCCGTTACCCGCCAAGACTCACAGACTGCATCTCGCTTCCAACATGTCTGCCCGAAGTTCCAGGAACACCTCTGAATAGTTTGGGTGTAGGGTTTTGGGGTTTAGAGTTTTCGGGTCGAATGCCTGGGAGAGAGAGAGAGAGAGAGAGAGAGAGAGAGAGAGAGAGAGAGAGAATTTTTTTCTATTTTTTTAATAGACTGTTTGCATTAAGTGAGATACTTGTGGGAAGCGAAGACCCATTTCTCAAAGGATCGTGCATGTGTCAAGCCCATCATCGATGAACCCAGGCATTATATAGTCCAATACATCTCTTTGCACAAACTGGGGGGCTCGATGATTTTTCACGCCCGCCGAAAGCCCCATAACACATGGGGGGCCCATGAGGCCGGGGGGCCTGACCCGCCCCTTATGCCCTGCAGAAGAAGAGAGAGAGAGAGAGAGAGAGAGAGAGAGAGAGAGAGAGAGAGAGTTTTCGGGTTTAGGGCTTTATGTACCGATATCTAGTGTCAGGATCTTGGAGGAAGAGTTTGTGACAAGGGTTTCGTTTCAAGCTGCGGATCAGAGCCTGGGTTCATAAAGGAACCCCATGGCGGAATATGGGTACTTCTTTCAGCTTCTATATTACAATCTTTATGTCATAGAAGGTTCAATATAAAAGTTGAAAGAATTACCGATATTCTACGATGGAGCTCCTTACTACAATTTAACAGTCCCCGTACACCAGAACCTGGTTTTATTTTACTGTAGTACAGTATACCCCCAAACCTTATGCTAATGATGAAGGCCCCTGCATTACGGCGTCGCTCGAGGCAAGTGCGCCTTCGGACAGCTGCCGTTGCTGGAAGTGGGATCGACGTGCATTTCGCAGTCCATCGCCATTGTGTGTCTCCGCCAGCATCAGTTTAAGGGTCGATGAGGTTCAAAGAGGGTTTAGGGTAATTAAGGGCAGATGGCGATCATGAAGCAGTTTGTGAACTCAATCCGAAGATCAAGACTAGTGCCTGAAATGACCGTAGAAATAACGTAGCAAACAACTTCAATTAAGACCCTCATGATCGCCAACATAAGAAGCTTTGGAAAGTTGTCAGCCACCTCAGAAAAGATTTCAAGCCTAATTACATTGCAATGCGACACACTGAAGGTAGATTGGTGCCTTTGAGAAACAGGGCGGGGACCATAGCAACCTATGTAGAGTCTAAGCATTGGGTGAATAGTGCCGGGTTAGAGCCTCTACAACATGCAGACCCTATCGGAGAGCCACTTCTTTGTAACGAAGCACCTTTCTGTATTCAGGAGCTTTTACAGGTACTCAGAGCGGCCAAGATAGACAAGCAACCTGGACCGGACAGTGCGATTATGGAACTATATAAATGGCTCGACGCCAATAACAAAGAGATTCTGCTGGATATGTTGAATTCCTGGTGGTCCAGGGGAGCTGCGCCTAGAGATGTTTTCCACGCCAGAGTTGTGCCGATTTACAGGAAAAGTCAAACAGATGATGCGGCAAACTACAGACCCAGATCCTTGTTACACAGTATATACAAATTTTATTGTACTTTAATCAGAAACCGGGTGCAAGAAGCAGCAGATCACAAAGTCTCGGCAACTCAGTATGGGTTCAGACGGAACAAGTCTACGGCGCATGCTGCTTACATAATCCGCCGAATCCAAGATTGGAGCGAACAGAAGTCATCTGAGTTGCACTTATCATTGTTAGACTGGGAGAAGGCATTTGATAAAGTACAGCACCATAAATTGTTCCAATCTTTGGAAAGGCTCGGTTTCACCAACAAGTACGTAAACACCATTCGCAATATATATATATATATATATATATATATATATATATCATTGCCCTACTTTTGCGTTGAAGATGCTTACGGTACTTCTACTACTAAAGTACAAAAGACAGGAATTAGGCAAGGATGTCCATTGCCAAAATATTTATTTCTGTTAGTTATGACGTGCATAGACAAGGATGTAGGCCGACATTGCATAATGCCAGGCTCCCGGGCCTGGATTTCAATAGTGTTTATTATGCGGATGATACTATCCTATTTTCCACAACAGCACGCGCACTTAATGAGCTCATCAGTCATGTGGACAGGTTTTCAGAGCAATACGGCCTACGACTGAACAGGGCCAAATGTTGTGTCCTGCACATGAACAAAGAGGCGGACATTCATTTTTCAGATCACGCGTTATTGCCTGCAGCACAAGATGCAGTCTACTTAGGCAATAACTTGAATCATACAGTAAATATTCGGCACGAAGTCATCCAACGTATTGTTGACGTAAAGAGGACGTGGTTGAAGCTTCATGTATATTGGAGAGATCAGGCAGCTAACAGAAAGTGGCAACTATTGGTGTATGATGCTGTTATAAGAAGTCGACTGCGTTACGGACTCGAAACAGTTCATCTGACAAAGTTATTAATACAGAGGATTAACGCGTTTCACCACAAGGGCCTTCGAGAAATATTTAGACTAGCTTCCACATATATTGATCGTAGGAACACCTATGCGAAACTATTCGAGAAGGCCTCTGAAATCGCAGGCAGAGAAATCATCCATTTCAGCAAGATGCTAGAACAAAGGCGAATGAAACTTGCCGGGCATGTGCTACGTTCCAGTTCGACAGACCCAATGAGACAGATAAGCTATCAACCTGATAGTGCAAACCCTTGCATGATCGGAACCCGTAGGGTAGGCCGCCCCAGACGGCAATGGTTACACAACAGTAATGCTCTTATACACACGGCATTAACAGGTAATGACAACTACACGGGGTCTGAAGCTCAATCCGCTAGGCGTTCAATTTAAATTACCCTAAACCCTATAAACCCTGGCTTGAGGATGAATCGCCTTGCGATTTGTGTTCATACATAGGGCTATGGGGGTGAGACAGGGTCCATCTCGGCATCATCACTGTCGTCATCAGATTTCCTAAATACCTGAGCTATTCAAGGGCCTGCTGAACACGGCGCTGCAATACCCCAAAGTTCGGAGTAGTCTGCCTTCAATCTGGTCTCGTACGGTTTAAGTTTACGATCTTCGTTGAGGAGAATTGGCCTCTCGATGTTAGAAGCTGAAGGAAACGATCAAGGCAGCTCGCTAGCACCAGCCCTCGTGCCCCATGTATATATCCTCGATCGGAGTGGCTCCGTTTTGCCACTCCCCTGAACCCTAAACCGGAAAGCCCTTGTTCAAGTAGTCTGGTCAACATGGCCGAGGAATTATGTCGGGAAGCTCGCGGGCACAGAAGGCTGGGCTATCGATTGGGAGTCTTTCTTCAGTGAGGTTGTTCTTGTTCGCGGTAAGCGGGACGCCTTTGCTACTTGTACTTTTGATGCCACAACCCCAAACCCTGAACCTGCAGGCGTTTCACTAAACAGGGTTTCCTTTTGGACGTTTGGGTTCCTTGCTTCAGTTCCCCTCCTCGTCTACCCCTTCTCCACCACAAAGAATCAGGTGCCACGCCTGAAGACTTTGCGACGTCCCAGACGCTGCTGGCAGAGGGCGAGGTGCTCCCTCCCGAGAGTTCTTGGTGTTTCATGTACGTAGGTGTTTAAACAATTAGAAGAGGGTATGAAGATGTTTGAAGGTAATGATCCTGTTTATTTATTTTATTTAATGCAGCTGGAACCACTAATTTCTACTTTTCTCACCCTACATTGGCAAAAGAGAGGTCCCCGCTGTCAGGTCAGAGATCTGGGTTCGAAGGAGTTTTAAGGCTTTGGGCTTGAGGGTGCAGGCCGTCAGAATTTTGGGTGCAGGGGGTTCGAGCTATTCCGGGTTTAGGGTTCCCGCATTCTGTTCAGAAGGTGAGGTGGCTGGCTTGCGAGTGCGCATAAACCCGCCAGCTGCGCGCCAAAACTTGGCCATAATTGTAGAGCACCGCAAAAACCCGCCGCATAGCAACTTGATGACGTCGGTAGCGTGCCTCTGCTTCTGACCATGAGGTCACAATCACTCGGAAAAGTATCTCTCTTCAGTCCCGCTGTCGTCACTAAGTACACTCTAACCAACAATTACCACCAAAGGACTAGTCTAATATTCAGGCTATTAAGGCCCCTGTATTAGACAAAGTTTTGGCAAATGTGGTTTTGCTGCCCTTTCTTCAGGACAGTGATAGTATTAATGAGTAGCAGCAGCAGCAGCGGTGGCAGTAGCAGTTATGGTAGCAGCAGCAGTAGTAATAGCAGTAGTCGTCGTGGTAGTGGTGGTAGTAGTTGGTAGGTATTCCTCATGCTCAGGCCCTTCAGGAATACGGTAGGGAGGGGAATCGTCATTTCTGCGTCTACGGCCAACGGTAAGCAGGACCTGTATGCGGCCATGCAGAAGTTCCAGCCCACTCGCAGCGTTCCCTGGCCGCACGTTCGAAGCGATACATGGGTTGGATGTATGACCCTCAAGCCTAGAAGCCCCAATTTCGACGCTAAAGAGCAAAGAACAGGCCAATTTTATAAGGGCCCAAATAATTACCTACACTTTTTTGAGGGGTTCCTTACAATAATTACAGCATAATGGGCCCCAAAACCCTAGTCTAACTATTAAGGCCCGACTTGTCATTTAACCACCACGAGTCGGCTCCCAGAGGTGCCGAGTTGGCTTATAGGGCCGATGTCGGACTCCCTTCCTATCCTTTTTTTGGGGGGGCTGGATGTTATAAGGTTTGAATACCTACCAACATGATTGTTTGGCTCTTTTAAAAAAATGTGTATATGTATATATACACCCAAACCCTAGTCTTGTCCTGTTCCCGTCACTCAAGCCCACATATTTCCCATCAGGGCATGGCTGTTTACGTTGCAAGGCTCGGTGGAATGCTTCGAACTCCAAAGCCCCCCTACATTGCCCTACATCTGCACATGTTTTGGATTGTTGCAAGGTCAAGCTTGGGGAGTACGGCCGGGACGGCATCACCCTGAAAGGGAATGCCACTGCCCACGGCAAGTTCTGGGAGGTGCATTGCTGGGTGTTCGATCTAAATTCGAGTTGCTACAGGTAATTGAGGTCCCCTAAATCCTAAGCCCTACAGCGTATTTCCCCCCCCCCCCCCCCCCGACCCAAGCCTCGAATCATCCCCGAACCCTCCACACAAAGCACTCGGCATGAGCGGGTCTTGGGATGATTTGGGGGCTTCTAGGGCTTAGCATGCTGGGGCCGCCAAAGAATGGGCGGGTATGAAACGAACCCTGACAGTCGGATACCGAATATTACCAGTAGTGGAAAAATCGCCGGCCCCTCTTGAAGGGCAGCCATGCATTCTGGAGAACATGAAGTGTTCTCATTCTCAAAGGATCAGCTTTCCGTCTGGTCCATCTAGCTATCTAAGCCCATTCTCGTCGACAAGTCTGCAAATCAGATATTCCAGCTCCAGTGTTACAGCCGCAATGATCGGACCCGCGTTCTGGCGCATATCACAAGGAGATGTTACAGGGTGACAGGGCCTTGCGGTGCAAGTAGTCAGACCACTGCCTTCAACGACTGCAGAATTCACGATAAGATATTCCTTTGTGCTCCCTTTACTGTTTATCCGCTACAACTGATTCGAATAAAACGCATCGTCTGTTACTCGACGTTTTGGGCTCGCTAGAAGAGGCTCCGACTGACGACTCAGCCCTGCCTTTTTCTGAGGGCTGTTGAGAGAGAAGCTCTGGTGTTGAAGGTTAGGGTGTAAGGTCAAGTTTAGAGGTTAGCAGTTTTAGGGTTTAAGGTTCGGAACCTCTGCCCGTGATTGAAACGAGACAGTTCTGGCTCATCAACGGGGTTTAATGCTGAGGTTTGGGGTTTAATAAACCCATGGCAGTATTGGTAAGTAGTTTGAGGACAAACCGAACACATCTGAACACAACTCGTGGCGAGGAGTGGGTTCCTGACCAGCTGCAGAAGCTGGAGACACTGCTCAAAGGAAAGAGTCAATTCACAGCAAAGGGAGAAACAGCGTCCCGGCTGCACAGCGTGCCAGACGTTTCTTTGCAGAGGTTTGAACGCATGGCATGGTTTACTTCGTTTACTTTCGGCAAGGATGATTATCGTTGTCATGTAGTAGGAGAGGCAGCAGCCGTTGCAGCAGAACCAGTTGCATCATATAGTGGAACAATTATGAAAGGGACCCTAAACCCCTCAACCCTACACCCTACCTACCCCCTTAATTGAGCGACTCCCTTAAAGTTCTGCTGTGCCGGGACCACATACCCTGCAATGCGGGCTTCGTCCTTGCTAAGTAGGAGGGAAAAACCGCAAGCTCTAAATCCTACCGTGCCTATCTCTCGTATTCTTCGTGTACCCGGGAGATCATTGGTCTGCGTGCGTCGTTAAGGCCTTGGATACATTTTCTTTTTGTCGGGCTGCAGATTCTTAAGTCACATGGGGGACTTTGGGACGAAGGTCAGAGATACTGAGATGCCTGACATCCAAGAAGCAACTCTTCTATGTCTCATACCGCTAGACCAGCAGCTATATAGCAGGACGTCGGGTAGTCGAATCCCCAGGGCCTGAACTGCAAGTCCTGCATGCCATATGCTCGGATTTGGGTCTCTAGAGCGAGTGTAGCCCTCAGAGTCTTCGAGTTTAGGGTTGAGGGTTCAGGGTTGAAGTAGGCCCCAGGAGCCCTGCAAAGCCCCAGCAGCTGCTTTTCTCAAGCTCCCGAAACCTAAAGAAAAAAACCCGAAACCCTAAAACCCTAAACCCTAGGAGGCAAAAAACCCTGAAGCCTAAAATCCCTAAAACACTACACCCCTTAAGCTCCCAAAACTCCAAGTTGCTCAAAAACCACACCACCCGAAAGCCAAAACTCCACACGTTCAGCCGCAAAGCCCCAAATCCAAAGCCCCAAACCCTATTGGCCCCATCCATCACGTAGAAGGAGAGGTATGTATGTGTGTGTGTATAATATGTATATATATATATATATATATATATCTGCATATACACATATGTGCAGACATACATACATATAAAAATCCAAACCTTTAACCTTCACCTTCAGGCCCTAGACTGCAAGGCGCTTAGTCCCCAAGCCCTTGAGAGATGCATCGCGAGGTCGGGGAGCTCTATCTATGGGCGATGCTCCACCAGATGAAGCTTTGCAAGTCGGAGCCTGCGTGGGTTTAGAAGTTGAGAGGGTTGAGAGTTGCACTGGCAGGCACCCCAGTCCGAAAAAGGGATTTGCGGTCAGGAGGGCAACTTGGAGGCACTTCAGAGAGACCTTGTTCAAACATCGGTGTAGGGCTTTGGGTTTGCTTCAGAAAGGGGTTAGGGCTGATACTGGCAGGGCTTCTATGGTTGATAGGGGTCCGGGATTGGTGCATTACTGTGTCGCCCGGGAACCACAAAGCTGCAAAGCACTATCAGAACCATCGAAAGCCGACAGACCACTGCTCCGTGCTCAAAGCCAGCCCCAGTTTCACCTCCCCGTCAATAGAAGCTGAACATCTAAAACCAGCGCTCTTCTGAGAGATGTTTAAGTTTGAGAGCCCTACAGAAGGAAGCCTCTGCACCCCCATGGAGGAGCTCTTCTCCGCCACGCCAAAACTGGGCGAGTTCTATGCGAGGATTGCGGGCCTCGCCGGTGTGAAGAAGGCGGATCTTGAGGGAGTGTTGTCGCGATTGCTCAATGATCTCACTTTTAAAGTCGGTCTTGCGCCACCCACACTACGTCTACGCAGTTTAAATGGTCCAATGGTTCAACGTTGCGCATAGGGTGTCATTTGAGTTGCATAGGTCTCGCGATAAGCTTTGGTTTGGCTTTTATTGGGTGTAGGGGGAGGCTGTCTCAGTTTCAGAATCCGGACTGAGCCCATTGTAGCTTTCTTGCTATTCTTTGCTGGTGTTCGGGCAGTTCTGTTTTGACATGATGACTCGTGTGACTAGTCTGCAAACCTTAGATGCTGAATCCAAGCACTGCAAGTATTCGGGCCGATTGGCAATGTGACGTTACGATGTAAAGCTTGGCAACCCGATTCGGAGGACCTTGCGCGCTCGGGATTCAGGCTTCGGGGGTTGAGAGGGAGCGGCGAGCGTGTGTGGCTAGACCGGGCGGCTGGACAACGCGGCCTATTGCAGAAAGGGTATGTTTTGGGGTTTGAGTCTGATATTTTTGGCTGGACGTTGATTTACGATGGGTACTTTCAGGGATCAGGGTGCATATTAAGGTTCCGAGGCCAATGAGTCAAACACTTCCAGTAACAGTCCGTTTAACTAGTAAGTGAACCCGTAATATACCTACTCTAGTCTTACGTGGTGCTGGCAATTTACCAAACCTTGCATAGAAATCTTCATCAGCACCACAGGTGGTCAGTGGCGCCTCCACCTACGGTGAGTGGGAGCAATATTTTGTCAATCCTGAGTGATTAGAAGAGCGTGCATTAGCCATTGATATTAACTTAACCTATGGTGAAGCCTCTAGCAGCGTAGTGTGGGCGGTGATTTTGATGCTGTCCTAGACGTCCTAATAGTCACGGAATAACACTTGCCTCAGGACTCAGCTGTATTGGAAGCGGTATCATGATCATGATTCATTCTTAATTACTGCGAGCTGTTCAGACTTGCATGTACGGTTTACATGCTCTGCAGAGTAGAGTGTTTCGAGCCATGGTCTAGGGCTGGCAGAAGGAGCATTGAAGACTTGTTCAACTTTGCCTGCGTTTGTACATCATCCGTTTGCATAACGTCTGGAAGTCGTTAACCCTGGACCGGAGATCGTGAACCGTCAACCTCGGGGTCCCGACCCTCCACTCTGAACACTGAGCCTGAAGTCCAACGTTTTCTTTGAGCCTTGGGTTCAGACTCATGGGCATGCGGAAGAAACCGAAAAGCCACTCCGCGCACCTGATGCTGTTTTGCATACACGGGGTCGTTCTATGTTGAGGCTCTCTTCCTGGTTCAGGGCAGCAGGGCTTTGGGCTGTCTCTCGTTTTGTTTGTAGTGTCCGGGAAGAATCCCAACTTCAGATAATTTCTTGGAGCCAGCTTCAACATCCAAGCCATGGGGTCCTCCGCATGTTAATGTGTGCGGAGCCTGTTAAGGCACGCTACACTCACTAGTGCCAGTCTCTGTGTTTGTTGGTGTCGCTGATTGTTGACTTTGTTAGCGAGTGGTGGTTCAGCTCGTATCGTTGTGCACTCGCTTCTTCCACCTGCCGCCATGCCAGCATTTAGAACGTTGATTTTTGTGGGGGACATGCAGACAGAATGGTTTCGATCCGCCCGGCGACGATCGATGACCTACCTGGTATGCAGGCATGCGCCAGCCTCAGATTTTTGACCGAAGCGCGCGGACACATAAAGTCTACTATGGAAGTCATCATTCCTAAGCCTGGTCGACACGGCCCGCACACCGATAGGTCGAAATAGTTACAAACTGTCACCATGCTATTTGTTAGGTTTCTTTATTGTAATGATGCATCTATAGTGCAGGTGGTGAGGATAAGTCCGCGATGCTCCGTCTTCTTATTAACAAGGTTTCGCAGCCTGGGCAGTGCTGAGGCAATCTCTGCTGCCTGCCCGAGAACTACCAGATGAGCCTACGATGCACTCAGGTGTCATGATTTCCAGGATTTACGGGTTTGCCCATAGGCTCCATAGTAGTTCCTTTTGGGGGTTACCTTATGGGGTTCTATATATGGACCACAAAAAGGAACTACTATGGAGCCTCTAGGTGTTTGGGTCTTCTTCGTGACGAATCCAGGTGTGCCCAAAACGCATGGCAGGACTCTCGAGCTCCGTGCCAGATGACGCTGACGCAAAGACTTTCCCAAGCTGAGCCGAAACCCTTTCAGGGCTTGAGGGTTCGGGATTTCAAGGTTCGGGGTTTAGAGGAGTTTTGTGGTCTAAAAGCGCTGGGTTTAGAGTTTACGATTTTCTGTTCAGGGCTTAAAGGCTTTGGGTATCGAGTTTAGGGTTTAGGGCCCTGGAGCTCAGGAAGTATTATCTCTACCACGCCCTATCATGGCCGCAGTTGCCACAGGTAGCAGCCGCGGCCTCAACAATTGCAGAACTTGGCACTTCCGAGTTCATTGTCGTGTATGCAAGGGAGTTGCAGAACACGCAGGTACCTGACTAATGTGGCGCCTTTGCAATAAGGACTCCACTATTTGGGTTCTATGTTGATTCCCCGCATTGTCAGACACTCTCGTATCCTGTCGAGGAAGGGTTGAAGTTGGGCGCGGGGAGGATTTAGGGTAAGGTTCCCTCGCCCCTATAAACCCTAACCCCCCCCTCCCCCACACATGGTGCCATGGAGTTAGTTTCTGACCGTTGGCGTTTTCCGGGAAGCCTTTTGCTTCTCATTCTTCATGTCTTGTCTTCGAAATCCTAAAGGCATTCACAAGATATCGGGCCTGCAGTGTTATGTTTTATGGCCCTTTAGAATGCCCTATCTTTGCATGTAGAGACCTGGTGTACAATGCCCTATCTTTGCACCGAACAAGATTGCAACATCAATACGAGTGATCCCGATGTTGATTCAGCAGATGCACAGCATTGTGAATTTCGGCCATCACGCTGCTGAGATGCTATTTTTGTTGTTGATGGTCATGCTGATGCTGATGGCTGTGATGCTGTGGACGAGCGACGAGAAGATGAGTCTGTGAACAAACAACACGGCGCATGGTCCAACATTGAGGCAGTTTTAGAGTAACCAAGGACACCAGACCCAAAACCCTACAACCCTGGTACCCCGAATTCGATGAGCACCCTAATCTCCAACTCTAAGGTGGATAGCCAGAACCGAATCGTCGGCTACGTCCTTGCCAAGATGGAGGAGGCAATGCAGGTTTTGAGTTTCCGGCCTTGCAGATCAAGGTTTTTGGGATGAGGGTATACTATGTGAGGAGCTTTGCAGTGGGGAGTGGGGAGGTGCGGTTTTTGTGTCAGGTTTAGGTTAGTTTAGATATGAGCTGCATCCATCATGTTGTGAACTCCCCTTGCGGTGCTACATGGGCTAGACCCGGTTCTGAAGTCTCATGTCGACCATGCTGGCCAGTTTGTTGCATGTCACCCTGATGGTTCTGTTTGGGCTGGCACATTAGAATATATAGAAGCCTGAATGGTTGTCATTTTTCAATAGCACAGGAATATTAAGGGTCGCTGCGACGAGACGCAAAGAGTGTTGATGTACCGATCGAACAGTCGCAGCTACATGTCAAACGAGTGCATGTAGGCTGTCTGCATACCCCCGATTGCGAGGATGCTTGGTAATCTCGTCTTTAGGATGCAAGCGCACATATCCTAGCTAAAGGCGTTCCAGACTTCAGAGAAGTTTCGAAAGCATTTTGCAGAGTATGAGCGGGGATCTATTTGTTGCACTACCCTTGACAGTACCAGCCACACGAGTTCAAAGACCGAGTGGTTTTCAAAAGCAATAATTCTTGTCGCTGTGCGAGGTAACGCAACCACAGTTGATCTCTGTTTGTAGTCTTAGCTTATAGCCATGGAAACACTGAGGTAGAGGAACCCCGAGTTGAAATGCCTCAATCCAAAACCCGTCAGTTTTTCAAAACACAAGAGTGCTTAAACCTTAGACGGTGCACCAGCCCTGGGCCCTAAACCCCAAGGACACGGATGAAGTCCACGGCCACATCACCTCCCTCGCGGTCATGCGAAGCCAGGGTCTTGTGCTGTCTTGGGTTGAGGACTTGGTTGTTGCAGGATTTCGGGTTGTTCAGGTTTCTTTAGATTTGTTACACCGATCTCTCTCGGGAGTGGGATTTCCGGCGTCCCATTGTGATCATCCTCTGATACATTTCGGATCCTGATGATCGGAGTCTAGTTTAGACATATTTAAACTTCCCTAAGCCCTAAACCCTCGGTTAGGGGTTGGCGGATCCAGAGGCCTGAGGCACGAGTTTGGGGGCTTAGGGCCGCAGGGCTTATGAGTTTGATTGTAGGTTGCCTGGCTTGGAGCTCCGGGCTGGCATCGGGTTCCTTCAAAGGGATCCATAAGGGTTCCTTTAAAAGGAATCTATAGGTTTTAAAGGTTTAGGCACGAGGGTTTATATAGGGCTCAGGGTTTCCAGGGTGCTGGAATGTAACTTCGTGTCAGCTAGTTACATACATTCGTCGTTGGCCCGACTTGCTCTATTGCAATATGTAGATACGTACTGGTATGCACCACTAGCGGATCGAGCCCGTGCTACACCAGTGTAATTTACGATAACTAGGTTTCGTCGTGCTGGAACAACATGGAACAACGCATCACGGCGATGGCTTACCGACTTGACTGATAGGGGTTGTAATGGGCTCAAAATTGTTTTGCGACTCTAAAGCCTAAAACCACAAACCCGAAAACCAAAACACTGCAAACAATTACTCAACCTTCAACACGAAATAAACTCCGAACTCCAAGGCTACCGCCGGCTTGGGATTGCCACGGCCCTAATGAGGCAGCGGTATGCGGCAACGTTTACATTGACTCCTGCATCCGTATGAATCTGGAATCTAATACAAGAGAACCTGCGCGGAAGCCTCTATTCTTCAGGACTGCTGCTTTCAATGTGTTGAGGCCTGCGCCTTTCGGTTGATTCTCTTGAAATCTAATTTTGTTCGTGGTTGTGATGCTCTTTGAGGCACCTGAACCCACGCATAGGGCTCTTATACAATGTGATTCAGGGAAACTACCCAGGATGCTGGAAACACGGCAAGCATGCCCTGGCAAATTTGCTTGCAATGAGACCTCCGAACCCGGTAATTACAAGACTTGCGCTGAGATGTTGGTGTCTTCTTGCCTGAGCCATAAGCTAGTAACAGGCCTTTGTGCTGCTGCTGCCGCTGCTACTACTACTACTACTACTACTACTACTACTATGATATACTACTACTACTACTACTACTATGATATACTACTACTACTACTACTACTACTACTATGATATACTACTACTACTACTACTACTACTACTACTACTACTACTACTACTACTACTACTACTACTACTACTACTACTACTACTACTACTACTACTACTACTACTATGTAATACTACTACTACTACTACTACTACTACTACTACTACTACTACTACTACTACTACTACTACTACTACTACTACTACTACTACTACTATACTACTACTATGATATACTACTACTACTACTACTACTACTACTACTACTACTACTACTACTACTACTACTACTACTACCACTTCCTTGTTTGTTTCAATGACTCGCCTACTGTGGAGAGCCTGTAGTGACTGTGAAATATTCGAATTCGAACAGCTGAACTGAGCTGAACTGTGTGGCGCTGAAATGTGTCTGCACGGACGAAGCCGAATAGCCTAGGATGGAGGCCAGGCCAGATCAGCAGAGTCCAGTTTTCCTTCTGTTGTTATGTGTAGTGCGCGATGCCCTGGTTTAGGTGTGTGAGGGTTGTGGTTGATGTTGACTCGACTGGACTCAGTTGTGACTAGGTAAACGTTAGTCCTCGCGGAGCTGTCATCGGCGTGCCATGCGAGTGACAAAAACCACTACTACCTTCTACTACTTCTCCTACTACTTATACGACTACCCCTGCTTCCGCTACGACCATCACCACACTACGACCTCTGTACCACTAGCACGACCTGCAGCGTCAACATCAGGCAATCGCCGAGACTCTCTGCGGCTGCAAGAATATCCTGTGTCCTCTCCCTGGTTCGGATGCCCTCAACCCACCTCTGCGGTGAAGCGTATGAAGCGTTAAACAAAGCAGCAAGCAAACGTCCCAACGCAACCACCTGCCGCTGCAGGGCCTCAATAGCCACCATGGAGCAGTGCTTCAATGCAGAGTTCGTGTCGCTTCATGTCTCGGCCTCGGGGTTCGGTATAATCCACCGCAGCCAATTGTCAGTGGCAATCAAACAACTAAACCATTGTTTCAGGCACGGGATGTCCCCGTGACCGCAGCTGTGTCCAGCAATGTTCATTTTCGGTTAATCTTCGGTTTCTTACACCAAAACCGGCTTTCGGGTGTATATAGGGAGTTTTTGGACCGCAAGCCCGAAACCCCTCAACGCTGGCAACGGACCGGCATGCAGAAAGGCTAAACGGTGCCGGATGGTCCGAAACCTTCAATGTTTGTGCCAAACAAGATGATATTTAAACACAGCCCTAAACCCTAAAGGCTTCAGAGGATGGATCGACGCGACAGGCCGTAGGGTCATCGGATTTCCAGCATAGTACGAGTTCGAGTTCTGAATTCTGTCTCAAGGAGCCCGCTGGAAATCTTGGTGATGCTGCAACATAGCGGCCAAAATTTTCGCGAGTTAAGAAGTTGGTTCGTCCTGCACGTTCCAGTTATTGAGGCCCATATTACATGATCCCAATCGTACCGCCTTACCACAACTCAAGCATTCGATATCTAATCGCATGTAACTTGATGAAAAATCAACACCTGCCGGCATTCGCTGATGTCGTCCAGGTCCGCTATACCAACAGAGCAGCCTTCTCCCTGTATTCGGAGACCTTGGGCTTCGAAATTCAAGACATAGAGGAGAAGTACTATGCAGACAAGGAGGATGCATACGACATGAGGAAGACGCCCCGTGACTGCAAGTAGTTCGACGCATGGCTTTTTCAGGGCTTGCACTCTGCTTACACTTTCGCACTATTGGTCGGGCATATCACGATGAGGGGGTCGTGTGTGACCTGAGCCATACGTTACGGCTCGGCTCTCTTGGCCTTCCGATTTGGGCTGGCTTGCTGCACGACATCACGCCGACTAATTACCAACATTATTCCCCGGTTCCTTATTATATTATCTTTATATATCTTAAAGGAGCCCAAAACCCTTTTCAGTGCCCTGAGTCACGTAAAGTGTGTTTAGGGTTTAGAGTTCAGCTTAAACTTCGACCGGTGTGTGATTTGGAATCCCTGTCTAATCCCACACGTAAAATGCCCTTGGACAGCTTAGAGGCAGTAAGACTTCCCAAAGACAGCCATCACTTTCCATGTCAGACCGCCCGCGCTCGCCTGAGCCGGAAACTCTACCAACGCCGTAACTTAAGAAAACCCTAAATTTCTAAACACAATGTATGTGCTCGAGGTCCCTCTAAGCGGCACAAAGAGTCTTTTCATCGAGATTCCCACACCCCCTTCAGTCAGTCTAGGGATCCTTCAAGTTGAAGTGGTTTCCCCTTCGCAGGGGATCCATCGTTTCTCTGTTTCAGTGTTTTTTCAGGCTTCCGGCAGTTCAGCGATTGCGCTTCAAGCCCCGTAGCATGGTTACGCATGATTGTCCTGCTGTTTACCTACCTTTGAGACATGAGGGCATGGATGTTCCTACGTTGGAAGTCGGAACCACTCGTCTACTGCACTCCGTCGTGTAGCCATCTGGACAGGCACGGCCATGGGAGCTAGTCTTTTTACGGCATGACAGACAACACCGCAATTCGCTAAGACATGGCACCTTTCTGCGAAACACGTAAAACATGGGTCGGGAGAGGAAGAACAGCAACTGTACTAATGATGCTAGCAAGCATTCTCACGATAGTCGCAACAATCAAAGTTGTGGCCCCGTATCGTCCCACATGCATTTGTGCTCGAATGCCACTGTAAAACAAGGCGCCTGGAGTAGAGGAGTCTTCCTCTTGGCCTGCTTATCTTCTCCGTTCGGCGCTGTATATGGGTAGTTGTCAAAATTATGGCCCCTTTATTGGGTACCCTGAATATTAGATGCCGTATAATAAGGACCCAAAAAGGGACCATAATTTTGACAACCGCCGCTTTGAACCTCTGAAAGCCCCAACCCCAGACCCCAGGATTGGAATTTCAGGTTTGGGGTTTAGGGTTTTGGTTTAGCGTTTAGGGTTTTGGTTTGGGGTTTAGGGTTTCAGGTTTGGGGTTTAGGGAACGCGAGAACAGGTGCGACACATCCAGGCGGGATTCACACAAGCCTGTGCAAACAAAAAGGAACTTCATGTCTAGGAAGGGGTTTTGTAACCTCAAAAGATGCAATGAGGTTCCTTGCAGCTCAGAAGTTCACCTAGCCTGGTGGACTAGAGCGCTGAGAATCTCCCCAACATCTATCGCCCTAAGCACTCACCCGCTTCCCGCTATGCATTATGTATGCGTGTATGTGTGCACCTCTGTATCTATATCTGTACGAGTACATCAGCAGAATCAGAAATAGATACATAAGTCAATACCTAAATAAATAGATAAATAGCTAATACGTATATATATATATATATATATACATGTATGTATGTGTATGCTGTACATGAACGCCTCCACACACACATATGTATATATATATACATACATACTTTTATACATACATACATACATGCATACATACATACATACACATACACATACACATATACATATACATATACATATACATATACATATACACATACATATACATATACTTATACATGCACACACACACATATAGTATGCATATATGTGTGTATATATATATATACATATGTACATATCCAGTACACATTGCTTTGGTTTATGCAGGGCATACACACGAACTGTCTTTGCACGTGTGTGCAGCTTCGTCTTTGACTTTGTCGTTGTTGCTGCTGTTGTAAACCCTGAACCCTATCTACAACTTCGAAGCACCGCAGACTGTTAGGCTCCGACCTCTCAACCCGAGCTACCGAATTCAAAACAGCCTGAACCGTAAACCAAATCTTACAACATTCCCTAATCCTTAAGGCCCTAAACCCCGAGCCCTCGAGTCCCTGAACCCTAAACCCCACGAACCAAAGGCAACACCCCACTGTAAACGCCACTGGGGCCGAGGCTCCGAGCAGGCCTTGAGAAGCAGGAGGCGAGCCGAGGCTCAGCGAAGTCGCCGTTTTCCGTCATCTCGAATCCCCCCAAGTTGGAGCATGGGCTTAGGAGGACTAGTTCCCTTATACTTTTGCTTAAGGGCATGAGGATACTACAGTAACGTTCCAACTTTCTGGCTTCTACCGTAGGGTTTTATAGGGCTGTTGGGGTTCATGGTTTAGGGTTTCAGGTGTTAGATACCTTTAACCCAAATCCAGACTCCAAAGATGCCATAAGCCATAGACCCCTAAATCCTACACTTCAGTGAAAGGTTTGGGCTTCAGTTGCAATGGCTTTTTTTTCGAAGGGTGAAGGTCCTGCAAGTAACTTGGGTGTGATGGCGTGTTTTTTGGCTGGTGTTCATGCCGTCCTGGTTGTCGGACTCGGACGTGTTACTGCGAAGCCTTTGGCCAATTCTTGCGCGGGCGGGGTTTAATTGTTAAACGTTCTACTAGGGCTCTGAAAAAGGATTCCTATAAGACAAAAGCTCCACAAAACTTGTCGGAGTATGCGTGGTGGGTTCTTCTTTGAGAGCGGGGGGATCAGGCGTTCAGGGCATTGGGTTGGTGTGTATGGAAGTTTCATAAGGTTTAAAGTGTGTTGCCGGCGAATCCAAATCCCTAAACTCTAAACCGCACTAAACCCTCAACGCCCACAGGGCCTCAGGAATCCTGCGTTCTAAAGCTTAGGGTTTTCTTGCTTGAGATGGTTTCAGCGTTCTGGGGTCGCTCACAGCTGCAGACCTGCAAAACCTTTCACTTTTTGTTATGCCATGCGGGTGCCAAAGGACTTGTGAGACTCTCCACACAGTTTTGTGTTTATCACTCGCGGTCTCGGCTGTAGCTGAAGATGTTGAAATGACGTCTTTTCTGTTTGCTTTTTCAGCGTCTGTACGGGTGTTTCGAAAGCTTTGTTCTCCTACCTGAAAGTACCGTCTTCAGATATATATGCTAGTAGGACGTCATGAGTGTGATCAAGGGTTCGAGCTGTGGGGAACGGAGACTGGAGTGCTGTCCTGCGCGCAGGCAAGAAGAAAAGCAAGGAGAAGGAGAAGGAGGCACTATGTTCGTATTGGCTGCACTTACGGTGCTACGTACTCAGCAGCATCATCAGCATCACCTTTGCCATCATCATGATCACTTACCGTCGCCATTGCAATCTTCAGCTAATTCGTCGGCAATTATTACGATTGGGACTTCGGACGGTTTTGTGACTTGCTTCTGGCCACGAACGCCCTGAGTCTCGGAGCGTCGGCGTCTTCGCGGGATTCCCTTCAAATTGCCCCTAAAGTTTAAATGCCAGTACTATAGGGGCCTAAACAACCGCCACTATTTTGGCGCTCGTTGTTATAATAGTTATAATATAATGGGCCCCAACACCCTCTTCTAACTAGTAAGGCCCTTATATTACAAACCCTAAAGCCGGACGCCGGAATGTTGAGAACGGTGGCCGCAAGGCTAAGCTGCCACCTTTATTTCGTGGCCCCTATATGTTTCTATATGCTATACCCCCAAAAACCGTGCTATAGTCAGTAAGACCCCGGAAAGCCTGAAAATGCCAGAGTCTGACACATGGGGCGAGGCAAAGGAGAAGGAGGCCGTCGAAGCCGAAAAGGCGCCAACCGATTGCTCCTTCAAGGGAACCCTGGTATGCCTAGAGGCTCCATAGTGGTTCCTTTTGTGGTTCATATATATATATATATATATATATATATAGAATCCTATAAGGTAACCCCCAAAAGGAACTACTAAGGAGCCTGTGGGTAGAGCCTCCGAGTACCCTTACAAAGGCCCTTATGTGTTATTCCAAGCCGAATGGAACTAACCTGCAAACTTTGGACCGGCATGGGTCTAAGATGCTGATAGCGGTAGCATGGTTCAGCCGCGGGCCTTCCCGGATTTCCGACTCGGACCGTGGTATTGAAATATGTGGGATTAGGGTCGGGTTTGGAGTTTAGGAGCTTCATTCGGTTGGGGATGCATGATCATGAAGCCATATTTCATTGCTCATGCTCCGTGGTTAGCAGTCCCAGCGGTCCTGGCAAGGCCGCTGGTGGGTAGTATGGCTCGATACGGGGCTGATTTTGCAAGCAAACTTCGGTTGGATGAGGTGTGGATAGCGTTGCTATGTTGACTGTAGTTATTCCTAATGGGAATCACGTTGCTGATGTCATCGGAGATTTGCGGGGACGGCGCCCACTGTTGTTGTCAGCTTCTTCACTTTTTTAAATGATTTGCTGACATGCAGTAGTCATGATGGTTGCCGGTTCACAGCTGATGCAGGATGCGTTCTTGGGTTCAAAAGAAAGGCTGGATATAGTCGACGTGGAGTTGAAAGGCAGCTTTTTCCTGGGTGCGTGCAATCATGGCGGGGGTGTTCCACGCTTGCTTTTTTCTGAGGGGAGTGAAAACTGGGGGTGTTTCCAAAATCTGTATGTGTGCCGAGACGAACTCAAGTCTCTCCCCGAAGATCCAGACCCTGACCGCCCATAAGCACAGCCTTAAGCATTTTCAAACTTGAGCCTGACGCAGAGGTCTGCATATCTCACCGAACCACACCAGAATCCCTAATAGAGATATCGTAGACATCCCAAACCTTGTCTTCAGTATAATGATCTTATCTTAACCTCCGCTGGTGCATTTGGGAAGGCGGAGGAGCCTGCCAAGGAAGAGGAGAAGGCGCCTGAGAGCCATTGCCTTCGCTCGCCTTTAAGTTTCTGAAGATGTAAACTGGACGGGTTGTATAGTGATCTGCCTGACAGCCGTTCCAAAAAAACGTTTTAGGGTCTAGGGTCTCGTGTGAATAAGGCTGTTTAGAGTTTTTAGGTTTGCATAAGAAGGGTTGGACGAAGGGTTATAAGAAAGGATGTCAATATACCACTCCGTAAGCATCTTATTGGGGGGTCTACAAGGGGGGCTCATAGGTTCGTAGACATGTTCGTATACGGCGGACGGATGATCTATTAAAAGCTAGGAGCACCTTAGGTATCTTACTTGCTGGTCCTTATGGAAAGGACCTTCCTATTTCCGGTCTCGCGGAATGTCCTCGACACTCCAGGTTTCGAGCCTCGGGTTAAGGCGTTTTGAAGCAATGTAGGGTTTAGGATTTTTTAAGGCTGCCATGCGCTCCCGACTGTACATTGCAGAAAGCGGAGTAATTCTGGCTGGCGCGTCGGCGCAGCTACCAGGTGCGATGTAAAGGCGGGGTACGCTTGAAGGAGTTGTTTTAACCCGAGAAAGTCCCTTCTGAAGTCCCTGTACTGGTTCGGGGCGGTGTGGTCCAGGTAGTGGTGGTATACTGGTAGGGCTCTCTCTACTGTTAACTCAAACCAATAGCGGCATGGGTGGCCTCTATGCTTTGATTTAGTAAATTTAACTCTATCCTTGTAGCCTGGTGAAAAGACGACGTGGTGTAGTGGGTTATTAGGCGGTTTAGCCAAGATGTCCACGAGCTGTTGAAGTTGTCGGGCAATCAAGGTCTGGGACGGAAGGGGCGGTTTACCAGCGACTTTCCATACCCGTTCGTTGGTTACGTGCGAGTAGAACGAAGCTTTTACTCCGATACATCTTCGTAAGTATCTATGGAACCAAGCATCAATGGTTTTCAGGTGTCTGTTTTCCAGAGAGAGGACCTCGAGTCCATAAAGTAGAACTGGTACTATGCTGGCCATAAATATCGTTACTTTGGTTCTGATATTGATTCTACTGCGCCACAAGTTCTGTAGTTTGAGATACGCTACATGGCTTTTATTTTTGCGCGCTTCTATGGCGGTTTTGGTGGGATGGCTCCAGGATACTTGCGTGCCGAGATATTTAGCTTCTTCAACGTTAACTACTGGATCTCCGTTAACATAGTGTATGTGTCCTGGGAGTGATTGGGGGTGTGTGAGCAATTCAGTTTTGGTTAATTTAAGCGATAAGCCGTACAGGGAGGACTCTACCTGAATAGCTCGAAGAAATTCTTCAGCTTGCGGTTTAGTCACAGCGATCAGTAGTGTATCGTCAGCATACTCGAGATCGTAAACTGGTTTACCAACCGACCAAGTATTTGTAGGTACACCGTGTGTGCGCAATCTAGCGTCCACATCGTGCATCAATACGGTCATAACCATTATAAATAGATATGGACTCAGAGGGCATCCTTGGCGGATGCCCGTGTGCGGTTTAGCCGTTTCTTGTGAACCCTGCATGCCAAGTGTATTGAAAGATTGTCCTGAATATAGGTCTCGAATAATATCGACGTAGTGGCGGTGTACTCCAAGGCGTTCAATGGCTATACACATCGATTCATGGTCGACCTTATCGAAAGCCATCTTCCAATCTAGTAAGACTACATGCATAGGTTGTCCTGTTTTTAGGGAGTAGTCTTGTAGTCTCCGGAGGATAAATAGAGGTTGTAGTGTGCTTCGATTTGCACGAAAGCCGTATTGTGTTTCCCGAAGTATGTGATCATGTGCGGCTGCTAGTCGGCGTTGTAGCAGCGCTGCGTAGACTTTATATACTACATTGAGAAGGGATATCGGCCTGTATGAGGCGGGATCTGAGTCGTCCCCCTTTCCCTTAAAGATGCTAACTATATTAGCTTCTTTCCACGTGTCAGGAACTGTGCGCGTTACAAAGCAGTGATTGATAACCTTAAGGAGTTCCGCTTCTACTACGTAATCTAATAGCTTTAGAGTTTCTGCGGGCAGGCGGTCTGGTCCTGGGGCTTTGTTGCGCTTGAGGTCCTTTATCACATCCGTTAATTCCTGGGTTGTGAAAGGTAAAGGAGGGCGCGTTGGCGGTGTAGCCAGTGGCGGGGATTCTTTAAGGAGTTGTCTTTCTTCGGCGGTGACCGTGGTGGGGCCCCGAACACCTTGTGGTTTTCCGACCATGGTACAGGGGTGCCGTTGCGTTTTAGCCTGGATTTGCGCTCTCTAAAGCCGCGTTTGAAGGTCTTAACCACCCTCCAAAGGGATGTGTGGGATTCTGCGTTGGCCTGCGAGACCTTATCCCGCAGCCATTGCCTTTTGTGTTTTCGCGCCTTTGTCTTTAGACGTTTGTATGTGTCCACCGCCGTATTGTCGTGCGGTGCCCTTAGCCTTTTCGCCGCGTGAAGCTCCTGCGCCAGCTCGGGAGTAATCCATGGGTTGCGTGGACGTCGTGTGAGCATTGGGATGGTCTGTTTTTCGGCCTCTAGGAGAGCGTTAACAAAGTCCTGTGGTTTTATGATAGGATCTGGTGGACGTTCGGCGGCCATTATTTCTATCTGCGCTGGTGTGTACAACGGTGTGATGGTGTGTCTGCCCCCTTGCGGTGTACTCTGATTCTTGCCTTGTTCAGCTAGCTTATCTGCGTGTTCATTACCCGCGTTTCCTGTGTGGCCCTTTACCCATTGCCAGTGAACTGATGTTTGGCGGTGTACTGCCTGGTAGATTTGTTTAGCCGTTCGGACCAGCGCTTTATGTCGTTTGGCTTTGAATTTACCTGTGACCATGTGCGCTGCCCAGTGACTGTCGTAGTGAAATGTGACACGTTCCGGCGGTGTACTCAGAGCTAATATATAACGCTGCCTCCATCCAGGCGGTAAGTTCTCCCGTGTTGTTGCTTCCCACTGCTGCTCCTAGGTAGTTGGCGGAGTACTCATCAGTTTCGACTGGCCCACAGGCTTCTGTGGACCAGCCATCCTGATCTTCGATATAAATGCCCCACCCTGCCGGAGTAACACTAGTGCATTTGCCTCGGGATCCTGAGCCGTCTGTATACACGTCCCAGTGCGCGTTAGAATTGGAGTTGGAGGGCTCCTCCTCTTTGAGTTTTAGCTGTTGTTGTACTACGCGGTTAAAGTCCCGACGCATAATGTCGGTTACGGCGGAGTAATCATGTTTAGGGGCAGGGACATGCCTGGGCATTTTACCCGAAAGCTTAACCCTGAGTTTAAGCGTGAGAAGGTAATGATCACTGGGGAAGCCCGTATAATGATGTGCTCCGCATTTGCGCACTGATGGCAGCCATTTTCGGGAGGTGACGCATCTATCCTGACCCTGAAATCGGTAGGGGTCTACTTGCGGTTTAGCCAACGCTGCCGGTGGCAGCGTGTCTGCGCCCAGAAATTGTCTGATGTCAGCAACTATCTGAAGCTGGTCGTCTTGGAGGAGCGGTGTAGCCTGGAATTTATCCCACACGTGTAACCATCCTAGAGGGTCCAAAATAAATTGATCCCATGAGTCTGGTGGGGGATGCTTGTCCCTGTATGTAACATGCTTAAGTATGTTAGACTGTTTAAAGCTGAGTACATCCACTGCGGCGTTACCTTGCAACAGCTGAGTGTAATAATGTCGGTTAGTTCCAGGCAACTGCTTAATAGCTTTAGCCCCTTTTCCGTAGATGTGGGGACCAAGGAAACCGTATTCCGAGATAAATCGTCCCTGCAATCGTACATTGAAATCCCCTACGATATAGTATGGCTCGGGCTGAGGGATTTTAGCAATGGCATCTTCGAGTTTTTGCCAAAATGGTGCTTTTCTTACTTCGTCATCAGATTTATCGTGTGGTGCGTAAACCCCGAAAAGGTGAACGTCGCCTGATCTACAAGCTAAGATGATTTCAAGGATTCTAGAGGAATGTTGTATGACTGTTTTGAGGTGCGGTATAATCTTGGGGGAGAGCACTGCCGTAACTCCGGACCACTTGTCCTTAGGGTTACCATTGACTATGAAGAGGTGAGCTTCAGATTGGAAGGTGTAGTAGGATTTGGAGTGTGTTTCGGTGAGGAAAAGCACTTCTAAGTGCTTTTCCTTCATAAGTTGAAGGACTTCCTGATGTTTGAAAAGTTCTGCCATACCCTGCACGTCCTGCGTACCGACTGAAAGAGTCTCACCATACGCTATGGGCGGATTAGCCAGCTTTAATTTATGGTGTAGGTCTCTTTTCCTCGGGTGGGACTGTTCTAAAACTAGTCTTCTGAAGAGTTTGGCTCTTGTTATTTTATCGCACCTTTGAGCTGCTTTCAAGGGAATCCCCTGGTTCACCGAAGGTTTACCCAAGACCTTAGGCGTTATAATTCCTCCCGAGAGCCTGCGCCATTGCCTATAAAGGCGTCTACGTTGGCACCTGGCTCTGGAACCTCGACCTTTGGGAGGATTGTTCAGGGGAAGTTGAGGTTTGCACTCTTCGTTTGTCACCGAAGTGACACCCGGCGTGCCTCGTTGAGGCGGTGCTGGACTGTTAGCGGAGGAATGTTGAATTAGTCGAATTCTGTTATGTTTGGGTTTTACTCTGCGCTTAGAGCGGAAGAGCTTTGAACCCGACGCGGTGAGAATATCAACCCTATCTCCTGTGCGCTTGGCGCGTTTAATGGATTGTAGGGCGGGGGGGGTGAAATTGGCGGAGTAGCCCGGCGTTCTCATGCCTAGCAGCGCGCTCCTAGATATCTTGATATGGCTAGCAAACAATTCTTCAATGTCCCTAGTGTTGTCTTCTTCTGAGTAGTTACCCATTTTGGTGTGCATGATTCTATTGCGTGCGCGCGCCAACAATGAAACAAAGGCGTGGCTGTACCCTCTAGCTGTTCCTATACGTAACCCTCTGAAGTTGAAACTGTTAGGCACGGTGAAACTGAAGAGGCGGTGTACTCCTTGGAGCAATGTAGTGGTGATAATACCATCCATCAAGATTATTGGGGGTGAAAGCCTATTTTCCGAGGTGTAATAAAAAACTATCAGGCAGCTAGTAGCTATATGCATGAGTGCACCGTACAGACTGCATCCCTTCTGAGGTTTATGATTACTTTTAGAACGTCGATGGTGTCTTCTCCTTATAGGTGTTCTATCCCAACCTATATCATCCTGTTTTAAAGGCGGGGTAGCCTTGTGGTATCGCACCTGGCAGTCTGAAAAAGACTTGGGAGCTTTGCACCCCGAAGCTGCTTCCCTGGCGCGGTGTAACCCCCCGAAAAGTCGAAAACTGGCTTTTCCTCGCCGGCTCAAGCTCCTTGCCCCATAGAAGAAAGTTTCAAAGGGCGGGCCATGGAGCGAGCCAGGCGGTTTAGCCAAATTACCCTGTAAAATCCGCGGCCGACTGCTAGCGAGCTGAGGTCTCGAAAAAGGCAACGTCGAGAGACCATGTTGAGAAATTTCAAAGGCAGCTCCAGCCAGCAGCCAGGGCGGTGTAGCCAGAAAAGAAGGTGGGGACACCGCAGCCTCTAAAGAGGGAAGCGAGAAAACTGTGGAGGTAAACCCTCAAAACTCATCCTCCTGCTCGGCTCCTGCTGAGCCCTTCTTGCCCTTGCCTCTGCCTTTGGCCGAAGCTGGCATCATGGAGGGAGGTGGCATGCTGCTAGCAGCTGCAGCTGACACCGGCGGTTTACCCCCAAAGGTGGAAACCTTGTAGTCTCGCACTTTCTGGTCCGGCTGATTCTGCTTGTCACACAGCTCGTCCCAGGAAAAGGCAATGTCATCCACAGGCATGACATACATAGGAATTGGGAACGGGTTGGAGTCACTGCTGTGAATGAGCGGTGTACTCCAATGCCTGGAGCTTTTGCCAAGCTGCACGCCCTTTCCGGAACCTTTGGACTCCTTAAGGGCCCTTTCAAAAATCTCCTTGTCGGCTTTGTCCATCTCCAGCTGGATGCCGTAGGCCACTTCGCTCCAACATTGTTCCCAGAGTGTGTCTTCCAGGGCCGGGGCCGGCGGTTTACTCTGGATGATTGTGTGCACATCCCGAGTAATCTCCAGCCGCCCCTGAAACACACCATCCTTCTCAAAGTAGATCATCCTGGCTGCTGCACGGATCTGGTCGTTCCACTCACGGTTCTCGCTGGGCTCCATCACCGTGAGTGTTCGCCAGAGGATGATCATTTGAGTGGGCGGATTAGTCTGGGTTTCCGCCCACTTGTTCATGGCCTTGAGGAGGACTCGCACCGGGAGCTCCAACTTGCGCTGGAACTGAGGCGAAGCCGGCGTGGCACGGATGTGAAATCCTTTGGCCACCGTCTGCCCGTCTTTCCAGAGCGGTGTACCCCCTGAGCCTCCAAACGCGGCCATGAACTCCTTGCGTAGGTCCCAGGATTTGAAATACAGTGTGGTAACTGTACTCCACTTGCCAGTGCCGGCTGGCGGTGTATTCGGGTCAGTTTGCAAGGCCCCGAGATAGTAATACTCGGCAGAGTCAGAGGCGTTGTAGCTGCGCTGCTGCAGGAAGTGACGCACATAGGTGACCTGTCCCAAAAGCCAGTTGATCATGTACAGGCGCTCTCCAGGCGCCATGCTTTGATCCCAGCCGCTGAGAATAACCATCAGGCCGCACTCGCGCTTCTGCTGCGCCCTGTTCTCAGAAGCAAGCCAGCGTAGGCCTTCCTGGTTCTGCGCGATGCGGTCGTCGAGCGTTTTAACCACGTTTTCCACTTGGCTGATATAGTGGAAAAGCTCCGGGCGGATTACCCCATGGTGGTAGGCCCGCACCGTCTGTAAAACGTCCGCGCGCGTGGAAACCGTTCCGGAGAGCCACGATTGCACTGCCGCTGGGTCGTTGATATCCACCCCCAGCTGTGCTGCTGCCAGTGAGTATGCCGTGGACTCCTGCATGGGCATGGGCTGGAAAAGGTTAGCGCCCTGCCCTGCATCTGGCGGGGTAGCAAAAGGATCCGGTCCCATATCCTCCATTGTAGCATCCGACTCTGGCACCTGCGGTGTACCCAGCATAGAGCCCGAGGCTGACGGGGCTTTGCGCTTGTCCTGCCTGTGCTGAAACCAAAGCTGCTGGTTGGCGGTGTACACCGGTTGGCTCGTAATATTCTGCTGCAAACCCAGTTGCTGATGGGCTTGCGTGAGCTCTCTGGCCAGATTGGAAGGCGGGTTAGCCGGAGCTTCTCCGCCCTTTCCTGCCATTGCCGATCGAGGCAGGCCTTCCTGTGAAACCCGTGGCGGGGTACTCCCTTGAGGAGCCGCCAACAAAACTTTCAGAAACAACAAACTCTGCAAAAACCTTCCGAAGTGAAACCTGTAAGCTGCCATGAAAGCCATAACAACCAAACCATGCACATGCGCCGCTGAAAGCCGATACGCCTGGGTTTAGGATTTAGGGTTTAGGGTAAACCTGATTAAGAAACCCTGGGCCTACAACCCCAAAATAGCAGGATTCTGTTGAGGATCCCTTATAAAGGCCCAACGTTTCTTAATCAGGTTCCTACACTATGGGAGCTCCTGGGCTTAGATTCCGTAGTACAGGGGGCTTATCTCAGGACTGATATATATATATATATATATATACCTGGAGCCCGAATATGATTGGTTTAGGGTCTATTCCGCAATGAAGGGGTGCTTTAGGAAATCATATGAGCGGTGTAGGGGTTTGCAGGAGGATGTTTTTGAAGATGTTTGCGAAAGTCTGCGGGTGCCATAGTGCCATGGAGGGAGGGTGAAGGTGCCTTCTATTCCGTGTATTGCTTGCAAAGTTGTTCCGTCATTGTGGTCTCCACATCAGCCAGAGTTATCTCTGCCACGGTATTCGTTCGCCAGCTCTTGTTGCTGGAGCTAACCCTAATACTAATATAGGGGCCTTAATAAATCCTAGACTATTTTGGGGCGCCCTGGTTATAACTATAGTATAATGGGCCCCAGAAGCCTATTCTAATTGCTAAGGCCCCTGTATTATTAACAAAAGCACCGATGTATGCCGAAAGGGCTCGGGATGCCTTTGAGGCGGACTGCCGTTGTTTACCAGGGTGCCGAACAACAAGGGTGAGTCGTTTCGAGTCCACTCCATGTTCCCGTATCTTCTGTGGGGTGCGGCTGCCGACAATCCAGTTTCTTGGTCGTTCTTGCGTGCTGAAGGGCACCCGGCATGTGACTGCACTTCCCTATACGGCTGGCAGCGACTCTAAATGAACCCGAAACCCCAGGCCCCGAACCCCCAAAAGGCCCCAACATAAGCCCTTAAACTGCAAGGAAACTAAGTCCGAAGCCCACGAAGTGAAATCTGGTCTTTGCATCCCGGCTACTGCCACCCTGCCAGGCAGAAGAGAAGACCGGGGAAAAGGCCGATGCAGAGACGGAGGACTCGTCAACCCTGGCTAGACTTACCTTTAGGGAATGGAGGCATGGGGTACAATTATAACTACTTTTACTACCATGCTTCCATTCCCTACTAACCGAAGGTAAGTAGATTGTCCGTCGGTGTCCCCGTCTGTCTGTTTGTTTGCTTGCTTGCCTGTTGGTATATGAAATTAGGGGCCCGTTTAATAAGGATCCTACCATTTACGCTACCCTATTTGTCGGAAACTCCCATTTTCGTATTTTCCCTCAAGATCTGAACCTCCCGCTTCGCGACACCGGAGATAAGGCGTTAGATTTCCTCATAGCACTGGCACTTGCATTGCTCCCGAGCGGCCATGGCTTGGTCTGGGGCGGAGCTTGCAGATGGAAAGCATGCGGCACTGCTAGTGTGGGTTCTCTTTGGGCTGCACTTGCTGGCATTCGGTCGCGATGCTTCCGTGAAGTTCCGGCGGTGGATGCAAGAGAAATATGCCTCCAAGAGCACCCAGAAGCCACAGCCACGCGTCGATGAGGCGATGAAGCTCCAAACAGAGAAGAACTTCTATTTGCAAAGCTGCTTGATGCACCACGGGGCGGCGGTGTCGGTGCCCTTGCTGTGGCACGCCCCCGGCACGCGGACACTTTGCTTTATGGCTGGCATCGCATACATCGTGCATGGATGCGTCAGCTGTGGAAGGATAACCATGACTGCCAGCAGATCGCGCATGATTTTCGCCCTCGTTTACGTCGCGCTCGGGGTAAGCACATGGGAGACGCGGGTCCTGCGGGGCCCCGAGGGCACGGTCGTACAAAATATACACACCCTTACAAGGCTGATCATGACCATCGTGCAGATCGATGCTAGCCTGCACGTGCCCGCACAGTTGGGTCTGTCCGTCGTGGAGGTGCTTGGTGCATTGCAGCTCAACGGCCTATCATCTCATGCGCTCTTGGTGGTCTACAGCCAGAGTTTGGTGGCCCTTAGCTGCATGGTCGTAGGCTCACTGCAGGAGGCTTCTCTTCGAGAAAACTTTGTGGCACAGTTTCGATCGGAGGATGCTGAGGCTATGGTCCAGGGCTTCCGGCGCATGCTGCAGGGACTTTGCGATGGCTCTGTGCTCTTGGATGGCAGCTTGAATATCAAAAGCCAAAGCCAATGTTTGAGCCGGATGCTTTCGACAAAGGCAGAAAGCTTTGAATCCATGCATTTCCCGCACCTTCTCGCGGAAACAGAAAAGCGAACCTTTCGTGACTTCATCAAGGCATCCGCCCAGAATGCGGTAGAACAGGAAGGAACTCCACCTTGCATGCGGGTGTCTTTGAAGGGCCGCGAGGAGATCCCGCCAGTGTCCGTAGACCTATTCCATGTGTCGCTCTCCCATCTCTATGGCTCGGATGACAGCTATCACCTCTTGGCCGTGCGACAGGATGCCGAGCGAGACTAGGTATGACTAGGTGTCACTTTGGGAAACATAAGTGAAACATAATAACTTCCTGAATGGTGTTACGGAGGTACTCCTCATAGATACTCCCGAAGCTACAACCAAGGAGAGTATTTCCCCGACGCCACGAGCTTTCGGCATGAGCTGGTGAGGTCGAGCCTTGCACTTCGCCGAAAGGGCCGACCTGCAACTTCGATCACGTCGGACGGCTCCGCAGCATCGATCCTGCAGACCTTGCCCCAGCTAAAAGAGATGATGCTCTTGGTGGAAGCTGCAAAGGAACATCAGGATGTTTGCCAAGTGCATCTGAACTACAAGCCTTCTTCCTCAGAGGATCGTGGGATGCCAAGCCTCCGGAAATTCATCCGCCCCACGGACTGGGAGTCCGTGCGTGCTCGAGTGCGGGGCTTCGGTGAGAAGGCCACAAAGGATCCGAACTTGAAGCCCAAGCATTTCAGCAAGACGGTTTGGCTCCGAGTGATGGACCAGCCGGGGAGGTATATGCAGGCGAACAAGGCCAATCTCAAAGTGCACGGCGGTGCGTCGGCAAGCAGTCGTGAGGACGTAAAGGTCTGGCTCCATTTGTCTGACTTCGTCTTGACGGAGCGGCAGCATGTTGAACCTGAGCTGGAGGACATCGACGAGTGAGCCGAGACATCACAACTAGGGCTTGGGAAGTTTAGGATCTGGAACCCACATCGCACATGATGTCACGTGCGCACTACCCTAAACGCTAAACCTTAAAGTTACGTATAGTGAACCAGAATTTGCGGCATCCTTGTGGCCCCAAGCCAAAGTGTAGGAAGCTTGGGCACCCATCCTCCTCAATCCAGGTTCCAGCTTTCTGGAGCTGACTGCAAGTGAAGCAATTAAGTACTGGTATATGATGTAAGATATGTTATATACTTTACATGTGCATATATGTATATGTATATGTATATGTATATGTGTGGAGGCGGGTGAGCGTCTAATGCATCTATCTGTGTTTCATGCATATGGTACGGTATTCGTCGACAAAGTGAAAACGCACATTGTTCGCATGGCCAAAGTGTGGCCAGTTTCACAATGTTTGCCTGGCATTTGTTGCGTCGGATTCTTGCGAATTAAGACACACATGTCAGGCATGTCATGGAGGCATCGCCCCTCTTGTCGGCAGCCGAAGGGGTTGCAGGACAGAGGCTTCAGCCAAGTGGTCCGAGATCTTTTTGCGGCCGATCAGGTTTGGGGCTTCAGGTTCCGCAAACCTTGAGTCCTAATCGCACATCTAGAACCGCCGCCTTCAGCTAAGCTAGCAGCAACAATAATGGAGCACCTTATGTTGCACCAAAATAGGTACACTATGCTTGACGACCAGCAAAGACTGCGGCCAAGTGGCGCATCCGGAAAATGCCCTCTCTTTGGGGCCTCTTACAGTAGGGTAGGATGAAGGTGCGGTACAGCAAGTGAAGGATCCCCGGTCTAGGTTGCAGAAATTTAGAGGTTTGGTGTAATTAGGATTTGGGGTTTCAGGGTAATAAGAAGAATGGCTTTTTGCAGCTATTCCGCCCACCTTCGCCATACCCTGGGCCCCTTCTACTCTGCGCCGGTCCTCTGCCGCTTCGAGACGGCGACAGAGGGCTGCTTTCCTGGTCTCTCTACTGCTAATATATACTGCTAATATATAGAGATCTTGGTTGCGCATGGTATATCCTAACAAGTCATAAACATACACTCTGAGGGATGCTACTTCTAATCGAAATGGCAGAAAAGCCGCTGCCATAGTGAGACCCGCTCGAACCTGCTCGTTGCTTCGGCACCCCTTGTTTTCGAATTGGTGCCCGCGGCTTGAAAAGACCTATGCGAACCTCACCTCGAGAGATTCGTCGAGCATCACATGCCGAGTACTGGGCTCTTCTCATGGTTTTGGGTTGATGGTATTTTGGTTCTAGGGTTCATAAAACGTTATTTCCGAAGGCAGTCAATTTCCGCGAGCATGCTGCGAATCCGTGCAAGCTACCGGCTAAGTTCAAGGTAGCATCCAGCAGCATTGCAGCTCCCATGACATAGTACTGTCCCCGACAAGTAATATCTTCTCAAGAAGATTGGCTGTCGCACGTACCATGAGCACGGCCATCGAATTGCCAGGAGGTGGGATCTGAGAACATAAACATAGCTGCTACGACATTTTCTCGCTAGGCTGACGGGTGGAAAGGCGAGATTCCCTATAGGATCCAGGATATGTTTTCAAGACGTGGCTGTTAGAGCTGTCCAGGGCCCCGGTATCCTTGTTAACGGCTGATTGCGATCTATCTTGGACAAATCCTACATCCTCAACACTGAATTTCACAAAACCCTAGCATTTCCAAAGCCCGGGACCGGTATCTACAAGAAGCTAAGCCTCAAGCTCGCAGCTTTTGCGTTGGCAACGGCCTCGAAACCAAGCCCACTAATTCTCCTCGACCCTGGGCTTGACCCTTTGGTATTTCAGAGGGGGTCAGACAGTTCTGTTTCAGGACGCCAAAAAGAAGCGAAAGAAGAAGAACAAGAAGTGAGCTGCTTGCTCAAGCATGCCCATCAACGTCGAGCATAACATGTCGGCCGGAGACGGCTTCGGAAAGACCCACATCTCTTCAACAGCAATCCCTTCACTGACCAGCCTCATAAGCATACTCGCAGAACCAGGACAATCACAGTAGCAATGAACTGTGATACTAGTGGTACTAGTGGTGACCAAAGATGAGCACCATGGCTTTATCATAGTATTCCTCACCATAGAGCCACAAAGCCTGATCATATGGCACTTTAGCCCTAAGGTCGACTTCAGGTCAAACCCAGACAAGCGGCCCGGCACCTGGAATACAATACGAAAGAATGGTATATGAATACGAAGATGTATGATATGCCCCAATCCGTGCAGACAGACCTACACACACACAATTCCTAATCACGGTCATGCTGCATAAATAGGCGCAGTGCCCCAGCTCCAATTCCTGTGTAAGCGATTACTTCAAGCCGTTTAAACCAAAGCCCAATCACCCGCAACTCTGAGACCTTGACGGCCAAACCCCGAAGTTCCCACCAGTCACGAGACCGGTGAACTGCCCCAAACCTTAAATCCTTATAACCCAAACCGAATGTACACCCGAACTCCTCATAAGCCCCAAACCCTAAGCCCTGAGCCCTGAGCCTGATACGAAGGGGAAGGAGCCATCTCCCCCGAGCGTCGCTCTGTGGGCTCGGATGTGGCTGTAAAAGCTGGAAATCGTGGTTTTTCAGGGGTTTAGGATGTTGTAGGGGCAGGGGTTTAGGGTTCCAGGACGTGGGGATGGGCGGGGTTAAGGGATTTAGGTTTGAGGTTTTCCGAGATGGCAGGGAAGACTGTGTAAGACTAGGTTTACCCTTGGCTTCCTTTTGTAGGAAGATGAGTTTACTGTTCGAGCTTTCGCAAGCTTTAGGGTCTTTTGTTGCAGGATTCGCGGTTGGTGTAAGTAACATAATTGCGCATCGGATTCAGGGAATGACCGAGCATGCTCTGACGGAAGTTCTGAACACGAACGTTGCTGTCAGGACCGTATACCCTAACCCTCCCGTCTGCTGTAGGACTTGCACCGTAGGGTTCTGGTGCGTCCCCTGCAGTACGACCTGGTAAAGCCTTCTACCAGGTAGGCTTGCTAACGAATGAACCGGTATCGCACCAGACCTTGCCAGGCTTGTTCGAGTGCGAGTGTCAAACCGTAAACACTTAAGTGACCCTAAGCCCTTATCCCAACAAGCCTGTAAGCCGCAAACCCGGGTCATTAGTTCTCCACAGCAGAGCCTCGTTTCCTTTGGAAGCGCTCATTCCTTCGGGTGCAGGCTTCTGTTTGGGATCTACAACCCGCCGGTGCCGGTTTACGGGGTTTAGGGTTTAGGAGTTATTCGAAAGCTACAGATAACCTGTTCTTTTGAGGGTCGGTTCAGGGCTTACCTTGCGAGGAGCAGCTTCAGTTCAAGGGGTTTTGGGTTTAGGATTCAGCCCAAAGCTACAGAAACAACTGTTGTTTTGAGGGTCCCGATGATGAGGCCCTGGCTGCTTAGCAGATCAGTATGGATATAGTGGTAGCAGTTCTCGCATGAGTTGGTCCAGAGTTCGTCTTGTTTCCCTTTGAGCTGTTGTCAAAGGCGCAGTTCTCGAACTGCAGGCAAATCTCCGATGCCACAATCCCCCACATTCAGCCCTGAAACGTTATCCTTTGATTCCCGTACGACGTAGGATATTGGACAACTAAGTCGGAGAACCCGCCTATTCCAGGAATCCCAGGGTTGGTGAGGCAAGGTCGCTCGATATGGGAATACCTCCCTTGATATGACGGATTTGATGTATTCTTGGTATGGGATTTGCTAGTCTATACTCCCTTTGGGCAGTAAGTACCCGTAAATGCAACAGTGTCACAGTGTCTGGTTTTCTGAATTCAGATATTGTGAGCTCGGCGTCGGGAGACTCCACACGGTTTTTTGAGATAGATCGCTTGAAGTGTGAGTTGGGGCTTCGTCTCGGCATGCAGGGGACCTGTATGTCGTGTTTGTTCGTGCGCTGAACAAGACTTGCGATGTCCACAACCTATTAAAGCTTCTGCAGCAACCCCAGATACCTGCCGACATCGCACGGGCTCACAGTCAGGGGGGAGGGGCGACAAATTTCGAAGCCGTTTGCAGAAGGCGCAGCTCTCTTTTGTGACTTCAGGTACGGGCAGTCGAGCTTAGGTCTTACGAGCTAGAGGGTCAACCTCCCGCAAAACAGATGAGAGCATAGTGTACCTACAGTGAGGATCAATCCTGAAACCTGGAGCCGCTGGCCCCCCCAGGCAAAAATGAGCCTTGTTAGACATCCCTATACCCGTATGTACGTAGGACCTTTATGTACTACTTGAGTAACCCAGTAGAAGAAGGAGACTAGGGTAGGGAGAATACGAATCAAAGCAAAGGAACAGAAGAGTCGCAGCAGGAGGTACAAGCAAGAAGCCAGGAATAAGAGAGTAGTAGGAGAGTGGGAGTAGAAGAGGAGGAGTAGGGGCGTAACAGAATGAGGAGTGGAGGAGAAGAAATTAACAACGAAAGATCACTGAAACGGGAGAAGTGGAGCATGAGCATGGGAGTAAGTGAGTAGGACTGAGCAGGACTAGGGAAATAGGAACAGGAATCCGAGGAGAGTGAGAGTGGTAGAAAGCAGGAGTAGGGTAGTAGGAATAGGAGGATTAGTAGTAGACCTTGAGCTGCACAATCCTAAACCCGATGAGGAGCCTGCAGCCACGACATCTCAACCCTGAGCCATAGCTGAATAACTTAGATTGAATACTATACAAAGAGAGACCGATGAAATAATACATAAAGGTCCCTGCCACATACCCCTATACCGCTGGTGCTCGGGCCCAAAAGACATCAATTCTAGACCCCATGTAGATACTTGGGGCCCTCTTTTGGTAAATATTCGTTTCGAGTTTGTGTACTCCAGAATACATCCTCGATGTGGAGACGGTTGCGGCTTGAAGTTTAGGGTTTAGGGTGTGGGGTTTAAGGTTTACTGTTGTAGTCAGAGTCCAAAACTAAAGGTTTTCGACCCAACTTCTCACCCTCTAGTAGATACATAGATTCGCATAGGGTGTTGCATGACGTGGTGTGATGGTGTTCATATTATGGCTGTACATGTCAAACAATGCATGTAGACGGTGACAAACTTACATACATACACATGTGGTTTATCTTTACAACTCTATAGGCACACACACACACACGCGCACACACAGATACAGCATACCATACGTACATACGTGCCTATGCATGTATATATATATATATATATATGTATATATATATATGAATGTTTGTACACGTTTAAGCGTATAACAGGCGTATGATGTTTGATGTATAAAGCTCTGTACATGCATACGGGCCTAGATTCAGATGCAGGCAATCAAGCGCACATACATATGCGCCTACATGCGAACATACATACATGCATGCATACATACACACACACATGTGTACATACGCACCAACCAGCAATCGAAGATTACATGCATGTATGCATGGGCGCTTGCATACATACATACACACATGCACTCATTCATTGGCAGCTATCCCTTGAGTTCACGAAAGCTGAGTCGTACCCCGCTATTGGGACCCAATCTTGCTGGTGCCCATCGCTGTCCTTCCAATCTCGGGGGTAACCGACTGCACTCATCCAGAATGCAGAAAGAAACCGAGCAAACAGGAGAGCAACAGACCCAAGTCGGTCGCCAGGACGCTTGGATCAAAACTGCATGCTGCAGAAGCTAGCCTACTTCAGCATATTCGTTAGCTGGTCCAAGAAAGTTTGAAGTTCGTGCTCAAGGCCTCCTTTGGGGGCCTGTCCGCGTTTGACTTCCCCAAACACACTTTCACTTTGCCCTTCTGGAAGGCTTCCTTGACCCGGCACACATGGATCACAGTAGCTATGGCTTCAGATGGCTTCTACACTTGCGTACTCGTGGCAAAAATAGCTGGCGGATACTCGGCGTATTCCCTTCTCCTAAGCCCAAGTCCTCACTGACTATACCCATCCACGCACAACAGTGCGGTGGCCCTTGTACATGCTTACAGACGAATGCATACATTTACAAACAAATGCTTTTGCATGTATGCATACATGCGTACAAGACATACATACCTACACATGCATGCATTCAATACCACGGACTAGACGGGTGCGTATTGTGCGTTTGCCTGCATATACATACATACAGACATACATACATACATGCATATGCATATCTACGCCTCTACGCATGCACAGACATACAAGAGGCATGCGTACACAAGCACGCACATACGCACATGTTTGCATGCATGGGTACATTCAGCGCGCACACACACACACATACAATGACATGTATGCAGATACTGTATGCATGCTCGCATGCATACAACCATGCAGACACACACTGCGAAAGTATATTAGTCCAGAATGCGCACCAAACTACCCTAAAGTAATTCCGTGCACAAGCTCACACGACTGAGACCAAAGTAGCCCTGAAGTTCAGCGGCGCCTTTTCCGGTAGGGCAAAGTGGTCTTGAGCCAACGAAGGTTGGCAAAGTCTGGGGGAGAAAGGGAGGTGTTATTTTCACACGCCTCCTCGAGACTAAAGTAAAGTACTTTATTCTCGTAAACTATATAACCCCTATACATGTACAGATGTGAGCTCACGCAGAAAGTTTTGCACGGCCGTGGAGAAAAGTTGCTGTGCAACAGATGCCTCCTATCTACAGCATCTCAAAAGTTGCGTCTGTGAAAAGTTCGTTGTGCTCGTTGTGCACGTGTCGTGTCTGCGCACGGCACATCAAAGTGCAGCGTGGCCCAAAAGTGGTTGGCCCATTAAAGTGCAGCAACCAAGGTAGGACCAAACGTCAAAAAACCGTCGAAAAGTGTGCTTCAAAGATGGCCAACCATATAGGCGAAAAGTGCCATCGTCACAAAGTGGTTTAAAGCCGAGGCCTTGCCATGGCCTGCCAAAGCTCCCGAGGGATAAAGTCCCAGGTCTGAGACTGCGTGGTGGCATCCCAAAGTTGCCGGTTGACTGGCAGGTGGAAAAGTCTCCACCATGGCGAATCCTGTCGGCCCATAAGTGTGTTCAGAGCATCACACAAAAAGTATCCATCTCTGCCCGGGTGACAAAGTATCACCATTGACTGAAGCATGCAGCGCTGATCATCATTTGCAGAGTTGAGCAAAAGTTGCGAATCTCTTGGAACTGCTAAAAAGTAATCCAGATAACGGCGGTTCCATACTTGAAAAGTATTCGTCAGGTATTGGAAATACCTCAAAGTTGGGCGGAAGCCCACGGTGCAAAGTGCACCGACATTGGGATGTCGAATACCAGATCGAAGCTGTATGCTGAGGCCGAAACTGAAAAGTAAAAGTGCACTCCTGGGGCTCCAGGACCAGTTCCAATGGCCCTCCGACCAAAAGCTGTCGGCACCAGAAAAGTGCAAAGATCCACCCGAAAGTAGGGTCTGCATTTTCATATTCATCATAGCCACCGGAAAAGTTGTCCACAGCATAAAGTTGCAAAAGACCTGTGGTGAAAGTGTGGCCGGGACACCCATCAGCATGGTCTGAAACACCCACTGAAAAGCCGTGGCTGCAAAGAGCACCTGCTCTGGTGGCGTGTAAAGTCCCGGGTGTTCTCTCCCAGGGAACAACGTCTGCAAGATGCGTTCCAAAGTGAGTTGCTCACCAGGTGGAAAGTGCATCGGGTGCAGAGTGCCGGGCCTCCAAAGTTGCTCGACCTGTCTACCGTCAGCCAACATTTGCACAAAGTCGGTCGGATAGAAAGTCGACGCATATGTGCTAAAGTTGGCTTGGGGCCGAAAGTCGCCCGCAACATCTTCCAGCAAAGTGGTATTGTCCCCACCAGGACGAAAGCCGGGCGGAAAGTAGCCCTGGCTTTTTGGAGCCATCACGGCTGTGGGTCTCGCCCAAAACCGAAAAGTCTCCGAAGGATGGCCCTCAAAGTCCTCCTTGCAAAGTTCACAACAGGGGGCCCGTACTCGATAATCCCAATTGCACCTGCGAAAATGCAAAGTGCAACGAAAAGGAATAAGAAAAGTCCTTCAACCCACGGGGACAAAGGTCCTCTCTCCGGCTGCGGCGGCAGAGGCTGGCCGCAAACCTGAAAGTCCTGCGGGTTGAGAAGTGGATCAATGTCCACCGTTGTATGGCCACCAAAGTGACCTGGCTCACGGCCCAAAGTGCGGCCGAAACCTTGCTGGCGATCCAGCGCTCTCTGGAGCAAAAGTCGGATCAACCGAATTTCTCCTGGAGAAAGTGGCAGCTCTGGCCCCTCCATCTTGAAAGTCTTGCAGAAAGTTGCAGTTGCAACAGAAAGTCAGAGAGCCATGGCACGCAAAGCGAGCAAAGGACCGAAGTAAAAGTGAAAACGGTTGCGGCGAAAAGGCGCAAAGTTAAAAACCAAAACCCACGACAAAACCCGAACACCCTGAACGGGAAAGTCAAGTGAGCTTACATATGTACATTAAAAGTGGTGCCGTTGCACCGAAAAACCATCATCGGAAAAGTCATCCACCATCAAGGTTTCACGGTAAAAGTTTCTTCCTTTTCGGAACGGAGAAAACGGAAAACAGAAAGATCATCTTCAAAGTTGGTTCCAGAAAATGAAAAGTTCCAGCGACGAGCGAAAGTCGAAGACATGTCGAGACTGCACAAGCAAGCAAAAGTACATGTCCGCAAAAGTACATGTCCGCAAGAACGTGATTCTCTCAGCTCTCAAAGTCTTCTTCTCTGATGGCGGTGCAAAGTATCCTTCGCGATGTACTTCGTAAGGACATCTGCTGGGTTCAAAGTCCCAAGAACTTTCTTGATCCTAACCATACCTCTTGCACGTAAAGATATCGTAACTCAACGTGCTTCGTTTTACGGCTTGCGCCGAAACGTGAGGCAATGCTTTTGCCAACGTTACTGTCTGTGAAAATCATGGCATCCTGCCCAATCGCTGTCAACAAAAATGTTGATATCTATTGCTTTGTGCTGCGGTGAAAGTGAGAGGGTTGGTTGCATTTTCTGCTCAAAGTGCTTTGTCCCTGCCAGGTACTTCAAAAGATGCTTCACCTTTGCTTCGTGTTCTGTGGTTGGTGCAGAAAGTCCTCGGCTCAACTCCTTGACAGCATACATGATGTCAGGGCGCACGCTGGAAAGCCACAAAAGTTGGCCCACAGCGCGCCGGTAGCGCTTGTGATCCTCAGGGTCCAAAGGTTCACAGTCGAGCTGCTTCCTCAAAGCATCCGTTCCTGGCGCAAGTGCCTGCCGGCACTGTTTCAAACCGTAAAGCTCTAGCATCGTATCAATGTAGGATGGGCTCATTCCTACAGAGATGAAAGTGGAGGTGCGCTTCAGGTTGCGGCCTAGAAACGACGAACTCTGACCTTCATCCAAAGTACCTGTCACCTTAAGCAACAAGTCCTTCTGAAGATCCCGGATCAAAGTCGAAACATCAGCCCGCGAACCGAAAAACATCAAGTCATCCACATACGCCAGAACGTAAAGTTGCTTGCTGTCATGAACATAAAGGTTCGGGTCCGACTTCATGCGTCGAAAGCCGTTCTTCTCCATGACAGAGGCAAAGTGCTGCTGCCAAAGCTTAGGGCTGTGCTTAAGCCCGTAAAGGGCTTTCTTAAGCTTCCACAAAGTGCGGCCCTCTGGATAGAATTCCAGAGGGGGAATGACATAAAAGTCACCGTCGACCAGGGCATGAAGAAATGCCGTCGAAATGTCTCCGATCGAGATGTGCCATCCCTTCGCCACAGCCAAAGTCAACAACAGTCGAAGTGTGGTTAAGGACGGGGTTGAGGCGAAAGTCTCATCCTTGTCTTCCACAAGTTGAGTGTAACCTCTCCCCACAATCCTGCAGCGCACAGTCCCGTCAGGCTTGCGCACTTTAACCCACTTCGTGGAAATTGCAGACCGCAAAGTCTCCTCAGAGACCGACTCAACTGAGACTTCGTCGAAAACATGAAAGTCACGCACCGACTTCATCTCTTTTGTCATGCCTGCAGCTTCCTCTTCACGTGTGAACTCGGTCTGGTACCAAATGTGCGGATTCTCAAGTGTCTTCATCAACAAAAGTTCTTTCTCATCTTGATTCACCGACACCGGTACTTCAAGGTCCTGCTTCGTTGTCACAGCAGAGACACGAAAGTCACACACGCGAAAGCGCTTCTTGGTCTTCGCAAAAGTTACGCTGGCCATTCTCTGCACCTTGCTTGTCCCAACAGGCAAAGTCTCCGACGTACGCTTTGTCGGAGAAGAAGCAGACGCCTCCTCAAGTCGAGGCCTTGTAGCCGCAGGTTGCGGTAAAGCTGCTTCTGTTGCGGACCGTGGTTGGCCCTGTGTCTGCTGGTCCAAAGTGACGTGTGGCGGCTCAAAAGTGTCAAGGTCAGGAGGCGTAGCCCAAGACTTCAAGTCCGACAAGTCTTCTCTTGGCGGCACTGCCTCTGGCTCAACACCGCTCAAGCCGTCACCAAGCAAGTCTTCAACTTCTTGCAAAGCTTCCGGTGCAAGTGGCTCAGTCGACTCGTGCTGCTCAAAGTTCGAAAGGTCTGCTGCTGTCGCCTCCTCGGACCGCTTGGCTTGAGGAAAGACAAAAGTGTCCGTCTCAGCCTTCGAACCGGTGGGGTCCCAAGGGCGCGCAGAGATCGACTGCAAAAGGGCAAGGTCGGCTTGCCGGGAGGGCGGGTGGCGCTTGACACTGCGGGTCTTGAAGACTCCAGTGGCGTCAGCAACAAAGTGCTGATCAGACTCAGTGTCCTTGCCAAGCCAAACACCAGGCACAAAAGCTGCACGACCCTTCTGCGGATGCGGCTTGCGGAAAAGTACTGTCTCTCCAAAGCGACAGATAAAGCCGGCATATTTCTTACGCCAGCGCCGCTCAAAAGCCGTCGTTCCTTCCGCGTTGCAAAGGTAACGGTTCACAAGCCACTGCGCGTGACGAGCCAGCCAAGTAAACAAAGCTGAGTGCACCGAAAGGTCAACGTCGTAGCGCTCAAGGATCTCAAGGCGCAAAGCCTTGATCTGTCCGTACAAAGTGGCTTGCATGTTACCCACGCTGCCTTGCGCTTGCTTCCAACCGACGGGCGTCTTCCGAAAGGAAAGTCCACCAACCTCACCAGTGACAGAAGTTGCAATAGCGAGGAGGGCGGGTTCGGGGTCCGCTTGCAACACACCGAAAGTTCTGCCCGTTTCAAGCACAAAGCGACGAAGTTCAGCCTGTGAATAAGGTGTGCGGGCCTTGGTGGGGATCACAACAGAAAGTGCCATGCCCGAAAGAACATCGACAACATTCAAAATCGTGATCTGTTCCTCACCAGGCTTGTCGCCAAGAAAGCTAAAGTCCATCTGCAGCACAGGCTGCTTCAGGGAAAGTCTGCGACTCTTAGCCTGCTTGCTCTTGGAACGCACACAAATTTCACACCAGGACTTAAAAGGCAAGTGCGTCAACTCGTGTTCAAGCCGCTCCGTCAAAGTTGGCTCGCCCGGTTGCTTAAGTCCGCGAGGGCGATGCGCAACGTAGTCCGGAGCTTCCGGCTCGCACTCAACAAGTTGCAAGTCTGCCTTCTCAAAGCAAGTGGCTCCGACAAAAGGAGAGCTGATCAAGTGGCGCCGCGCTTGCGCCAATTGTCAGCGTGCCAAAAGGGCACCTCTTCCGTGTCTGGCCTCACAACCAAAGTCATGCGACCGTCGCCAAGCTGCTCTTCAAAGTGCGGACCCTCAGGCACAAAAAGTGTGTTCCGCTGTTCGTAGTGGACACGCACCCAGCAAGACGGAAAGTCAAGCCACAAGTCGTGCGTGTACGGCTGGCCTGTTGCCGGGTCCTTCTCCAAAAGTTGTTCAAGCAAAGCCTTTCGAAAGTCTTCCAGCGTTCCTGAAGAGGTCTGCTCAAGGCGCAGACGGAAAGTGTCCTCGGTGCTTTGCTCCTTGAGGCCTTTAGTGGGTTGCTTGAAAAGTGGTTGTGGGGCCTCTGCTAAAGGTTCCTGCTGCTGTTCAAGTGGTTGTGGTTTGCGTGCAGGTGTGGGTTCAGGTAAAGTTGTCTGTTTTCCAACCAGCTTGCGGCCAGTGGGCTTGGAGGAAAGTTTAAAAACAGTCTTGCCAACAAAACGTTCAGAAGCTGGGCCCTTTGGGTTAGCTACCTTACGCCAGTTGTCGGTGAAAGTCTCTTTTCCGCCATCTGCGTACTCAAAGTAGGTTACGCGTTCGTCTGAAAGGTCCTTCAGTTCTACAGGGCGATCTTTCGTCCCTTCGGGAGAAAAGAAAGTAGCTCTCGCTCTTTTGTGTATGCGGGTCAAAGTATTACCCGAGAGCTCCCATTTATCAATGTGATACTGGACGACAGGCTTAAAAACTCGGGCCACAATGGTACCTTGGGCGCTCTGTGTGTGAAAAGTGTTACACACAACCTCAAACTCTTCCCGGTTGAAAGGTGCCAAAGTGGGCCTCAAGAAAAGAAGTGAACCATGCCTAGGGATGGGCACCTTGTGTCCATCCGGTGTTTCCAAAGTGTTCGCCTTCTTAGAAGAAAGGTTCACGTCAAAGCCTGACCTCAAAAGTCTGCCAACGGACACCACACAGTAGGGAACGTCGCAAACGTAGAAGTGTAAGAAACAGGGCTGGCCCTCAAAGTCAACCTTCACAAGTCTCCTTCCAAAGACCGTCAAAGGCTGACCTGAAATGCTCCTCAAAGGTGGAGCCTTACCTGTAAGTGGCAGAAGTGGCCACTCTGAGGCAAAGTCCTTCGGGCAACAGTGAGTTGCAGCACCTGAATCAAAGAGGATCCACGGCTCGGTGTCCTCCAAAGTCGAAGCAATCAAATGCTCCTCCAAAGCAACATCCTTGAAAGTCGTATTCAAATTCTGAAGACCAAGATCCCCAACACTGAAAAGTCGTTGGTTCTCATCCGTGCGACCATTCAAGGAGAAAGTCTCAAGCGGTGCCATACAGGCCGTAGGCTCAAAGTTCTCACACTCTCCGAAACCACCAAAGCTGAAGTCTACAACTCCGTTCGTCATCCCATCAACTCTGAAAGTGTTCCCCAAACCAATGTTGCCGAGAACAACAGCCGACATGAGCAAAGTGCTCGGGCTGATGCTTGCTTTAGCCTTAGGCTTGGCTTTGGGGGTTGAAAGTCCAGGTGATCCTTGCAAAGTCACAGCCGACACGGGCAAAGTTGCCGCGCCGCTTGACGAGGAAGCCTCTTCCTTGGGCTTCGCCAAAGTTTCGGCCTTCGCCGAAGGAGCAGCCTCTGAAGGCCAAACTTCTGAAGTAAAGTCCGAAGACCAACCCCAAGGGTCAACATCCCAGGACCAAGCATCCCAAGACCAAAGTTGATCATCCCAAGTCTGATCCCAACTGTTAGGGTCGTTGTAAAGTTCCGTCACTGCGTTGATCGCCCAATCTGACCAATCGTCCTCACCAAAGTGAGACCAATCTCCTGTGTCCTCCGACGGGTAAAGTTCTTCACCTTCAACAGCTGAAACACGGTTCAAAGGACAGTTGCTCGAAAAGTGACCTGTCTTACCACACGTCCAGCAAACCGAAGTAGAACTTGAAGTGGGCTTTCCTTTTCCTTTTCCTCTTCCTTTTCCTTTCATCATAAAGTTCCAATGCTGTCCTCCTTTTCCAAACGACTTCGAAAAGTCCTTTCCTTTTCCTTTTCCTTTCTTTCCTTTTCCTTTCCACAAAGCTGCCGCTAAGGCACCAATGTCCATGGGAGCCGAAGCTCCACCAGCAAAAGTTGCATTCGCCGAAGTTTGTGCAACTGGGTTCATCAAAGGTCGTGATCTGTGATACTCAAGGATAACTTCTCGAACCTGAGCATAAGTCGCCAAAGTTTGGGCATTCAACCTAAGGTGTTGTTGTAAAGCTCCAGAAGTCTTGTTCAGCAAAGTTGCAACAAGAACACCATCAGGCAAAGGTTGTCCTGCTTGTCGTTCGTATCTACTCTTGATTGTTTCCCAAACATTAAAGTCCTGCTCAAAGGTTGCTGGGTTGAACTTAAAGTCCAACAGCTGCGTCAAAAGTGACGTGCTCCGCGTGGCTCCTGGCAGCGAGAACTTCTTGTAAAGTCTCCTCCAGGTCTCGAAACCGTTCGAATCCTCATTCTGCCGAACAACAAGTTTCGCCGAATCTTTCACAAGTTGAGAAATCAGGTAATGTAGTTTTCGGGAGAAAAGTACTCGGTTGGCGGTCTGTTCCGGGTCTGCATCACCTGTGTCCAAAGTGACTGTTAGATCAGCATCTGTAAAGTCACCTTGCGCTGCCGTTCGCATTTCGGCATTGTCCATCAAAGTCACAGCACCTACCTCGAACATCGAAATGCACGCTTTAAAGTTCCATGACCATTCTTCCCAGTCTGCTGGGTTCCCAGAGAAAGTCTCTGGCAGAGGAAGCCGAAGCTTTCCTGTAAAGTTGTCTTCACCTCCTAGTGCCATGTCGTTCTACCAAAGTTCCGTGGAGCTTTCAGCTCCGCTACCATGCGAAAGTATATTAGTCCAGAATGCGCACCAAACTACCCTAAAGTAATTCCGTGCACAAGCTCACACGACTGAGACCAAAGTAGCCCTGAAGTTCAGCGGCGCCTTTTCCGGTAGGGCAAAGTGGTCTTGAGCCAACGAAGGTTAGCAAAGTCTGGGGGAGAAAGGGAGGTGTTATTTTCACACACACACACACACACACACACCGTACATACATACATACGTACGCAGGCATTCACTCACACGCACATATGTGTGTGCAAACATGAATGTACATGTAATTATTGACCAACTTGCACCATCTTATGACGGAAGGGTGCGGAACGAGGAAGCAAATTGTCGACAGTAGCGTCGAAATCAGTATCGCCATATCTGGAAAGGACATATGTAAATTCACAAAACCAAAGCAGCAAAAAACACAGCAGACGCTACAGTGTAGAAGCATGTGCACAAACTAGAAGAAACAGGCGAGCCAACAAAAACAAACCAATACCAAGCAAAGCAACGTTTCAGAGCGAGTAGCTATTAAGAATATGCGTAGCAGTATCCGTAGGAGTATTAACACTATACTAGTACTAGTTTTTGCATTAGCATTCGTACGCTTCTACATATGGGTATTCGTATCAAGATTACTCTTAACATGAGCAACTTCGAGTTCGCCTGAACATGAGTATTCGTCGTAGCATTAGATTAGCATAACAGCATAACTATGAATGATAGTTTTCGTATTAATATTATCATAATCCGTTTTACTATCGGTATTGCTATGAGTTTTAGTACCCGTAAGATTATTAGTATTCAATCTAGTATCAATGTTAGTACTAGTATCAGAATATTTTCAATTACTAGCATTAGGAATATTTGTATAGATGTGAGTATGTTCGCATGCATGTTCGTAGGACTAAAAATCTTGATATTCGTATTGGTGCTGATTCTAGTCATTGATACTCATTTTCTTGAGTATAAAGTCACGCACGAAGATGAGCAGCCTGTATAGGGGAACACGAACATTTCTAATTTCAGCGTCTACGATTGTAGATGGCTGATGTTGCACAGAAACAGCAGCGAGACACATTCAGAGGTTGTGAGAACACACGCAAGCAATGAGCAGCCAGGGCGCAGGGTTCGTCTATAGGGAGCGGGGCTACCATATACATTTATATATATGTATATACATATACATATACATATACATATACATATACATATACATATACATATACATATACATATACATATGTATATATATATATATATATATATATGTATGTATGTGTATGTGTGTGTATGTGTATAATGATATATACACAAACTGTCGGTCGGTTAGTCGGTCGGTACGAAGGTCGGTTCTTAGATGGGTACGCCCCGTGCGTCATACATATCTGTGTTTTTCTATGGTTTTTGCGAACGGACTGCGATGCCTTGTCAAGTTCTAAGGTGTCACTATAAGAGCTGTGAGCAAGACCGTGTAAAGTGCAAGAGAAGGGGGCACGCTACGCGTCCCTCGACTCTAAGGGGGCACGCTACGCGTCCCTCATCTTTACCTTTCTATGTGACCGCCCACGCAACGTTTGGCTCAAGTCAATGCCCATAGCTAAGTGCTATAAGTGTCTTCTATCCTGAGCAATCAGAGCTATCCCGTTGCACAGACGAACCGCCGCCGGCAGTGAGTGCAAAAGGAACGGCCGCCGGTTCTGCCTGCATAGGCTTGCACGTGTGGAAGAGAGAGACAGGGTCCAGTCTGTGGAGAGTGCAAGCCAGCCACACCTACATTCATTACAGCTCTGGTGGGGAGAGCAGCAACCTAGTCGAGATCAATCCCCACGCAGGTTATCAGCCGTACGCGGCTCTGCCTTTCTACAGCAACGACTACTTGATCTACTACGACCACAATGAACTCGGGATCAAGCCAAGATACGACAATGACTTTCGGTGCCGATGTGGCAGCGCCAGCCGTTGGTGAGTCAACAGCTGATGACACAGTGGTGCAATCCGTTGATAGCTCCACGGAAGATGACAAAGGTCAATCTTCTGCGCTTGCCATTGCAAAGGCAGTTCCCAAGGTGAAAGCAAAGAGTCTACCAAGAGCATCTACGCCTTCGCGTCCGACATCCACAGGTTCGAGGACGGGCAAGGCTCCCGAACGACGAGCCGAAGCGTCTGGTTTTCAGGCACCTCGGACTACGTCCAGGGCCAAGGACAAAGGAGTGAAGACCTTGGAAAAGAAGTCAAGACCATCATCTTCGAGAAGCTCTTCAGCACGATCAAGGACTTCGGCTACTCGTGGGCGTGACAAGTCCATGACTTGGAATCGGATGGTTACCAACCAACCACGCGATGCTGACGATCTGGATATGACTCTGGACACTATCCCAGCACGTGGTGATGCGTCATCGGTGGCCACGCCAGCCATAGCCGATGGTCCGAATGCTTATCAGGAGCTGACGATTTCGCAACAGTTCGAAGCATCGAACCTTGCACAGCAGATGTACTATCGCAGTCAGATGCAAGAATACGAAGGAGTCGTCCAGACCCTGATGGACAAGATCAAGGAGATGCAACAAGAAGATGAAGGATCTGGAATTCGCATTGAAGAATTGGAACGACAACGTGACCATGCATGCTTAGCCATGAGGCACATCAACAATGTCAATCAGGAGATGAAGCGGGACTATGAAACAGCTTTGTTTCGCATGGATGAACAGAACTCTGCTCAACAACGTCAAGCACATGCCGTTGCCGAGGAGTTAGCGCAACAGCTACACGTGTTCCGCACGGAAGCAGCCACTAACTTTGTGCAGTTGGAGGCAAGAGCGCAAGGCGATGGTGAGCTTATGGCACGTGAGTATGAGAGTCTGACTCATGAACTTCATGAACATGCCAGAGAGAACTTGGTCCTCCGGTCAAACACAGCAAGTTCGGAACAAGCCTTACAAGCAATGCAGGAACGATTCCACTTGGGCAAGAACCAGGAGTTGCGGGCCGTGAACGAGATCCAAGGGCTAGCTGGAAACAGCGCAGCCATTGATCAAGAACGACTTCGGCTTCGCGAACGTCTTGGTGAAGAGGAAGAGTACCGCAAAATGGCTGTGAAGAGGATGCAAGATGCAGAGGACCGACTTCATCAGAATGAAGATCATGCAAGGCGAGCATTGCCTACCTTGCACGACGAGCTGAGTGAACTCAGGAAAACGCTCAAAGCACAGGAAGATCTTCAAGCGAGGACACGCAGCGAATTGGAGGCAGCGCGAAACTCCAATTACGGAGGAGCGACACGGCCTTCAAGCATGCCCATGTCTTCGAGGACTACTGAGTCTGGCTGGGAGCACGTAGGAAAGGAAGTAGTGCCTGCATTTTCCGTAGGAGGTGAGGTACGATCCCCTGAAATACGGTCCCCAAGTCAAGTTAGTCCAGTCGCCAAAGAGAAGTTCGCATTCTCGGAATCGGACAAGGGCAAGAACCTTGTGATGGATGGAATTCCATTCACCGGTGGAAACTTCTTCACTGGCCGCAGTTCAATGCCAATCGTGGCGGATGCAATGCCCGAGCACTACGTGCCAGGTATTAGCAGCCCAGCACTCGCGCGTTCCACGCCTAGTGCAGCCACTTTGTTCGGCATACCAAGCGGATTTCATGGGAAAAGTGATGCGGCAGCCGTGCGTGATCGACAGCTACGCGAACTCTTGGAGGATCGCGGGATGTTGGGATCGAAGTCCACAGCATCTGCCAGCTCCTCAAGACCTGTTGGTGTCGACGGCATTATCGCATCTACGAAGGGCAACGACCTCATTGGTCCCCCTGTCGCCTATGACGATTCCATCCATGAGGCAAGGAGGCGTCAGATCGAGAAAGAGGTCGCGGAACGGTACGAAGAGAAGATTGCCGATCTGCGAAGCGAAGTACTCAAGGCCCAGAAAGCCGAACAGCGTCTCAGAGCTGATCGTGATGAGTGGAGATTATTCGCTGAAACGATTCAGGAGGATAATGGAGACGATGACGGTGACGAAGCTGGCGACGAGAATGAAGATGGAGAGCATGAGGAAGGAACCGGCACGGGGTATGACCCTCCTGACCCGCCTGATGATGATGATGATAAGAAGAGGAGCGGTGGAGGCAAACCTGAATCGGATCCTGGCTCTCATGCGCGTGATCCTGATGGAGACGCAGATCCTGAAGTCACGGAGGTGAGGATTTCCAGGAGGGAGGCCGACAAAGTGACCGTTCCTCCATGGCCTACTCTCACTCACCTCAACAACTGGCGATCTGTATGCACGGCGAATGTCTTAGGAGCATCAGCCGATCCAAATCATGAGGATTGGATGTTATGGCTGGCACCTGCATTCAACCCATTCCCAGATGTCGAAGCACTGAACGATTCAGGACACAAGAAGTTCAAGAGCGTAGACGTCAAACTGGGGATCGCTATGGTCGCAATGCTACGCGCTGGTGGTGACAAATCTGCTGATCTGTACCTGGAGGTAAACCGGAAGGCCAATGATTACATCAGCAGGCCCGAAGGGAAGATCATCAAAGGACGACAAATCATTGCGATGATGTATGAAAGTTTTCGAACGCATGATCGTCTCGACATGATCATCACTCTCGAGTATCTGGTGAAACTCCAGTACCAAGGCGACAACAAGCTTCATACGTTCAAGCAGACGTGGTTGGAAGTTCTGGGACGGATGAGGCCAGAAGACATACCATCCAAAACTGCTCTCCGTGATTGCTTGTACAGCAAGATCAAGGACTCGCCCGCAATGAAGATGGAGTTGGGCATGCACTACGAACACTTGCCCTACAATCATGAAGACCGATCGTATGACAATTTGATGAAGATCATTGACCGTACCATCATGCGGAGACGAGAACAATCAAATCTCACTCAGACCCAAATTGGCTTGCGCCAGATGCTTGAGGGCAAGGATTTGCTTGCTGCACCGGCCAAGGTACCTGAGAAACCAACGCCTAACGCAGCTCCATCCGCAAAGGTCAAGGCTTCGCCGACCAAGCGGATAAAGCAACACCTGTACTACCTCAAAGCAAAGCGAAGAGTCATGCGAAGACCAAGCCAAAGCCCAAGAAGAAGACGAGGAGTGAGTCAGCGGACAACAGAGGTGACAAGAGCAAGAAGCAAATCCGCTGCAAGTTCCATTTCACAGATGCAGGGTGTCGAAATGCTGACAAGTGCCCATTCAGTCACTCGAAGAAGACTCCAGAGCGACCCTTTACGCCGAGGACGAGAACTCCAAGTCCATCTGGAGGAGGAGGAAACAGGATATGCTACTCGTTCAAGAACACAGGTTCGTGCTCAAGAGAGAATTGTCCTTTCAAGCATGAGGCAGCAGCTACCCCAGCTCCGGAACCAAAGGCAAAGGCTAAAGCCAAATCCGAAGCGAAGGCAGCTCCAGCAAAGCCGAATGCCAAGGCCAAGGCGCTCCCTGCGGCACCCGCCATAAGATTGTGCCGAAGGTGGAATCCATCAGCCCCGGCGATATGGAAGCGATCTTCAAGACAAGATGAGGAGGAGTCAGATTGTCCATCCGTTGACAGCGACGCTGATTCGGATTGTTCAACAGACGACGAATCCTCGGGACCGACTACGTCGACCCGAAAAGAGATCAAGCGTAATGTGACATTCGCCGATGACGTGAAGTTCATTTCTTCGTGTCCTAGAAGATCGAAGAAGGACAAAGAGCGGAAGGTGAAGTACGTCGACATGGAAGCGCTTGTCAACGATGAGGATCGCGCCGTGAATTTGGAATTCGCCAAGCACAAAGCGAGATTGAGGGCACAGATTATGAGAGACATGGTTGACGACGATGATGATCAATGCGGAGATCGAGTTTCATTCGTACGAATCCCAGGAACGTCTCGGGTGGAAGAAGTCTCCTTCTACGACGGTGAGGATTCCATCGTTGAGCGTGAACTCGATGCTGCACACAGCAAGCGGATCATCAATCAAGGTGTATGCAAATGCATGGTTCAACCAGTCATCCTCAAGAAGAAGATCAAGTTTCTCATGGACACTGGGTGTGGCCATGACCTCATATCTCAGAAGAAGATCGAGAAGCATAGTCTTGAGACACTCGTGACTCCAGAGCCCATATCATTTCAGACAGCAAATGGAATCACCGATACCGATCTTGTGTCGAATTTCCAGACTGAGTCGTTCGAGGAACCGATCAACGCTTACGTGTTGGACGACACACCATCGGTGCTTTCCATAGGCAAGAGATGCATGAACTTCAACTACGGGTTTGTGTGGCCACCCGGAAGGGAACCATTCATGATCAACCCGCAGGGCAAGAGGATATCTCTGTTCGTGAACGGTGACATCCCGTACATTCGCGCCGGGAGTTCCAAGTCACTTGTTCATGATGATCCGGAGGCCAAAGCGATCACCGAAATCTTCAAGAGTGTGCTAACCGCGGGTGATGTTGACGTCAGTGTCGCAGCTGCCGCTGAAGCTGCACCGAGCGAGATTGAAGCAGAAGAAGAAGGTGACGATCATGAACGACCTCCTGATCCTGAACCCCAAGAACCTCCTATAGAAGAAGTGCCAGAGTCCGAGGCCGGACGACCTCCGGACGACGACGAAGGAAAAGGAGTGGGTGAAATTCCATTGGACGGTGACGATGAGGTGATCATTGATGTGGAAGGCGACGGTGCGCCGAGCCGCAAGGCCAGAGTCGGAACACTGAAAGCCGAAGCCAAGACGTTGGCACATCTGTGTACTCATCGCTACCGCAATCCATATTGCGAATCGTGCATACGCGCGAAGATGAAGCACTTGCGGACACAACGAGGTGCGTTTCAACGTGTGATCAAACACTGGGGAGATCTTGTGACGTTCGACTTCCTCGATATGCGCAAGGCCGCCGAAGCAGGTATCGGACTCGATGATGGAGCACGTGAAGTTCTAGTCATCAGAGACATCGCCACCAAAATGATCGCAGCGATTCCCACGGCTTCAAGGAGCACTGACGAGGTCGTCATGGCCATCAGACGCCTAATGGGAAGACGCAAGATTCATATGGCGTATAGTGATGAAGCACCAGAGTTCGATTCAGCTATGGCGCAGTTGAAGATCGTGATAGATCATTCCCTTCCAGGGAAACCCAGTAACAATTCACTCGCTGAACGATCAAATCAAGAAGTGATCAACACAGTCGCAGCATCCATGCTACACGCCGGATTACCCGCCCAATACTGGTCTTTTGCGCTGAATTGCGTGATGCAGAACCTCAACATCGAAGACGTGGAGGGCGACGGTGATTCAGCATGGAAACGTATGACTGGAAAGGACTTCGAGGGAAAAGCCATACCCTTTGGGGCCAAAGTCTTCTTCAAGCCTACGGATACAAGGCCGAAGACATATGGCAACAAGTTCGATCCAAAGGGGATCCCAGGCATTTTCGCCGGATACATCATCACTGCTGGTCAAGGATGGTCCAAGAAGTATCGCGTGTGGGACATGAAGGAATTTGCCAATGCGAACTTGTCGATGGACGCATCTGTTCCCAGAAAGTTGATGAGACCGTACGAGACAGAAGTTATCTACTTCCCAGAGGAGATAACGTTTCCCCTGAAAGCCGAGTACGAGAGGATGAACTCAACCATTGAGGGACTAAGGGACAACGTTGACCTTGCTGGCAAGGAGATAAAAGACGTCGATGACGGGGATGACGGTCCGCCTGGAGGAAATGGTGGCAACGGGGATGATGATGATCAAGATGGTCTTCTTCCTCCACCGGATCCCGGAGAAGATCCCGACTTACAGGACATAGATCCATCTGACATAGAGACGGAGCCGCCTGGCGAAGTCTTCAAGTCAGCAGAACATGAAGCTATTGATGCTATAGGAGACAAAAGACTCGAAGAACTAGACGAAGAACTAGGTCTACGTGCAGCACCGCCTCCTTCTGAACCAAAGGTCACTGGAAAAGATCGACGATCGCCCCGCGAAGTCGGTCCAACCGGTAGACTCATCCCCGAAGGAGACATCGAAGAACCTGGAGAGATTATCAAGATCTTGAAAGAAAAGAAGTTGGCTCCCGAGGAGATTGAACATTGGAGTACGGGGAAGAAAGGGGACGGCATTGTATATCTCACCGATGATGGTGAAGCCTGCAAGATCGACAAAAGGGGAGTTCCGTACAAGATCCGAAGTGATGGTCGACGAACTCTTCCTACACGGCGACCTATCCATTCCTATTCTCCGGAAGCATGGAAGAAAATGAGCGAAGCGGAGAAGAAGGCAGCGTACAAGAAAGAAAAGCGAGACAAAGCTCGAGTTGCCAAGAAAGACCGGAAGAAGGCTGTGATAGGAAAGAAGATAGTCACCAAGATTTTGGACAACATGATCTTTCCCAAGATTGTTCCATGTGAAGAAATTGATCTGCAACTCAACGTGTCCATTGACGACGACGATGGATGGTCCTGGGCACAATCCTATGTGGATCAATACACACAAGAACAATTCTTGGCAGACGTCGTGCCGGCCGTTCCGGCACACATGGTCATGGATGACAACTGGATTCCGTCTATGCCGTGTACGACTTCTCACAGAAACGTACATCGGGAAAAGAATCAGGCAGGAGGATCATGCTTCAATGCCATGGTCACTCGACCCGTCACACGCAAGGAGATGGTCAACAACCCCAAGGCCATGGAAGCTTTCATGAAAGAATGGAAGGGATTGTGGGACCAAGAGGTGTTTGATTTCTCAACTACGCGTGAATATGACGACGTCGTCGCTGAGGCAAAGAAGAAAGGTGAGAAAGTACATATGGCGCGAGTACATGGACTGATATACGAGAAGAACTATCAGCTCAAAGAGGACGATCCTGCCAGGAAGTTCAAAGGGCGAGGTGTACTACTCGGTGATCAGGTCAAAGACCAGAACATGGAAGCCGCATTGTTTCAGGATTTGGGGAATTCCCCGGCTACGTTTGACGCCTCACGGTGGGCAGATTATTACGGATGCCTTCCTGGCAACGATGTCCAGATGGCGGATGCTATCCAAGCATACATTCAGGCGAGACTATCGGGCACTCCATGTTGGGTTGAACTGCCTGATGAAGCCTGGCATCCATCTGCGAAACGGCATAAATTCCGTAGGCCTGTGTGTCGCCTGATCAAAGCTCTGTATGGACATCCTGACGCAGGAACCATGTGGGAACAACATTGCCATACCGCGGTACAGAAAGTAGGATTCAAGCCGATTGGCGACGAGTGGCCATCATTGTATTTCCACCCGCAAATGAAGCTCTTACTTGTCATCTACGTGGATGATCTCAAGATGGCAGGACCCAAAGAGAATCTACCCAAGGGTTGGGACATGCTGCGCCAAGAACTCCGATTGGAAGAAGAAACGCCACTAGGTTTGTATCTGGGTTGTCGCATCTCCAAGGGCGAGGCAACGTTGCATGACAAAACGAAGGTGCAGACCGTTACCTACGACATGGAGACGTACCTGGACATGACAGTCAAGAAGTACTGCGACGTGACTGGGTTCGATCCGACAAAATTCAAGACGGTACCATCGCCGAGTCCGGCTGAGGAGACTAAGAATCACCCAGCTCGCGCTCCGGCACAGTCAGGTAAAAGCCATCGATGCACGTGGTGTGGACACACCATGCCTGTTGATAAGGACGGTCGGCTTGTTCCGCCTCCACCTATTCCCAAGGCGCCAGAGGAAGAGGAGATCAACGAGGCTAATCGCGGCGCACTTGCTCCGCAGGCAGCAAGCATTCTCATGAAATTGCTTTATGCCGCGCGCATTTGCCGCTTTGATCTTCTGCGCAGTATCAACAATCTCGCACGCAAGATCACGAAATGGACCAAGAAGGAGGATGCTCTTCTTCATCATCTCATGGCCTATGTGCACCAGTCCAAACATCACATGATGATTGGATGGGTCGGGAACTCCTTGGAGGACTCGTCCATCGGGCTGTTTGCAGATGCGGACTATGCAGGTTGTGGAGAAAGTTTGAAATCTACCTCCGGTGCTCATTTGCACATTCAAGGTTCTCACACAAGATTTCCCTTGGCGGGACTTAGCAAAAGGCAGGGGTGCTTGAGTCATTCCACACCTGAGGCCGAGATTGTCGCGGCCGACTTTGCCATGTCACGTCTTGGATTGCCTGCTATCACGTTGTGGCAGCAGCTTGGGGGGCAAGACCCCAACTTCGTCTTCTACGACGACAACCAGACCATGATCGGGGTGATTCGCACGGGCAAGAATCCGACTATGCGTCACTTGGAACGTACCCACGGCATCTGCATTGGCTGGATGCATTCTATCTTTCAGGAAGGTTACGTTTCTCTTGCCTATGAGGTCACTGCCAAGATGTCCGCGGACATACACACCAAGTCGTTCAAGGATTCTGTGTCCTGGACACACGCGTGTCAGCTCATCAACATTTTTCCGCCGGCTCTCATTGGCTCCCAAGAGATTATGGATCTGATGCGCCCTACTCATACCCAAAGCACGGATGAGAAGGGGCAACAGCATTACTCGTTCAAGAGCGAGGTGCCTTGTTTTCCTTACACGCAGACGCCGATCCTCCCTCAGGTGTTGTATCGCGCTGGATTGTCGAGTAAGGAAGGCTTGCAAGAACATGACAGTGTGGACCCCATCCTGGTTGTCAAGTTCCCGCGCATGTTGCGGGGGCCGCCTTCCGCGTTGCCGCCTGGTCGTTACCTTCGGTCGACTTGGATTCTTCGTGAAGGGCAGTGGCACCAGATGGAGGACCGTGCTGCTATCCTTGATCAACCGGGCAAGTTCGACCGCTATGTGGAGCGTGCTGTGTTTCAGTACCATCCGGTACGGGGGCATTTGCGCCCCGCCGCTATTGCGGACGTCCTTGCGCCGCCGTTTTTGCCTCCTCCTGAACCGCCTTTGGGCCAGTCTTATGTGCGCGCCCTGCCCGCCAAATGGCGAGCGGTGGTTGTCACACTGGCGCGTGCCATCCATGGGGGGTACCAGGGCTTTACATTGCCTCTTTGTTTCAACGGCCAGTCCAAAAGTCAAGCCTCTCAATTCGGTTATGACCAATGGTCGTCAGTGTACGAGGATGTATGGCATGATGCGGCTGAACAGAAAAGGGAATATCAAGGATATGATGGAGCAATTGTGCCTCACGTGGTCAATTTCGCCGAAAACAAACCCAAGGAGGGCCTGGTGATCCAATTCCTCGACCACGATGGAGGGTTGGTCCATACTTACAAGAATCCTTACAGCCGGTGGAAGTACCGTATCACTATCAAAGATGCTCCAAAGGCAGTGACGGTGTGGACATTGGTAGGAGTCGATGAGGAGAACTGGTGGAACGAGTATGCTCCAGGCAAGGATTGCATTGCACAGCATGCTCCCGATTCTCACTATGACCCTGGGCTGCAAGTAAATGTTCTGAGTATGGGGCGAGAAGTTGACGACGCCATGTGTGCCTACCTCTTCGATGTGGTGGAAGCAAGGAAAAACAACCCTAACTCCGTGATCTTCATTGGTGCAGGGGTGTTAGGCAAGAATTCGTGGCTGAGTCGGAAAATCGCTGACAACCCTGAAAGGGCCAAATTGCGGACAGACTACCCATGGGGGGAGGTCGTCCAAAGAATTGCGCGCAGAGCGGCATCATGGGGGTTCCAAATCATCATCGAAGTACCTCCTCGAGTACCAGTCCAGGAAACCAAGCAGTACAAGGGACTTCAGGAAGATGCCATGTGGAAGAGCATCAAGATCCAAGGATGCACTCACGGGCAACGTTATACCTTTCGGGATCCTGTATCTCCCGGAACCGCCGTTGAGCTCGGCTACTGCAAGGATGAATGGGAGTACATTGCCGCAAACGTCGCGTTGCATCCTAAGTCGTCTGACGTGTGCTCGTCCAAACATTTGCACATGACCGATTCGGACGCTAAGGATCGATCTGATAAATGCGAGTTGACTAGCCAAATCTCCAGGAGATTGCTTAAAGCCTTGAAATTTCAGGCAACGGGCGATGGGAGATTGGTAGCCATGCCGTCGAAGGCTGGTGGACGAAAGCCTGACCGCGTGATCGTTGACCTATGTGGCTTGGGCAATGGCTACGCCGTGCCTAAGTCCACTAAGGGATGCGCTCGCATAACTTGCAAGGAGCTGATTGGCTCTAAGGCCGATGAGGACAGCCTTATCGGTGCAATGAAGGATGCGTGCCGGAATGACCTGCGCACACCTGTGCTATTCGTGGCATCGCTTTTGCGATCAGGTGCTGGTCCTGGAAGTAGTGAAGGGGCTTGCGTGGGGGGTGAGAAACGTTCCGGTGGGAAGTACAAGGTTTTCAGAAGTGTCTTGAAATCTCTCAAACGCCTGCTGAAGAAGTGTGCGGAATTTTCCGACGTCTATTTTTCGCTTGACATGCCTTCTTCATGTTCATGTTGGTCTTGGCCAGAGTTGCATGCTCTTGTTTCAAGTGGCAAGGTGACGAAGGTTAAGGTTGATGATCATGTTGGTGCTGGTGGCGATGGTGGTGGACGCAGGATCATGTTCTCTAACATGCCTGAAGCGGATCGTTTGATGGTGAGACTGGATGATTGCTTGGACCATGAATCGAAGAGCAGTTTGTCGCAGCGCATTGATGTTTCATGGCGGTCGATTGCGAGGAATGTTCGCAGCCTTGTTCGAGCTCATGTCAGTGTCAGTCACGATGCACATGAATCTGAGGACATTGCATGGCAGCAACATCAGTGTGTAGACGCTGATGAAGGGGCTATTAGACAGCCCCAACTAAGGAACAACTAAGGTCTGACCGGACGGATCGGGGAAGGGTGCCTCTTACGGAGAACCCGGAACCGTGAAGTCGAGTAGGGTGTAGGGACTTCTCTCCTACGGAGGAAGGACCGAACCCCGAGCCATGGCTGAAAGCTACAATGCCTACGAGCTGGCCTTCGAAGGAGTGGACCACGAAGAAGTTTTCCCATCTGGTGGGATGCTGCGGACGTTTCTGAAGTTCCACAAGTTCCTGGAGATGTATTCTGGGGATCGTCGCAGAGCGTTTCGCTCCCGCCAAAGATTACGAAAGACAAAGTGGTCGACAATGATCTCATTCGCACATGGGCAGCTTTCAAAGCACCTCCGTTGGTCTTGCTGTTCACGTGTGCAAATCTGTCGCCAGGAGGGGATCTTTCCATTCGAGTCCGAGAAATCCTCAAGGCTTGCATATTTGCTGCCCCGGAGGAGTACATGGACAAGCCCTATGGGGAGATACTCGCCATGGTCATCAAGTTTGGTGGAGGTCTCAAACACATTGTTGCTGACTACGAAGGGAAGTTCAGTGCCATCACAAGATTTATGGTGGATGAGGAAGTGATCCGCGATGATGCAAAGTTGGCTGTGGTTGAACTGGAACAAGAAAGAAAACAAGTTCGGTTCGACTTGAACACTGCGACCAGGAACATCGTCAGCGCGGACGTGTACTACAATCTCGCCGTTCTCATCAACTCCGTGGAGACGCCCTACCAGACCGTGACAGACACGAGAATTCAACAATGGTATACGGTGAATCAGGACTACTACCACAAGTTGCCTATGTCAGGCAGAGCACCTGACCAATCCGACCTGTTGGGAGAGCCTACGTTATGTAGGGTGTGCAAGCTGATGTACATGTTCGCAAAGCACACTGGGTATGGGCTTCGGACCTACAACCAGGAATGTGCAGCGGGCAACGATGGCGCTACGCCAATCAACGTTCACCAGCTGGCTTTGATGATGCGCACATTGCCTCAAGGCATGGGACATCCGCTCGCCTTTGCGATGAACTCACTCCAGGCGTTCAGTGTCTGTCTCCACGTGCTTCATTCCTACGTATCATGGGTCGATCCACAAACTGGACTCCCGCATTACAGATGGTCTAACGACGTGCTCCCTGATTCCGACTACACCACGTATGCTTTCCTCAAGTACCATGTGGATGCCGTATGTGCAGCTCAGGACAAGAACGGTTTCCAATTGCCGGATGCGTTCCGTGGCTACACCTGGAATCAATGCGGAGTTGAATCTGGGTACGTGGTCGACTGCTCTACCAAACGCGCCACATTGGGCATATGGGAAGCGGAATTCCAACAGATGAGGGCACCAAATCCGCTTATGCAAGATGATGGCCTATTTCCGCCCAACCTTCAACGGCATCCTAGCTGGGTATACTCAACGGGGAGAGTTGCGATGCCTACGGCAAGCAACCTCGAACCGGAAGGAATCGTGCACCCTGAGCATGGAAGAACGCCGGAACAATCGCAAGGATCCGCTGCCGGACCTCGAGCCACCCCTAGCCACGGACCAAAGAGGGCAAGGACGGACGAGGCAACGGCATCGGCGTCGTCATCTTCTGCGGCACCTCCTCCACAACAACCGTCTTCGCAACCGGAAGAGGAACCATCGCAACCGACATGGGAGGAAGCTCCAATCCCCGCTGGCGCTCAGGAAAGTTGGTACCATTACGTCAACATCGATGAGAAGGGCTGTCGCTCGATCTTGCTGACGACGACCCGTGATCAAGACGAGTACCCACCTACCATTGATGAGACGCCAAAGTTTGTGGCCAACCACGACGTGGGGACCACACCGATTCAGCATTACGTCAGAAGACTGGTGACCTATTTGGCAAGGATCCGTTCCGTCTCTCAAAATGATGACAAGGGTCTCAACCTGAAGGTCTACGTGAAGCTGAGTACAAAGGTGTGGTTACGGATGTATTCACGGCTGTACCATGCATTGGCATTGGTATCATGCGTGCATCTTCCTTCTCCTCCGATGCTTACCTCGGCAGTGATGATCGAGGCAGACAGCGATCTTGTCGACAACGATGAAATTCCGGAAGAAGCAAGGATCAACACCATGAACACGCTGAACGGATTTCGCAATAGTTTGGGTATGGGTGGCAAACCTGATGCCGCGACTATGCGCTCTCAGTGCACAATCCTCGTCCAGGACTTTGACATGGTTGCAAGGACCAGGGGATCAACGCACACGGTGAGAGAGAACCTCGGCATGCATGGATGGAGCGAGGTCTACATTGTGAGCCCGTCGATCACCGCAGGTGCCAACTACAACTTCCAAGTCACAAAAGGATCGTTGGAATCTGTGAATGCGACATTGGATGGCTTGACTGAAGAGCAGCTTGCAACCGTCACATTGCATTACCATCTGTCTCTCCAGGCAATCCTCATCGAGAACATGTCCTTTCCGATGAGTGAGGTCGGAGACGGAGCAGCAATTCGCACTGACTTGCAGCGACAGCTCAAGATCACGTACGTTGACCCTATCATTGCGGCAGGGAAGCGTACCACGCGCCCTCCCATTGTCAACATCAATCACGACTTACGGTTCGTTGGAGCAGCTAGCAATTACCTTCAGCACAAAGCTTCTCTGTTCAACGGTTTCCACGCGCTGGGAATGTATATTGAACTGGAGTTGCGAGCCCGAGCATGCGTGGTGATTCATGGATCTTCGTTTTTGTCAAGAATGTACAGCCAGATGAAACATGCGTCATCAGGCGTGCATACACTGTCAGCCGAAAAGGTGCCAGCACCGGACAATCGGGTCAGGTTCAAATTGGGCTTTGCTATCTACGAGAAGCAGCTGTTCTGCGAGAAGATGGTATCCACGTGCTTTGTTGAGGCATCGAAAGTTCGCTCATGGGACGAAACTGTCCGCGCCGACTCAGTCGCTCACCCGTCGCTTGTCGAGATTTGGGAGGACAAGAGTGAAGTAAAGACGTCCACCAGGATTTCGCAGACATGGTTTACGGGAGAACAGCAGCAACAGATCAGGTCGGGTGCCCAGGGTGACACGGTCGCTGAATCGTCCACAGTCACCTGGCAGGACTTTGACATCGCCATGACCGTCCCCGAAGCCTACTACGACAACAGGCACTACTGGTTCCGGATCGACACCTACGCGACCCCGAACACCGGCTATGTCCAAGGGAGAACGTTCTATTGCCCTGGATGTGACGCAATGAAGTTGGCTGAGTGCTACGCACAGGCCTTCTTCAAGCCGACTGGAAACGGGTATCCTGGACACTGCAGTGGGTGCGCGCATACTTCAGCCTTGAAGATGCAGCATCAAGTCAGCTCCTTCAATGACTTAGTCGCGTCCCAGAAATACACCTTGGCTTGCGCAAAGCACCTTTATGACCTGAGGCTTCAATTTGTGGACCCTCTCATGGACATCAAGGAGTTCCTCAAAGCTTGTGCGGAAGTGGTCTACGAAGACATTGGCAAGACGGTTTCTCACTACGGTGGTCTCCGAATCACAGCCAGTCAGGCCATCGAGTACGCGGCATGGGGAAAGGCCAAACAGTTGGCATGGGACAGAGGGTACGACTCCGAAGGCAAGACATGCTACATCTGCTACTACGATGCCGGGAACTGCGCTTATGCTGTTTCATGAGAATGCTTTTGACTCCGGAGGAGCGCCAAGAATGCTACAGAGGGTCAGCCTTGCCCAAGGAGGAACTCCTGGGTGACACGGTGGAGCTGGCGCTCGGGCTTCTTACAATTGCAATGAGACACCCAAGTCATTTTCCGAATTGGGGTTGCCTTGAGGGAGCAAATGCGTGCGCGAGGGGAATCGAAAGATCATTCTTCCGCTACGCGTCGGCCGAAGCTATCGAGCTGATCACGGTTGACTCCCCGCGCAAAAGGACCCCGCCCAAGAAGAATGAAGCAGTCGCTGAGATCGTCAACAACATGTCCGCTGACCTCGTGATTGATTTCACAGTGATCGTCGATGGTGATATCTACCCCGTAGAGATTGCGAGAACCGACGAGACACATGCCGCTGACAACGTCACGGACGATCCAGGGTTCTCCGTTGCTCCACCAATACCTGCACAGGATGTAGATGTGGATGCGCAACCCGAAGAAGAACAAGGTGCAGAAGGCCCTGATCCCAGGCAGGCGATTCGTGAAGGATTTGTCGCACAGCTTCAGGACTATGTGGGAGTACTCGCTCAGGGCGAAATGTCGGTCGGAAGCGACCGCCTCACGTTCTGTATCGCTTGTGGCAGTGATCTACACACTCTGTCCAATTGCACGGAAAATTCTGCAACCCGGGATCTGGTACTTCGAGGCATCCAGATCATCAAGGAAAGCCTTCTTCGATCTCCACGTCGAGTACCTCCACAAGAGGCTGAGCCAATGGACGTTGACACCACAGACCATGTGAGTGTTGCATCCTCGGACCGACGACCCAAGGCCAAAGCCCGACCGCAACGCGGAGGCGAAGCCGTACGGGGTGATGTGGTCTTGATCCGTTATGAGAACAAACACAATCTCTGCACGGATGTGGAGAACCGTCGGGGCCTACATGATGCGTGTGGCGTACCACTGCAGGAATCAGGACCAGAGAATAGCCAGCGGGTGGTGGACCTCATTGAGCAGCTTTCGGACCATCGCGACCGACGCCTACCTCAACGAGGAGACCGTCCTAGCTTTGCTTATGACGATACCACTCAGGGCTACACCAATGCAGGCTACGAGTGCATCGGCGGCGGAAGGCCAATCCGGTGCGGGATTCTCGACCTGATCCCAACCAAGGGTGCAAGCTTCATCAACAATCGATGGGACATCGTGAATGAAGTTGTCCTTCGCAACATCACCCGTCAGCGCAGAATAAACGCGGATTGGGCGCTATCATGCATCCAATCTGACCTGCGTCACAGAATCGCCAGGCGCCCAGGCTCGGAATGGCTTGACAACAGGTGCCAGGTAGCATTCAGCAGCGTCATTCGATGTGATGAAGGAGGGTGGGTGCTGATCGAAGACTTGGTGAGGCATGAGCAACTATGGACCCATGAAAGCAGACGCATCACCGAAGCGGTCTCAAGGACCGATGAGCAACAGAGGAAGAGGGTGTACAATGAAAGACTTCAGCTATTGTTCCAAGGGAACATGCTTGCAGCCACGAAACGCCATAAGGCCAAGATTCGGTTGCAGTTCCTGGGAGTGAGAGTGAAGGACCCCGGCGTGGAAACTCTTGGATCCGCAGGTTCGAACATGTTGGTATCGGTTCCTGACCAGATCACGGAGATCCAGAACAATGATCGTTGCCGGCACAACCAGAGGTACCTGAACGTTTGCAATGGCTGGGTGAAGCCATGGGCAGTTCGGGCTACGAGTGGTCACTCTGCGCACTCAGATCCCCAGAACAATTTGCTTCAGTTGGACAAGAACAGGTTCGCAATATCTCCGTCTATGACCCTCTTGCAACGTCTTGGAGGCGCGTTCCATGCTACGGCATGCCGCAACTTGGATTCCATTGTCACGCAAGGCATCATGCCTGGTTCGGAGGACCCCGACGGGGACTTCGACCATAGGCGCCAATTTCGAGGCAACCAAGGCGGCAGACTCCACAGCTATTGGGGGGTGTTTGCACCGTTCGATCACCGGAATGCGACGACCAAGATGCGGGTACATGGACGCGATGCCAAGCACATGCCACTGGCGGTCCTTCATGTCCCATCGCAGGACCTTGCACGAGAAGATGGACGTATCACAGACAGCGGCATCATGATCGTTGGCCGGACGATACCGTTCCATTTCGTCAAGGAGGTATGGTTTTGCGTCCCGGACCCTCAAGATACACACTCTTTCGCTCTGGTGGAAAAGATCTACGATGAACGATTGGAGAAAGAGCTGGTGTTGGACTACAATGCATCACCATTGCTCCCTGAGTTCGAGAGATACCGAACGCCAAGCAAGATCATGGAATTGCTTTGCGAGATTCCTCCTGGACCCCACGACACCAGCAAGGAGCAGATCATTCGAGACCTTACGACTGTCCTGGAGTCCCACAGGGAGAACACGGTTCGGCATCACTACATGGACAAAGGGGTCAAGTTTGT
>CAJNDT010001270.1:0-68352 GCA_905221615.1 Symbiodinium sp. CCMP2592
TTCATGATGCTTGGCTCCCTAAGGTTGCTGATGGAGAGTTGCGTCGCAAGAGTCGCCAGGATGTCTCGCTGCCTCCTCTCTTTCTCGAAAGGGCTGTCTCCTGCTTGTTGCTGTTTGCCTCTGCGCACGGAGCTCGGTTACATGTTAGCTTACGCTCTCAGCTGCAGGATCCGTGTACCCAGGCATCTCGCCTTGTGCTCGGCGCACTTCCTCGCGGGAAGGTTCTTAAGCCGCTTGTGCCCGAGTTCGGCCGCTACCTCAAGGTGCTGACGTATCCTGAGACAGGTGCATTGCTGCGCTTCATGCGACGCCTTCCCAAGGGTTCCAAGGTCACTTCGCGTTTTCTGAGTGGGGGAACAAATGCCTGCGAAGTCTCCCATGTTGGTGGCTATCTCGATACAGTGGATCTCACATCACAGCTTAGGCAGGGCTCTTTCGACATTCAGGATGTCTCGCTTGCCTGTTTCGGCCGTAGCCCATTTGCTGACGATGCACCTCTTCACAAAGGTTGTAAAGCTGAGTGCCTGAGCGAGCGGTGTTTCCAGAAAGGCTTCATCACGAAGTCTGAGCTGAGCATGCTGCTTGATGTATTGCCCACTGATCGAAAATTTGCAAAGAGCAGAGGCGATTGCCTCGATTCCACTAAGACATGGACCTCAGGGGCCTTTCACTTCTCCGGCAAAGCCGGCCTCAGGTCCAACACTGTGGCATATCCGAGGACCACTGCTTTGCTTGCAGCTGTTGTTAGGGCGGTTTTCCCTAGGAGTTCCTTTTCTTCGGTTGGGTTGTTTAGGAACCTTAAGACCTGCCCCCACCGCGATGTCAATAACACTCCCGGTGTACCCAACCTGCTGATCCCTTGCTCTGACTTTAAAGCAGGGGCCGTCAGAGTTCGCCCGGCGGATCCACAGGAGCAGGAGCTTGTGCTTGAAGTGTCGCAGCGCCCGGCCAAGCTTGATGCATCGCTGGTACACTCTACTGACGACTGGTCGGGCGATCGGATTCTTCTTGTTGCTTTTCATGTTCAGGGCGCGACATCTATGAGTTGCACAGATCAGAGGAGATGCACAGACCTTGGATTTGTGCTTGACGTCGGCGCTGCTGGGGATCATGTACACGATGCTGCTGGCGGGAACCCTTCCTCTGCCGAAACTGTCTTCGTTGGTGTTCCGAGCGATCCCGAGGAGTTCATACGAAAGGCGGTGGAAGCGGGGCACCCAATGGACATGGGCATGCACGTGTGCCCAGCCGTGGACCGGGCGATCAGGGCCAACTTCTGCGACCCTCCTGAATTAGTAATCCAGCGGCGGCTATGCACTCTCGAACGGGAGAAACGGGCTAGTGTACTGGATCCTCTCGAAGCGGAGGCGAACAATCGAAGGCCACAACACATACAGACGCTGCTCCAGGGCAAGCGCATCCTCTTGTGGAAAGAGCTCCTGATTGAGATAGGCTACCCCGATGTCAAGATTCTCGACGAGGTGGAGCAGGGCCTGCCTCTCACTGGGTGGATGGCTGAGTCACAGGTCTTCGCAAGCAACCCGAGGGCGCCCACAATGTCTGTGGATACTGTCGTCGCCATGAACAGGGGCTTTCACGCTCTGGTCAAAAGGCGCCTCTCGAAGAGGCAGGATCAGGATGTCGAGCAAAAGACTTGGCTTGAGACAGAGGAGGAGATCGCTAAGGGGTGGTTCTGGGTTGATGAGTCTGGCTGCTGGGAAGGCAAGATCATCGCGCACCGGTTCGGCCTTCTTCAGAAACTCAAACTCCGCACGATCGACGACTGTAGTGTTGGGGGTCTTAACTGCACTGTTGGTCTTCCGGAGAAGATGCGAGTCCATTCTATAGATATTCTTGCATCCATGTTGCGACGCGCTCTGGAGCTTTGCGGCGGCAAGGCCACTTGTGGCTGGCTAGGCCGCACATATGATCTTCAGGCGGCCTATCGCCAGTTCGGCATAAATGTTGCTCGGGAACTCTTGAGGATTGTCGTCAACAAGCCTGGGGCGGAACAGCCCATCCTCCTTGGCGCCAACAGTCTTCCGTTTGGTGCAGTGGGTTCAGTTGCTGGCTTCCTCAGGCTGTCTATGGCTGTCTGGACTCTCGGACTGGTGGGACTGGAGCTTTGCTGGTCTGCTTACTACGATGACTTTCCGACTGTCACCAGTGAGCCGCTTCTTGAGAATACGAGCTCGTGCGTAGATCGCATGTTCAGGCTCATTGGGCTTGACTATGCTACCGAGGGCAAGAAAGCTCCACAGTTTGCGAGCTGTTTCGCGGCACTTGGAGTTCAGGTGGATCTGCAGCAAGCTCAGTCTGGCTCGATTGTTATCGGACACACCGACGCTCGGAAAGAGGAGCTGACCGCTTGCATCGATTCCATTCTTGCTGATTGCAGCATGACTTCGAAGGAAGCAGAGAAGCTGAGGGGACGACTCGTCTTCTTTGAAGGATTCACTTTCGGAAGAGTCGCTCAAGTGGCTGTCAAGTATGTGGGCCGCCACGCTCAAGGCTCGAGTGGCTCTGTGAAGTTATCTGCTGATGTCAAGTGGGCTTTGGGTATGATTAAAACTCGAATCTGTCATGCCCTGCCAGTGACTATATCGGCGAAGGCACTTCAGACCACTTATGTCTTCACTGACGGCGCTTTCGAGCAAGGTCGAGGCTCCTTTGGAGGGGTTCTGATCTCTCCTCACGGCAGGTGCGTTTCTTATTTCGCGGGAGAAGTGAGTCGTGAGGCGATGCATCATTTGCTCGCGACGTCCACTCATCCCATCTATGAGCTTGAGCTGCTGCCAGTGCTTATCGCCATGCAGGTTTGGGGGAGACTCTCCTCTCACCAGCAAACAGTTTACTATCTTGACAACGAGCCTGCACGAATCGGGATGATTAAGGGGGCGGGTGGCACTGCCATCGCGGACCTTATCATTTCCAAAGCGAGTGCACTTGAATGTGAGCTAGGCCAACACGCTTGGTACGCTCGTGTTCCTTCTCATTCCAACATCGCTGATGATCCAAGTCGCTTTTACTTTGAACGACTTCACAAGCTCGGTGCTGCGAGAGTTCTGCTTGACGAAAGCTGGGTCGCGAGCCTCGTTTTGGAAGCGGGGTGAGGCGGCCGGGAGGCTCGACGAAGGTTTCCCCTTCTCGCAACCAAGCTTTTGTGTGAAGAAAAAAGATGAGCGACTTCTGGATCTCGCAGATTGCGATTGTGACTATTATCACGCTTGCCATAAATACGATTGCAAGTGATTTTATATCTGCGCGAGAAACTTTGAGCACGGTTTGTGTTTGGAAACATAAGTGCTATTTCACCGGAGGTGACAATCACCTTATCTTTCCAAACACAAAATTTCAAGAACCTTTTGGTTTTGAAATAGTGCTTGCGAAAGTTTCTCTTTTTCCACTTCACGCTTTTCTCACATGTCGTTTATTTTACAGTACATGTGTAGGAGTCGTGCTTGCAGTTGCCTCTGATTTGTGAGCCGCTGAAGCACTGGCTCGCTGCTGGTGGAAGTTTTTGCCCGCCCTCCCGCCCCTTTTGGACCTCTTGAAGGTCGTGGGGTTGCGCTCGCATGGTGCTTTGGGCACCGTGGAGCCGTCTCTGCGCCTACCCCGGCCGTTTGAGGCGGCCGGGAGGCTCGACGAAGGTTTCCCCTTCTCGCAACCAAGCTTTTGTGTGAAGAAAAAAGATGAGCGACTTCTGGATCTCGCAGATTGCGATTGTGACTATTATCACGCTTGCCATAAATACGATTGCAAGTGATTTTATATCTGCGCGAGAAACTTTGAGCACGGTTTGTGTTTGGAAACATAAAAAAGCGTGGTCCCGATAAATGCAGCAGGCCACGGGCCTGTGCTCCCGATCGAGCGGCTCGTAGCAGTCCAGCATCTGCCCTCGGCAGTTGACGATGAAGAGCGGCGCCTTGCGCCACTCGCAGAACTCGCGCATCTGCCGACCCGTCACGCCCTTCTTCTGCCAGCCCCTGGGGCAGATGGCGTCGAAATCGGAGTAGACCTCCTCGAAGGGGAGCCGCAGCAGCTCCGCGAGCTGCCGCACCACGCAAAGCCGGTCGTCCCGCTGCTCCAAGGCGCTCTCCAGAATCTCGGAGCCCCGGAAGAGCTGGAAGGACACGTCCCGCAGGACGCTCAGGGGTCGGCTCAGCGTCACCTGCGTCTCCACGCGGTTGTCGACCACCTGCGTGCTCTGCTTGGAGATGCCCCAGTCACGCGTGGCGTCGTAGGTGTAGACCTCCTCGCTGAGCTCCATGACGACGCCTCCGTCTTCCGGGTCGCCCATCTTCCGCAGGCGACGACGTTCCGGTGGGCCTCCGCCTCGCCCAGGGAGTCGCTCTGGCCACCCTCCAGGGTGATGGGCAGGAAGAAATCCCTTTCATAGGGATTCCCGTTGCGCCGCCTCCCGCGGATCTTGACCGGCATGTGTGCGATATACTCGGTGAACTTGTCCCGGAAGAAGCTCTTGCCGAGCTTCGTGACGCGATAGGAGCCGTCGGGCTGCAGAGCGCGAACCAGCCTCTTAGTGCCGCCGCGAAGGTAAATGTAGTCGTTCGGCCCTTCGCGCACGAGCTGCTGTGCTTCGTCGAAGCGCCGCGAGGGCGGGCGGCGTCCGGCGAGCTGATAGTAGAACTGCCCGGCTCGGGTGGATTGACCGTCCGGTCTGCTCAGGAGCAGCTGCTGGCCGCTGGGCAGCCGGAGGAGCTCGGAGCCCTGGGCGGAGGTCCTGGCGGAGGCGCCGGCCTCGACGGCCCGGCGGATGTTGTTTCGTTGCTGAGCCCACGATGACATTTATTAGCCGCCTCGGCGGGACGGCCGCCCGCTCAACGCGCTAGAAGGGGCACGCGGCTTGGGCGGCTCAGTCGTGTCATCCTTCCCCGCCTCTGTCATCACCGCTGTCCTCATTAACCGTAATCCTCCTCACCGCCCCTATCCTCACTCCCTGGCCCTCACCACCATGTGCACTGCTGGTCGGCGTGCTGTCGTGTCATGCAGTCCCCGCCCTCATCGGATCCTACCAGCAGTGCTGGTCGTCGCGCAGTCGTGTCATCCGTTATCTTCACCGCTATCCTCACCGCCATCCTCGCCGGCCCTCATCAGCAGTGCTGGTCGTCGGGTCCAGCACCTCCACCTGAAACCCGTGATGGAGGGCGACTGTCAGAACCTGGTTCGCTGCAGCGAGGCCGAACGCTGCAGTGATTGTGAGGGCCCGGGCACTGCAGCGAGGCTGGTTGGGGCAGCGGCAGCGAGGCTGTCGTCGTCCCTGCCTCGCCCCGCCTCGGTGGACATTTCGGTGGAATCATTTCAGTGGCAACATTTCGGTGGCAACATTCTGTGTCGTCGCCTCGTCGTCCCGCCGTGTCGTCGCCGCATCGTCGTCCTCGTCGCGTCGTCGTCAGCCGCGTCGTCGTCCTCGTCGCGTCGTCGTCGTCGCCGCGTCGTCGTCGTCTTCGTCGTCGTCGCGTCGTCCCCTCGTCGTCGCCGCGTCATCGTCGTCGTCGTCGTCGCGTCGTCGTCGCGTCGTGTCGTCGCCGCGTCGTGTCATCCGTCCCCGCCTCTGTCCTCACCCTCGGCCCTCACCACCAGTGCTGGTCGTCGCGCAGTCGCCTCTATCCTCACCGCTATCCTCACCGGAATCCTCACCGCCGCAACCCTCACCACCTCACCCCCCGGTCCCCAGCACCTCTACCTGAAACCCGTGAGGCGGCTTCAGCGACTGTGAGGACCTGGCACGCAGCAGCGAAGCTGGGGGCTGCAGCGACTGTGAGGGCTTGGGGCACTGCAGCGAGTCTGGGGCTGCAGCGGCGCCTGGGGGGCTGCAGCTTCCCACCCCCCAACCCTCACCACCAGCGCTGGTGGTCGCGCTGCGTGTCATCCGTCCCCGCCTCTATCCTCACCGAAATCCCCACCGTCGTCGTCGCCGTCGCCGTCGTCGCTGCTTCGTCGCATCGTCCTCCTACACCGCTATCCTCACCCATCCTCTTCCAGGAAGCAGTGAGGCAGGTGAGGGAGGTGGGGATTTGGGCTGCTGTGAGGGGGCACCTGGGCGCTGTGTGAGCTAGGGCAGCGGGGAATGAGGGGAACCTCGTGCTGGAGCGAGCGGTTCCGAAGCCTCGCCACCCCCGCCAGGCCTGTGTGCCTGGGCGGGATACCCTCTCAGCCTCCCTCGCGGGGGGCTGTCGGGGAACGGAACGCTGCCCTTTTTTTTGCAGCTCGCTCGTCGGTGGATCGCGCCTGTATCCGGAAGAGGTGCCCCAAAAAAGGTGCCCCAATTTTTTCGCGCGCCGAAATTGGGGCACCCATTGGCACCGTCTGTACCGAGAAGGTGCCCCAATTGTGGTGCGAGCCGAAATGGCCGTCGGTGGATCGCGCCTGTATCCGGAAGAGGAGCCCCAAAAAGGTGCCCCAATTTTTTCGCGCGCCGAAACTGGGGCACCCATTGGCACCGTCTACGCCGAGAAGGTGCCCCAATTTTGGTGCGAGCCGAAATGGCGTCGCAAATCAGCACACGGAGAGCAGCTCCGCGCTCGTGGCCCGCGAGGCCCCGACGTAGAGGTGCTTCACCGAGAAGTGCGGGTTGTCGGCGTCGCAGAGCCAGACTCGCCCTCGGAGCGTAGCGAGGGGATTCAGCAGCGAGATTGCCAAGGCACCTGGACCTGCAGCGACTGTGAGGGAGCTGGGGGCTGCAGCGATTGTGATCCCCAAGCGCCTCGTCTGGTCGTCGCGTCGTCCTCTCGTCGTCGCGCCGTCGCGTCGCGTCGTCGCGTCGTCGTCGCCTCGTCCCTCTTTGCAGCGTTGTCCTCGGGGAGCGGTGAGGCCCGTGAGGGAGGGCTGGGGGGGCTGGTGACCGTCGCGCCGCGCCGTATCGTGCACCTAAACCCGGACACACCCAGCCGCCGCGTCGTCGTGTTGGCCCCACGTCACCGGTCTTGCACCTCGTCCCGCGCACTGGCGCGGCCCTGTTTGATGCACTGTGATGCAGCTGTGATGCAGCTGTGATGCACCTGCTACTCGCGCACTCGTCGCCGCCGCTGTGTCGTCGTCGCATCGCCGTCCCCACGTCGTCGTCCCCGCGCCCCCACGCCGTCGTCCCGTCGTCCCAACAAGCCCCTGCCCACGTCGTGCCCACAATACTCACACATTTTGGCTGGCGGAAGTGAGGGGTGCAGTGTGAGTGCTGCAGCGAGGCGGCAGCGAGGGCAGCTGGACATTTGGCAGCAAGTGTGAGGGCATGTGAGGGCTGGGCCTGGCCTGAACTGCAGTGACAGTGAGGGTATGTGGGGGCTGCAGCGAGGGTGGCAGGCGAGGGTGGCCGCGAGGGTGGCAGCGACTGTGAGAAGAGGCTGGGGCTTGCAAGGGCGACTCTGATGAGGGACTTGGTCTGCAGTGACTTTGAAGGCGCCTGAAGGCTGCAGGACGTGGAGGGTTTGGGGAGACAGGAGGGTGGGAGGCCGGGCCAATTTGGGCAGAACATTGCAGAAGCACGACCGGTAAATGGGTCGTCGTCAGGTCAGGTGTGCCCCGTTCACCGTCCCGTCGTCGTGCGTCGTCGTCGCCGCCGCGTCATCGCCGAGCCGTCGTGAGGTCGTCCGCCTCGTCGTCGCCGCCACCACTCGGCCCCGTCGCGATCGCGTCGTCGCCGGCCTGCACCTGCCGCATCAGCGCCATCGTCGCCCGTCCTCGCCTCACCCCTCCGCGTCGCCTCGTCGTCACATCCCGCGTCCCCACGCCGCCGTGTCGTCGTCGCCGCGTCACCTTTGCACGGGTGGGGATGGCACCTGCGTGGGGTGGCACCTGGGCTCCCCTTCCGCACACGTCGCCGTGCCCTTCTGCGCGCGTGTCTCCTCTCGCTCATTTGCTCCAGACTGGAATGTCGTGTCGTACCGTGTGCATGTTTGTGCCGCGCCGCGCCGCCCACGCCGCGCGCCGCCGTGTCGTGCCTTGTCCCGCACCTTGTCGTCGTGCACCTTGGCAGGCACCTTGTCGTGCACCTGTTGTGCACCCGTCACCCGCGCACTCGCGAGTTGGGTCATGCACCAGCAAGGCACCGGTCCTGCACCTGCTGCCCGCGTCGCGTTGTCGCCGCCGCGTCGTCGTCGCGTTGTCACGTCGTCGTCGCATCGTCATCGCGTCGTCGTCGTCCGCATCGTCGCCGTTGCGCCATATGGCCGCCGCTGTCGCCGTCGCCGACGCCGCGTCGTACTCCCTCACTGGGCAGTGATGCACCTCATCGATTGGACCTGCAGCGACTGTGAGGGCGTGGTGCAGCGAGGGCGAGGCTGGGGGCTGCAGGACTGTGAGGGTTTCTGGGCACTCGGCAGCGAGGGCACCTGTGAGAGACCTGGAGCCTCGTCGTCGTCGTCCTCGTCGTCGTCGTCGTGCCTCGTCGTCGCCGCGTCGTCGCATCATCGTCGCCGCGTCGGCGCCTCTACCTCCATCCTCTGCCCGAGCTCGCCGTGGCACGCCGTGGTCGCCGCGTCTCGTCCTCACCCCATTGTTTTGGACGGTGTCGCAACGTCGTCGCGTCGTCGTCGCCGCGTCCCGTTCCCATCGTCGCCTCGTCGTCCCAGCCGCATCGCCGTCGTCATCGTCAGCCGGTTCGCCACCTCCCTGCGCTCTGGGTGAGTCTCGCTCTAGGCTCAGCGTCTGGCGGTTCCGTACTCTCGAAGCTCCGCCGCACCTCCCCCTCGGGGTGGTTCTTCGGAAAACAGGGTGAGGATCTGAGTGAGGATCGACGTGAGGATCGGGTAGTCGGGTTGTGAGGATCGGAGTGAGGATAGCTCCGGTGCCCCGCCTCGTCATTGCCGTCGTCTCGCCGACATCGTGGTCGCCACACTCTTCGGAGCACCTAGCCCTCGCCCATGCACCTGCCGCCACGCCGTCATCTGCGTCCCCACATCGTCGTCTCCGCTCCCCACGTCGTCGCGCCGTCGTCCCCGCGCCGTCGCGCCGTCGTCTCTGCGCCGTCGTCTCTGCGCCGCTGTCGCGCCGTCGTCTCCGCGCCATCGTCCCCGCGCCGTCGTCGTTGCCGGTTCATCATCTTCGCGGTCGTCGTCGCGTCGCCTCATCGTTCCTTCGCCTCGTCGCCGCATCGTCGCCGCGTCGCCGCCCCTGCTCGTCGCTGCCACGTCGTCGTCGCCGCGTCGTCGCCGGGTCGGCCTGCGTCGTCGTCGCCGTCGTCGCCGCCCCGCGCCGCGTCGCCCGCCAACATTATAGTGAGCCGTCGTTTCCGCGCCGTTGTCTCCGCTGGATCGTGTCGTCGTCGTCTCCACTACGTCCCGGCCGCGGTCGTCGCCACCCCGACGCCCCCCCGCCCGCCACGTCGTCGTCGCAGTCATGTCGCCGCAGTCGTTGTCGCCCTTCGTTGCACCCCGCCCCTGCCGTCGCCCGCTCTCGCGGCTGCCCCGGGCCGCTCGCCCGCCGTCGTCGTGTGTCGCTGCGTCGCCGTGTCATCGCGTCGTCGTCGTCCGAGCCGAAGCCGACCGTCGAGCAATCGAGCGTCGCCGCCGAGCGCCCGCTCGCCGTCGCCCGTCGTCCTCGTCGCGCGCCCCCCGGTCGCCGCTCGTCGCGCCGTGTCGTCGCCGCATCGTCGTCGCCACTCTATCCTCACCTCTATCCTCGCCTATCCTCACCGTCGTCGCCCCTGCGTCGTCGTCGCCGCTGCCCGCGCCCGCGCCGTCGCGGCTCGGGGGGAACATAGGGCTAACATTTTGGGTGCATGACTCGGCTCTGCGTCGCCGTCGTCGTCGTCGCGCCGTCGTCGTCGCTCCGTCGTCGTCGCACCGTCGCCGTGCTCGCCCCACTGCCCCGCGTGCTCCGCCTGCTCGCTCCTTCTGCGCCGGCTCTGCCCGGCATCGTGGCTGCCACGCATGCCGTGAATGCCAAGCGGCTGGCGGGCTGCCTGGAATCGCGGCCGAAAGGCCCCTCCCCCTTGATGGCGTTTGCGGCAGCCCCGTAGCCCGCCGCAGCGTCGTCGCTGGAATCGAGGCCTAGGACCCTCGACCAACACCTCGGCATGCATGGCATCTGCGGCAGCCCCCGCCGTTCGAAGCGTTGTCCCCACATCGCCGTCGTCGCGTCGCCTCGTCCGAGCCGAGCGCGAGCGTCCGAGTCCATCCTCGCCGCGTTGCCGTCGTCGTCGCCGCCGTGATGCCAGTCTGCCGCCGTCGTCGGTCCCAGCATCGTCGTCACCGTCGCCGTCGTTCGAGCGCCGCGCGACGCCCCGCCGCGTCGTCGCCGCATCGTCGCATCCTCGCCGTCGTCGCCCTTCGTCTATATCCTTATTTTGGCTGCATCGTGCTGGTTTCTCACCCACCACGGCCTCCCGTCGTTGGTCTGCCCTCGCTCTGCCCTCCGCGCCCCCATTTTCCCCCGCCGCCGTCGTCGCTGTCGTCGCCGCTGCTATCACCGCGGCCTGTTCCCGGCCTGTTCGCCCGCCGTCGTCATCGTCGCGTCGTCAGAGTCGATCGTTGTCGTTGCCCCTCTTTCCAGCCCGTCAGCCCATCGTCGTCGTCGGTCGTCGTCGCCACCGCCGGCGTGGCCAATCGCCACGGAGCCTGTCGTAAACCGCTGCCGCAGCTTTTGCCGCAACAGCCTGATGCAAGCCCTTAGCAGAAGCAGCCCTGCAGCAGGCAGCCCCAGCAGCAGGCAGCCCCAGCAGCAGCAGCCGGCAGCACCACCCAAGCAGCAACAGCGCCGAGCCCAGCACCAACAGCAGTGTGCCAGCAGCAGCGGCCGTAGCAGCGCAGCAGCCAGCAATCAGCAAAGCGGTGCCCACGACTGGAACATGGTTTTTGTTTTTTTGTTTTAATGTTTTGCATAGGTTTCATCTTGGGAGCTGGCCAGAGATGTGGGAATTGACCTCAAACCAGGCAGGAAAGTCAGTAGAAAGCAGAAAGACAAGCCTCACCAGTACTAAAATATGTTACCGACAAGGATACCCGACAATGTGTATGGAAGCTGGGAATCCTGAAAATTGTTAAGTGTGGACATCATCTACGTTTGCGCGCATTTTGGGCATGATTTCTTTGGACCTCGTTTTCTTCCCTTATGTGGGGTGACGAGGCGGGCTTTCCTTCATCATGCACAAGTTATGTGATCATGGCATCATGCTATCGGCAAGACCCCGAACAAGTGGATGAGGCAGGTTGTGCAGCTGCGACTTGCTGGTTGAGCGCTGCCAGCACGGTGCTTTGGTTCAAAGTCTGGAGAGATTTACAAAGTCGCCAAGCAAGCGCCCCGCCAAGCGTCCCGCCGCTCCATCGACGGAGGACGGCGTTGCCGGGAAGCTTTGTCTTGTGCAGGAGCGAAGACCAAACGCTGCCAGAGAGGAAGATGAGGCGCTGTTTGAGATCGGCTCGTAGCTCGGACGTGCTCTACTCTGTTTCGTGATCCAGCCTGGCAGGACAGTTTGTGGGATCGTCGGCTGCGACTGGCACTAAACCTGCTCGAGATCTCGCAGGCCCGTTTGAAGATCGCGAGGTCTTGGCGGCCAGGAATGAGGTAGAGTGCAGGAGCTGTGGTTCAGTAGTGCAGGCATGGTCTTGTGGCCTCGGTCCAGGTGTGCAAGTCGATGAGTTGGCGGCTTGCGTGGCTCCCCTTTTGGAAGAGGCGGGCTTTCCTGTATCATTCCCGCATTTTTTCAACATGAGCATGCCAGCATGCTGTTGGCAGGTGCGGGCTATGCTCCGGCCTCCAACAATTGAACGAGGCCCGTTGTGCAGCTGTTGTTCGCGCGGGTTTGCATTGCAACTTGCTGGTGGAGCGTAGTGCTTGGTTCAAAGTCGGAGAGATTCCACGATGCCACCAGCCAAGCGCCCCGCCGCTGGGCCGCTGGAGGACGGCGTCAATGCGAGTTTCTTGGAAGTTTGGTTGGCGGAAGCCTTTTTTTGTGCAGGAGCCGCGGCCAAAAGTTGCTAAAGAGGCACGGCCGGATGTGCTGTGCAGGATTTGAGACGGGATCGTAGCTGAGACCTGCCTAACTGCATTCCGCAATCCAGCCTGGCAGGAAAGTGCTTGGGAGCAACAGCTGCGACTGGCGCTGCAGGAGAAGGAGACGGCGCTGCAGGAGAAGAAGATAGCAGTGCGGATATTGCAGACGGCGACAGAGGCCAACGACAAGAAGAAGATCGAGGCGGCCAAGAAGGAGGTCGCGGCGGCCGAGGAGAAGGTCGCGGCGGCCGAGGAGAAGGTCGCGGCGGCCAAGAAGGAGGTCGCGGCGGGTCCAGCCCAGGCCAGGTCAGCTTGCACTTGAGGGGTCTCCAGGCTAGTTTTGGTGCATGAGGGTCGACTCAGGTCGCGGTAGCTTCTAGATTTGGTGTTGTGGACGTTCGCAGCTTGAGGAACTGCCGACTCCAAGTTCGACGAGGAAGCTCCCCCCCAAGCTTAAGCTTGAGAAGTTCAAGGCCGACAAGCTGCTCAAGGTCGAGGCGTTGAAGGACTTCGTGGCGCCAAACACAACCGCTGACACACCGCTCTTCCTGCGAAAGCATCTCCTCAACGTGCACAACAAGGCAGTGGAGGCTTTGCATTCGAAGAAGACTCGTTTGGTGTCGCTGGTCGGCTGCCCCGGCACCGGCAAGACGTGGTGCGGGTGGCTCGTGGCCTACACCCTGCAGAAGGCGAAGAAGAAGGCGAAGAAGACCCTGCACCTGACGATCCGGAACGCAGACGTGACGACCATCGCCAACTTCCAGGTGAAGAAGCAGTACGAGGAGGTGAGCTGGAACGGGCACATGCTAAAGCAGGTCCTGAGAGAGTCGAAGTGCGAGGTCTGCATCGTGGACGTGAGCATGAACGAAGCCGTTGAAGCGGCTCGCATCTTCACCGGCATCCAGCAGCTGATCGAGCGGAACGAGAAAGAGTTCGCTGGCGTGAAGTTCATGGGGCTGCTGTCCGGCCACAGCCAGGAAAAGATCACAGGCAAGCAGTTGAGTCTGCAGATCATACAAAAGCTAGTGCTTTGGAGCTGGAGCGAAGAGGAGGTCGCCACTCTATGTACAAAGCTGAAAGATGCAGGTTCGGAGCCTCCATCTGACAAGGCCTACAAGGTGTGTGGAGGATCTGTGCGGTATCTCTTCCGACACCAAGAAGAGGCGAAACGAACTAGAGACGCCGTGAAAGGGCTCTCCCAAGATGAGATGAAGAGGTTGCTTGCCCTGGATATGCCCTTAGACGACCAGCAGGGGAAGAACCGCAGCAGACTTGTCTCGTTCTTTCCCGGCAGTGGTGCTTCCAATGCAGTCGATGAGACATTCGCGGAGGGCGTCAGCGAGGCACGGCCGATGCCCCGCTCCGACTTCGTCATCAAGTGTATTAAGGAGAACGAGAAGGCCGAGTTCGGGGAGGTGGCAAAGATGTACAGGAGACTCTCGGACATTAACCCAGGCGCCGCGGGCAGTGCCTTCGAGCTCTTGGTGCACCTGTTCTGGCGGGAGGCTGCCGCGAATAAGCAGAAGGTCAAGCTTTCACTTTTTAAGGGCAAGGAGGAGATCAAGGTGGAAGTGGATTTCGAACAGCTGAGCCGAGATCGCTCGAAGCCTAAAGATATCGAACATTATGACGAGGAGGCCGTCGAGGTCGGCAATGACCTTCTGGGCTACTTCACGCCTGCCAGCCCGCACTATCCTGTGCTCGACAGCATTCTCAGGTTCAAGTCTGCCACCGACGAGACCGAGGTGCTGGCCATCCAGATCAGCCTTGCGGAAAAGCACGGGCATGGCAATCTTGATCCAATGCCGAGGTTGCTACCGCCTGCTACGGCAGCTGCCAAGCCGCGGTTGGCCTTGTGGGACTTTCCTCTAAGAGGCAAGGAATGCACGTGGCAGCCCGCCGACAGTGAGCATTGGGTTCTGCTGCATGTTAGGTGTCAGGACTTTGACAGATGTATGAAGGAAGCTGGCTGTTGAAAAGTCTCAGGGAGCAGCGCAGCGTTTGAGCAAGGGTCCTTTGTTTGCGGATTGCTTTCCTGCTGTGAATCCTGTAGGTCGTTTCACGGCGCCTTGGCCTCGCCCTGGCCTCGCCCCAAGCATCCATTGTTCCAGCAGTTGTTAGAGGCACCTCGTGAGGCCTGCTATGCCATGTTTGTTGGGAGAGGTCCTTGCCATGCGATTCGACCTTTAGAAGCCCAAAGATTGTGAGAAATGCGAGCTGCTGCACGTTAGCTGGCAGGTCTTTGACGAGCGGATGGGGTGCAGTTAAAAAACTTTCCGGGAAAGCGTAGTGTTTGAGCAAGGGTCCTATGTTTGCGGTTTGCTTTCTTGCTCGCTTCAATCCTGTAGGTCGTTCCACGGCGCCCGGGCCTCGCCCCAAGCATCCGTTGGTCCAGCAGTTGTAGGTTGTTAGAGGCACTGCTATGCCATGTTTGTTTTAGGAGGTCCTTGCCATGCGATTCGACTTTAAGACATCGAGGATTTCCGGGGCGGTCGCAACGAGCGCCGTCCTCCATCTGGACGTCTCGAGCCTCTAGATTTGCACGCGTCTTGATTGCAGGATAAGCGCCAGTCGTGGGCACCGCTTTGCTGATTGCTGGCTGCTGCGCTGCTACGGCCGCTGCTGCTGGCACACTGCTGTTGGTGCTGGGCTCGGCGCTGTTGCTGCTTGGGTGGTGCTGCCGGCTGCTGCTGCTGGGGCTGCCTGCTGCTGGGGCTGCCTGCTGCAGGGCTGCTTCTGCTAAGGGCTTGCATCAGGCTGTTGCGGCAAAAGCTGCGGCAGCGGTTTACGACAGGCTCCGTGGCGATTGGCCACGCCGGCGGTGGCGACGACGACCGACGACGACGATGGGCTGACGGGCTGGAAAGAGGGGCAACGACAACGATCGACTCTGACGACGCGACGATGACGACGGCGGGCGAACAGGCCGGGAACAGGCCGCGGTGATAGCAGCGGCGACGACAGCGACGACGGCGGCGGGGGAAAATGGGGGCGCGGAGGGCAGAGCGAGGGCAGACCAACGACGGGAGGCCGTGGTGGGTGAGAAACCAGCACGATGCAGCCAAAATAAGGATATAGACGAAGGGCGACGACGGCGAGGATGCGACGATGCGGCGACGACGCGGCGGGGCGTCGCGCGGCGCTCGAACGACGGCGACGGTGACGACGATGCTGGGACCGACGACGGCGGCAGACTGGCATCACGGCGGCGACGACGACGGCAACGCGGCGAGGATGGACTCGGACGCTCGCGCTCGGCTCGGACGAGGCGACGCGACGACGGCGATGTGGGGACAACGCTTCGAACGGCGGGGGCTGCCGCAGATGCCATGCATGCCGAGGTGTTGGTCGAGGGTCCTAGGCCTCGATTCCAGCGACGACGCTGCGGCGGGCTACGGGGCTGCCGCAAACGCCATCAAGGGGGAGGGGCCTTTCGGCCGCGATTCCAGGCAGCCCGCCAGCCGCTTGGCATTCACGGCATGCGTGGCAGCCACGATGCCGGGCAGAGCCGGCGCAGAAGGAGCGAGCAGGCGGAGCACGCGGGGCAGTGGGGCGAGCACGGCGACGGTGCGACGACGACGGAGCGACGACGACGGCGCGACGACGACGACGGCGACGCAGAGCCGAGTCATGCACCCAAAATGTTAGCCCTATGTTCCCCCCGAGCCGCGACGGCGCGGGCGCGGGCAGCGGCGACGACGACGCAGGGGCGACGACGGTGAGGATAGGCGAGGATAGAGGTGAGGATAGAGTGGCGACGACGATGCGGCGACGACACGGCGCGACGAGCGGCGACCGGGGGGCGCGCGACGAGGACGACGGGCGACGGCGAGCGGGCGCTCGGCGGCGACGCTCGATTGCTCGACGGTCGGCTTCGGCTCGGACGACGACGACGCGATGACACGGCGACGCAGCGACACACGACGACGGCGGGCGAGCGGCCCGGGGCAGCCGCGAGAGCGGGCGACGGCAGGGGCGGGGTGCAACGAAGGGCGACAACGACTGCGGCGACATGACTGCGACGACGACGTGGCGGGCGGGGGGGCGTCGGGGTGGCGACGACCGCGGCCGGGACGTAGTGGAGACGACGACGACACGATCCAGCGGAGACAACGGCGCGGAAACGACGGCTCACTATAATGTTGGCGGGCGACGCGGCGCGGGGCGGCGACGACGGCGACGACGACGCAGGCCGACCCGGCGACGACGCGGCGACGACGACGTGGCAGCGACGAGCAGGGGCGGCGACGCGGCGACGATGCGGCGACGAGGCGAAGGAACGATGAGGCGACGCGACGACGACCGCGAAGATGATGAACCGGCAACGACGACGGCGCGGGGACGATGGCGCGGAGACGACGGCGCGACAGCGGCGCAGAGACGACGGCGCAGAGACGACGGCGCGACGGCGCGGGGACGACGGCGCGACGACGTGGGGAGCGGAGACGACGATGTGGGGACGCAGATGACGGCGTGGCGGCAGGTGCATGGGCGAGGGCTAGGTGCTCCGAAGAGTGTGGCGACCACGATGTCGGCGAGACGACGGCAATGACGAGGCGGGGCACCGGAGCTATCCTCACTCCGATCCTCACAACCCGACTACCCGATCCTCACGTCGATCCTCACTCAGATCCTCACCCTGTTTTCCGAAGAACCACCCCGAGGGGGAGGTGCGGCGGAGCTTCGAGAGTACGGAACCGCCAGACGCTGAGCCTAGAGCGAGACTCACCCAGAGCGCAGGGAGGTGGCGAACCGGCTGACGATGACGACGGCGATGCGGCTGGGACGACGAGGCGACGATGGGAACGGGACGCGGCGACGACGACGCGACGACGTTGCGACACCGTCCAAAACAATGGGGTGAGGACGAGACGCGGCGACCACGGCGTGCCACGGCGAGCTCGGGCAGAGGATGGAGGTAGAGGCGCCGACGCGGCGACGATGATGCGACGACGCGGCGACGACGAGGCACGACGACGACGACGAGGACGACGACGACGAGGCTCCAGGTCTCTCACAGGTGCCCTCGCTGCCGAGTGCCCAGAAACCCTCACAGTCCTGCAGCCCCCAGCCTCGCCCTCGCTGCACCACGCCCTCACAGTCGCTGCAGGTCCAATCGATGAGGTGCATCACTGCCCAGTGAGGGAGTACGACGCGGCGTCGGCGACGGCGACAGCGGCGGCCATATGGCGCAACGGCGACGATGCGGACGACGACGACGCGATGACGATGCGACGACGACGTGACAACGCGACGACGACGCGGCGGCGACAACGCGACGCGGGCAGCAGGTGCAGGACCGGTGCCTTGCTGGTGCATGACCCAACTCGCGAGTGCGCGGGTGACGGGTGCACAACAGGTGCACGACAAGGTGCCTGCCAAGGTGCACGACGACAAGGTGCGGGACAAGGCACGACACGGCGGCGCGCGGCGTGGGCGGCGCGGCGCGGCACAAACATGCACACGGTACGACACGACATTCCAGTCTGGAGCAAATGAGCGAGAGGAGACACGCGCGCAGAAGGGCACGGCGACGTGTGCGGAAGGGGAGCCCAGGTGCCACCCCACGCAGGTGCCATCCCCACCCGTGCAAAGGTGACGCGGCGACGACGACACGGCGGCGTGGGGACGCGGGATGTGACGACGAGGCGACGCGGAGGGGTGAGGCGAGGACGGGCGACGATGGCGCTGATGCGGCAGGTGCAGGCCGGCGACGACGCGATCGCGACGGGGCCGAGTGGTGGCGGCGACGACGAGGCGGACGACCTCACGACGGCTCGGCGATGACGCGGCGGCGACGACGACGCACGACGACGGGACGGTGAACGGGGCACACCTGACCTGACGACGACCCATTTACCGGTCGTGCTTCTGCAATGTTCTGCCCAAATTGGCCCGGCCTCCCACCCTCCTGTCTCCCCAAACCCTCCACGTCCTGCAGCCTTCAGGCGCCTTCAAAGTCACTGCAGACCAAGTCCCTCATCAGAGTCGCCCTTGCAAGCCCCAGCCTCTTCTCACAGTCGCTGCCACCCTCGCGGCCACCCTCGCCTGCCACCCTCGCTGCAGCCCCCACATACCCTCACTGTCACTGCAGTTCAGGCCAGGCCCAGCCCTCACATGCCCTCACACTTGCTGCCAAATGTCCAGCTGCCCTCGCTGCCGCCTCGCTGCAGCACTCACACTGCACCCCTCACTTCCGCCAGCCAAAATGTGTGAGTATTGTGGGCACGACGTGGGCAGGGGCTTGTTGGGACGACGGGACGACGGCGTGGGGGCGCGGGGACGACGACGTGGGGACGGCGATGCGACGACGACACAGCGGCGGCGACGAGTGCGCGAGTAGCAGGTGCATCACAGCTGCATCACAGCTGCATCACAGTGCATCAAACAGGGCCGCGCCAGTGCGCGGGACGAGGTGCAAGACCGGTGACGTGGGGCCAACACGACGACGCGGCGGCTGGGTGTGTCCGGGTTTAGGTGCACGATACGGCGCGGCGCGACGGTCACCAGCCCCCCCAGCCCTCCCTCACGGGCCTCACCGCTCCCCGAGGACAACGCTGCAAAGAGGGACGAGGCGACGACGACGCGACGACGCGACGCGACGGCGCGACGACGAGAGGACGACGCGACGACCAGACGAGGCGCTTGGGGATCACAATCGCTGCAGCCCCCAGCTCCCTCACAGTCGCTGCAGGTCCAGGTGCCTTGGCAATCTCGCTGCTGAATCCCCTCGCTACGCTCCGAGGGCGAGTCTGGCTCTGCGACGCCGACAACCCGCACTTCTCGGTGAAGCACCTCTACGTCGGGGCCTCGCGGGCCACGAGCGCGGAGCTGCTCTCCGTGCCCAATAGACCCGGTTAGACAGATTTCTGCCGAACCGGTAACTTGTTAGACTTCGGCAGATTCCTGTCGAATCGTTAAAACAACAAGTTGCCGAATTCGGCAAACCGGTGTTGTCGAATCGACAAGTCGTTAACCGAAAGTAGTTGCCGAATACGGCAAAATCTGCCGAATACGACAAAACTGCGTCCGATCCCTCGACACGCGACCAGAGGAAGTTTCGAGGAAGTTTCGCCCAAACTTCGCCCGAAGTTTGGTGGAAGTTTGGGGCGGCTACAAAGGGTTTGAGAGGAAGTTTGGTGGAAGTTTGAAGGCCTGAACCGAGGAAGTTTGGTGGAAGTTTGCAGGCCTGAACCGAGGAAGTTTGGTGGAAGTTTCGTGTTGGCGATTTGGAGCACGAAAAACTAGGAAATCTTGCACACATGACAGAGATTCAAGGGCGAAGTTCTTTCTTGCTGGTATTTACAGGCTTTTCTGTTTTGGGTTCAGGGTTTAGGGTGTAGGGGTTTAGGGGTTTAGGGTTTAGGGTTGGGAGAGGAAGTTTGGTGGAAGTTTGGGGGCCTGGGAGAGGAAGTTTGGTGGAAGTTTTGGGGGCCTGGGAGAGGAAGTTTGGTGGAAGTTTAGCGGCCTGGGCGAGGAAGTTTGATTGAAGTTTGGCCGGGGCCGGGTTGCCGAATCCGGCAGATTCTGCCGGATTCGGCAAACCATGGTTTGCCGAATTCGGCAGGATGGGTCGAATTCGACGAATGGATTTGCCGAAGATTCGCTTCATTTTGGGCTGCCCAAACCTAAGGATTTTGCCGAAGGATCTGCCGAAACGTGTTGCCGAAAACGACCGATTCAGCTGAATCCTACGCTTTCGGGATTAGGCAACTTTCTGCCTAACCGGGTCTATTGGGTGTGCTGATTTGCGACGCCATTTCGGCTCGCACCAAAATTGGGGCACCTTCTCGGCGTAGACGGTGCCAATGGGTGCCCCAGTTTCGGCGCGCGAAAAAATTGGGGCACCTTTTTGGGGCTCCTCTTCCGGATACAGGCGCGATCCACCGACGGCCATTTCGGCTCGCACCACAATTGGGGCACCTTCTCGGTACAGACGGTGCCAATGGGTGCCCCAATTTCGGCGCGCGAAAAAATTGGGGCACCTTTTTTGGGGCACCTCTTCCGGATACAGGCGCGATCCACCGACGAGCGAGCTGCAAAAAAAAGGGCAGCGTTCCGTTCCCCGACAGCCCCCCGCGAGGGAGGCTGAGAGGGTATCCCGCCCAGGCACACAGGCCTGGCGGGGGTGGCGAGGCTTCGGAACCGCTCGCTCCAGCACGAGGTTCCCCTCATTCCCCGCTGCCCTAGCTCACACAGCGCCCAGGTGCCCCCTCACAGCAGCCCAAATCCCCACCTCCCTCACCTGCCTCACTGCTTCCTGGAAGAGGATGGGTGAGGATAGCGGTGTAGGAGGACGATGCGACGAAGCAGCGACGACGGCGACGGCGACGACGACGGTGGGGATTTCGGTGAGGATAGAGGCGGGGACGGATGACACGCAGCGCGACCACCAGCGCTGGTGGTGAGGGTTGGGGGGTGGGAAGCTGCAGCCCCCCAGGCGCCGCTGCAGCCCCAGACTCGCTGCAGTGCCCCAAGCCCTCACAGTCGCTGCAGCCCCCAGCTTCGCTGCTGCGTGCCAGGTCCTCACAGTCGCTGAAGCCGCCTCACGGGTTTCAGGTAGAGGTGCTGGGGACCGGGGGGTGAGGTGGTGAGGGTTGCGGCGGTGAGGATTCCGGTGAGGATAGCGGTGAGGATAGAGGCGACTGCGCGACGACCAGCACTGGTGGTGAGGGCCGAGGGTGAGGACAGAGGCGGGGACGGATGACACGACGCGGCGACGACACGACGCGACGACGACGCGACGACGACGACGACGATGACGCGGCGACGACGAGGGGACGACGCGACGACGACGAAGACGACGACGACGCGGCGACGACGACGACGCGACGAGGACGACGACGCGGCAATGACGACGACGCGACGAGGACGACGATGCGGCGACGACACGGCGGGACGACGAGGCGACGACACAGAATGTTGCCACCGAAATGTTGCCACTGAAATGATTCCACCGAAATGTCCACCGAGGCGGGGCGAGGCAGGGACGACGACAGCCTCGCTGCCGCTGCCCCAACCAGCCTCGCTGCAGTGCCCGGGCCCTCACAATCACTGCAGCGTTCGGCCTCGCTGCAGCGAACCAGGTTCTGACAGTCGCCCTCCATCACGGGTTTCAGGTGGAGGTGCTGGACCCGACGACCAGCACTGCTGATGAGGGCCGGCGAGGATGGCGGTGAGGATAGCGGTGAGGATAACGGATGACACGACTGCGCGACGACCAGCACTGCTGGTAGGATCCGATGAGGGCGGGGACTGCATGACACGACAGCACGCCGACCAGCAGTGCACATGGTGGTGAGGGCCAGGGAGTGAGGATAGGGGCGGTGAGGAGGATTACGGTTAATGAGGACAGCGGTGATGACAGAGGCGGGGAAGGATGACACGACTGAGCCGCCCAAGCCGCGTGCCCCTTCTAGCGCGTTGAGCGGGCGGCCGTCCCGCCGAGGCGGCTAATAAATGTCATCGTGGGCTCAGCAACGAAACAACATCCGCCGGGCCGTCGAGGCCGGCGCCTCCGCCAGGACCTCCGCCCAGGGCTCCGAGCTCCTCCGGCTGCCCAGCGGCCAGCAGCTGCTCCTGAGCAGACCGGACGGTCAATCCACCCGAGCCGGGCAGTTCTACTATCAGCTCGCCGGACGCCGCCCGCCCTCGCGGCGCTTCGACGAAGCACAGCAGCTCGTGCGCGAAGGGCCGAACGACTACATTTACCTTCGCGGCGGCACTAAGAGGCTGGTTCGCGCTCTGCAGCCCGACGGCTCCTATCGCGTCACGAAGCTCGGCAAGAGCTTCTTCCGGGACAAGTTCACCGAGTATATCGCACACATGCCGGTCAAGATCCGCGGGAGGCGGCGCAACGGGAATCCCTATGAAAGGGATTTCTTCCTGCCCATCACCCTGGAGGGTGGCCAGAGCGACTCCCTGGGCGAGGCGGAGGCCCACCGGAACGTCGTCGCCTGCGGAAGATGGGCGACCCGGAAGACGGAGGCGTCGTCATGGAGCTCAGCGAGGAGGTCTACACCTACGACGCCACGCGTGACTGGGGCATCTCCAAGCAGAGCACGCAGGTGGTCGACAACCGCGTGGAGACGCAGGTGACGCTGAGCCGACCCCTGAGCGTCCTGCGGGACGTGTCCTTCCAGCTCTTCCGGGGCTCCGAGATTCTGGAGAGCGCCTTGGAGCAGCGGGACGACCGGCTTTGCGTGGTGCGGCAGCTCGCGGAGCTGCTGCGGCTCCCCTTCGAGGAGGTCTACTCCGATTTCGACGCCATCTGCCCCAGGGGCTGGCAGAAGAAGGGCGTGACGGGTCGGCAGATGCGCGAGTTCTGCGAGTGGCGCAAGGCGCCGCTCTTCATCGTCAACTGCCGAGGGCAGATGCTGGACTGCTACGAGCCGCTCGATCGGGAGCACAGGCCCGTGGCCTGCTGCATTTATCGGGACCACGCTTTTTTTATCGGAGCGCTGGGGGCGGGGCTGCGAGGCGGATCACATCGTGCCGGTGCACCAGGCCTTCTATGGCCAGCGGCAACCCCTGCAGGCCCTGTGCCAGGAGTGCCACGCCTCGAAGACCCTCCTGGAGTGCTCCCACGCCACGAGCCTGGAGAGCAGGTTCTGCCGCCACGTCCTCGAGGCCTACGCTTGCTCGCCCGCCCCTCTTTCCAAGTGCGACCCCGACAAAGTCTGCCACGGCGTGGACGTGGTGAGGTGCCGCAAGAACGCGCTCGCGAACGCCCCCTTCCCCCTGCCCGTCTTCTGTCCCCTCGACAACATCCGAGAGGCCGAGGAGGGGAAGCTGGCGGATGTGACCTTCGTCAGGAAGCGGGAGGACCGGCGGTCGCCCTTGGCGGCCCGGCTGGTGCGGGAAGCCCGCCACCGCCTTCACGCTGGCCTCGCCACCTGGGCCGACTTCGAGTGGTCCCTGGACGCCACGGCGCACGTCTCGCCGGACTGCCTGGCCCGGGCGCTGGAGATCATGGAGCGGGCCTGGCCCGAGGGCGAGGCGCACATGGCGAAGCTCGCCGTCAACGCCCTGATCGGGCTGTGGGCTCGCTCCAAGGACGTCTTCTGCTCGATGAGGACCAGCAACCACGAGGTGGACGGGCGGGGGTGTCAGTACCAGCAGGTCTTCGTCGACGACCGGGGGAGGAGCCACTACGACCACATCTATGCAACCGAGCTTTTCAGCAACCACTCCATGAGGCCGGCGCACGACTTCGTCATGGCCTCGGAGCACGTGGAGCTCGCCCGGATCCACTGGGCCCTGCGCGAGGTGCCCTCCCGCTACCTCGTGGCGGTGAAGACGGACTGCCTGGTGTACCAGAGCCTGCCCAAAAAGTTCTTGAAGCAGGTGGAGGCCTTGGTGAGGCGCCGGCACCGGGACTGCACGCCGAAGTATCGCTTCGAGGAGGTGAAGCGCCTTGAGGGGGACTACGGCGAGCCGCAGGAACCGTGGCGGCACGTGGCGGACCCCGTGGACCACTGCCTCTGCGGCAAGAGCCTCCTGCTCTCCGGGATGCCGGGAAGGATTTGTTGCATAAATGTGTTGTTATCTTTTTTAAGAGTGTTGTTAACTTCTTGCTATTATTCTGGGTCTCGGGGGGGGGGCAGGGCGGGCAGAAAATCTTTTGCTACCATGATTTTTACTATTACTCTAATTTCTTTTACTTATTTAGGTCCGCGATAAATTCAGATTCACAACAAGTATTCAGCATATAGGAAATCAAATATGATGAGGCTGACGCCTCCCCTCAATTTTAAAGTTCCAACCCTAAACCCCTAAGTCCTGACCTGAGGGTCGCAGGGCCTAGGTTTCAAACTCTAAACCCCTAGGCCCTGACCTAAGGGTTGCAGGGCCTAGGGGTTTAAAACTCGGACACAATCGCCAATTCCTGGCGACCAGTCTAGGATCCTGCTAGGACCTTTGAGGAGGGCCTGGGCTGGTCCTAGACTAAAATCGTGATTGTGCTGTTTCCTGCATATATCTGGACGCTTAAGATTCGTTCGATGACGTTGAAATGAGGCTTTCAACTTGCATCAGACAGACCCAGTGTTGCAAGGGATATTTGTTGAAAGCTTGTGGCTGCAGCATGCCCGTGGCCCAATTTGCTTCTGGCTCGGTACTCATTGTTTCCGAATAGAGTTTTTGATGCAGCCAATACAAATAAGCAGGAAATGAAACCGCTTCAGATGCATTGTCATTCTAAGTGTGATTGCTGAGTCATGCTTGTCACTCGCCTCACGACATGCAGCAGGCTTTAGGATTCAGCTTCTCTGCAGCAACACCATGTCGGATGCAGAGGCTGTCAGTCTCCCGCCTTCGGTTGATGACTGCGATGAACGTTCACAGGCAGCTTCAGAAGCTGCGTCAGTTTCTCTGCCGCCATCCGTCAATTCTGATCCCGATGAGCCAGGGCAGGCAGGGCCTTCATCCGGAGCCAAGGTCGCAGCATCTTGTTGCCGGAATGCTTGTCTGGAAACTTGGCGAGGGAAAGCTGAGGAGCTGCAGCTGGCACTGGCCAGCCTGAGCTTTCATGAACGACAGGCCAAGATTTTTGAAGAAGTGAAGCGTGTTGTGAAAGACAACAGTCCTGATGGTTCAACAGGCTCAGGCCGGTTGAAATGGAGCATGTTCGGGGCCTCTGTTTGCCGGATCTTTTGCCAGAATCACTGCTTCCAAAGCAACCCGAAGACCATCGACAAGATGATCCAATATGCTCGCTCTGGGCTCTCAGAGCTCCCGGAAAGGGGGCCAAGACTGCCACGAGAGACTAAAACGAGTGATGAATTAGATGTCTGGTTCCTCGAGGTCTACAAGAATCTGGCAGAGCCTTTAGCGGTGGAAGGGTCTGAGAGCAGTAAACTGGCGACTGCCGCCGGGGAGCAGCATGAGTTGGTGGTCGACGAGACTCATCCCCTGTATGCCATGAGTGTCAACCTTGATGGCAAGAAGTCGGCCGCTGTCCCGAAAAGATTCTTGAACTTTGCCGTGGCCGAGGACTTATGGCGATTCTACGAGGTCGATGTGCCAAAGAATGAGCAGTGCAGTCGAAACACAGTTATGAAGGGCTACCAGCGATGGAAAAGGTTTTTGCCCCTGAAGGACCCTGGTGACGGAACGAAGTGCAGTATCTGTGCTACCTTGGCAGAACGAAAAGCGCAATGCAGCACCAAGGTAGAAAGGGAGCAAGTGAATGTGGACCTCAAGCATCACTTGGAATGTGTCAGGGGAGATCGCACTGTCAACAACCGGACCAACAAGCACGCGTCTGAGAAGACTGTGTATATGTCCAAGGACAGGTACATGAAGGTAATGATCGATGGCATGGACCAGGCCAAATTTTGCCTCCCTCGTCACAGGAAATTGGCAGCGACCAGTGACGCCTCCAAGCGATGGAGACCAGCAATTCATGTCACAGGCGTCATTACATGGGGTCTGCTAGAAATATACTTCATACTCCCTAGCAGTGTCCCCAAGGACTCAAACATGAATGCCACGATTTTGGCTCGTTGCTTGGACATTGCTCAAGAATCATTGGAGGAGGGCCAGTCGCTGCCGGATCACCTCCTAGTCCAGGTTGACAACACAACGAGAGAATCGAAGAATCAGCACTTTGCGTTGTTTCTCTCGTATTTGGCCTCTTCCGTCTTCAAGAGTGTTGAATGTCATTATCTCCAAGTTTCGCACACAAAGAATGAGCTGGACCAGCGTTTCAGCACAATGGCCAGCATCATCAAGCAGGCCGAGTGCATCGAAGATCTTGAGGAGTTACGGGACTACATCAAGTCTCACATGACCACAGCTGAGCATCGGAAGCTCGTGGTTGAGATTCTCCCCAACACTTGGAACTTTCAAGAATGGTTTGCTGTCACTGGCATCCAGCTGAGTGGGCTGGTCTCCACTCACTTCGAACCCTACGCGAATCATGTGTGGCGATTCCAGAGAAGGGCTGACGTTTCGGGCGAGATTGTGTCGGAGCTGAGGAATGTGACCCCGGATGATGGGGACGTGGTGCTCACTGTGAAGCAATTCATGTGCTCGCAAAACCCCTCGCAGGACCCCGTCCTCATGCTGCCCTTGCAAGCAGCACAGAGTTTGAAGGGCCGGTCCTTGACAGCCATGAGCCCGAACCCTTTCGCCAAAAAGACGCTTACGGAGTTTAGGAAGACCGCCAATTGGGTAGCATCGGATCCTTGGCTGCTGCTGAAAGGCCAAATGTTCTTGGAAGAAATCTGCAGCTTGAATGAAGCGGGCCAGACCCACGGCGAGCCTCCCAAGCTTCACTTTGTGTTTGCCGGGGATGAACGTTGTGACTTCGATGATGGCCCCATTTTGGCAGACTTGGACCCTCCGGGACCAGGCCCAGCTCCTCGCGAGGTTCGGGTCGCTCCCAAGAAGCGTGTCATGCGGAGACCAGCAGCGCCCGCCAAAAGGCCTGCCATGATGGCTGCCTCAAGAGCAAGCCCGTCTTGCCCGGCAGCAGAATCGGGAGTGGACCCCCTGGTCGTCTTTGGTCGTCCTGCAGAGTCAGAAGCTGAATCAGAATCAGCTGCTGCTGCTGGTGCCGTGAATGCCGCAGCTGACGCAGACCCTGTGGACCAGGATGCCTCCATGGCAGCCGCAGCTGAGTTACCAGCAGCCGATCCAGGTCCAATTCTTGGAGCAGACCCTGCAGCTCCAGCAGCAGCAGCTGTGGGTCAGCGTAGAGTGATGCACTTTGGTTGCTCGAAGTGTCGGAAGAACCCGGCAGGATGTCCTGGTCGTTGCCGAAAATTCGCAGCCGAAGGCAGGAATGATTATGGCTATGATGAGCAGGGCAATGTAGTTCGCTTTGAGCCTGCCGAGTAGAAAGGACTGACTGATCAGACTCAAAGAAGTTAAGGCGGCGTGTGATATCATCACTTGGCATTGGCTCCACGTCAGACAGCCTGAGCCTGTCGTTTTTTAAGAGTATTCCTGAGACTGTTATCCGCGGGTTTGAGAAAAATGTCGAAGCGGTTTTTCACCGGACCAGGACCAGTGATCGTCGAATGGATTTAATTTTCAGCCGCCGCAATCAGAGTCTCAAACTTAGGGCCTGTTTTTTCCTGAGAAGATGATGACGTCCGTGACTCCAGAGATGGTCTGCGCCCTTGGTGCTGAAATCTCCGCGGATGAGGCTGACTCCCAGCTCGAAGTCATTACGGAGACCTTGCGCATGACGGAAGACTTTTGGGCCCAGAGTCCTCGCTGGGCGCCTCAATTCCACTTTGTGATGTGCCTCTTCACTTGTGTGCGATGCTATGTGGAAAACCGCCCTGCTTCCGGGACTGATGTCCCCTGTTGGCAGCCTCAGAGGACTCACCCTGGCCCATGTCGTGATGTGCCATACTGTGAGCCGACGAAGCTGGAGCTCTTGCATCAGACCCCACACACTGTGTACCACCATCAGGAACACTGCTTGGTTCGGATGGAAGAGGACTCGATCATGATTAGGGCAGCTTTACAAGTCCTCAGTAACAGGCAACTCTTTGAAACTTTGTGGCCCAAAGTCTCCGGCCTTCCGGAAATGATGCAAGCAGCCAAGACTTTTCTCACTGATCATCATGTGTGGCTGACAGGCTTTCGTCAGGGTGGCGGCCCTGAGCTTAGGCCCTAGGCCCTAGGCGTTGAGTGCCCGATGACATTATTGCGGCGGGCCAGCAAGGAGCATTTTTAAAACCGATTGCTTGTCGGGATTTGGATGCTGCAGCAAAATAGATAAATATGACAATGAGTTAGGGTGCTGATGACAGCCCGAGGCAGGCCCAGGCCCAGTGACTGACTCCGACATCATGTCAGCGCCACATGCACACCACAAATTGACACGCACTGTCTTGACTTGAATTGAAATTGACAGTCTGACCAGCATTCAGTCAGTGAGCTGCTGTCGCAAGATTTTGAGCTGCTCAAGACAGAGGTCAGATCTTTAAGCCTGAAGGTCAGTGCTGCCGATGGAGCATGGAGGCGGAGGACCAGGACGACGAAACCTGGAGCTGCGAATTAAGCGGTCCTGCTGCAGTCAGTGCCAGTGCCAGGTGCCCTGGTCCGACGAGCTGCGGCGCTGGGCCCAGCTCACTCCCTGGACGCTCTGTTTGAAGGGCTTCCAGGACCATGTCATCCCAGGCTTGGCGCTGTCCCAGTCCTGGTCCTCAGAGGCATGATGACGGCGGAAGTCTTCTAGGAACTGACGGTATTCGATCATCAAGGCTGTCAGGAACGCCGACCACGTCACCTGCTGCTGCTGCTGCTGCTGCTGCTGCTGCTCTGAGACTCGCTGTCTTTTGCACGGGGTGAAGTCCGGCGGCGGGTGACTCTTCCTTGGAGGAGGCCGGACGAAGGGCTGGACGGCTCTGACTCTGACGCCGAAACTTTTGGGACAGCACCTGCAGCCCTATAAGCAGTGACAGACTTAGACTTGATCTGAGAATCTTAGTTAGCTCAATGTCAGGGGCGGTGACGTTGAGACAAAAAATCAGCAGCAGAATCACAAGTCGACTTTGTTGCTCTGCAGCTGTTGGACCTGGACCCCGGATGAATCACGCTTTGAGCCTGAGATGTTTGGCTCAAGGTCGTAGCAGCAGCAGTGACGGCAGCCTCAGGGGTTTCAGCCATGAGCGAAGAAGATAAAGTTTCTTTGCCCGGCTCGATTGAAGATGATGATAACCTCAGCCATCAAGCTGAGTCTGACTCGCAAGTTGATCTACCCAGCGTCGATGATGATGATGGGTCCGACGCTGTTTCCCTGCCTTCCGCTCCTGAGTCTGTTGGCAGTGACGATAACTTTTCCGAGGTCAGTCTTCCGTCAGAGCTGGAGGATGAAGATGGCCCAGGGATCCACGATTCAGTCTTGGACTCGGTGCCCCTGCCAACGCCAAAGCGTCGCCGCCAAGGGTCAGGCTGGCCTGGAGCTTCTTCCAGCAGCAATTACCGAGTCTCAGGGCCAGCTGCGGCAAAAAAGTTCCAGGAACCACAAGACTGCTTGGAACTGTACTCCAGGCCTCGTGTGCTGCCTGTGGCGGCTCGCAGCGGGGCCCGTGGAGTATTTAGTTTGGATATCCAGACTGGCTGGGACTTTCGGCACGCCGAGACACGGGCCTTATCCCTGGACCTGATACGCCGCTGCAACGTGCATATGGTGTATCTTTCTCCGCCCTGCACAGTATTTAGCCCTTTGCAGAGGATCAGCAAAAATAAAAGAGACCCTGTCAAGTGGGCCAAACGCTGGGAGCAGGGGAATCTCTTCGTGAGGCATTCTTGTGAGGCCGCCGAAATTCAGCTGACTCACAATCGCTTCTTCATGTTCGAACACCCAGCCGGGGCAAGCAGCTGGACCCAAGTGCCAGAACTGAAGAATTTGACTTCGCGTGATGGTGTGCAGTCCATCCAGTTTGACCAGTGCATGCTGGGCCTGCGGTCACCCCGGGGAGAGCTCATGAAGAAAAGAACCCAGATCCTTACCAACTGTAGCAAATTGGTGAGGGCCCTGTCAAAATATCAGTGTGACAAATGTCACAGCCATCGTCGTATCCACGGCGCCGAAAACGGCTTCCGCCTTTCGACATGGGCCCAAACATACCCTGAGGATATGGTGAGGGTTCTGGCTGCGAGTAGCAAGCCCTGAGCCCCATATCTAATTTGAATCTTGAGGCTTTTTGAAGGCCCAGCGAGGCATCCCAAAGATTAAAAGGCAGCCGTTGAATGCCGGGGCTCAGGGCTAAATAATAATAGCAGTCATCCTCGAGCTTTATGTCTTCGCTGCTGATCTCAAACAACCTCGAGTGCCTGAGCCTGCTGCTGTTGCCTTGAAGATTGACTCATCGCAGAGGGTTTAGGATGATGATGTCCATTGAATGAGAGATGAACGGTGCACGGGGGGCTTCAATGAATAGCTAAAATCAAGGACACAAACTCCACGCAAAATTGGCTGACAACAAAACGCGCGCAAAATGGCCTGAGAGCAAAACCCGCGCAGGGACTCCGGACCCGGAACGCAAACAGCCGCAACTCGACCTCGGAAATCTCAAGGCCGAGAAGGGCCAGGTTCAATTGAACCTGGCGCATATCGGCCCTCCCAGGCACTTCCGGCGCAACGCCACCTTGAAAATTTCGAAGGCGACTTCGCGCGGTTTGCTCTGAACGCCACGAGAAGGGCCAGGTTCAATTGAACCTGGCGCAAGTCGACCTCGAAAATTTCGAGGTCGACTTCGCGCGGTTTTCAAAACGCCAACAGCCGGAAGCCCAGCCAGAAGCTCAGTTTTGCACGCAGCTGCAGGCTGAAGGCAGCCTGACACTTAGGCTGGCTGTTGTGGTTTCTGTCACTACCTGTGAGCTCCTGGTCCTCCGTAGGTTTTGTGAGAAGCAGCTGCCAGTTAGCCCTAGCTCTGTGTCCAGCCTCAGCCTTTGAGCCTGCCGACATAATGGAAGCTGCCACCCCAGTGCCAGCAGCTGACTCCCAAGGGTCCTTCGTTGAGACGCCTGAGCCTCGACGGGCAGCAACGATGGATCTTGAAACGCCCGAGGAGGCAGTGAAAAACATCAGGTCTCCGGGCTTGAAGCGGCAATGCCTTGAGGGGGCATTCTCCATGGCAAAGGATGCTGCCCAGGAGGCTGTCGCCATGAATGATGATGCTGCTGAATGCAGCCCAGATCACAAGGCCTGCCAGGCCCTCCTGGACGACCTCAAGGCTGAGGTTCGCAGATGTGGCGGGGGCCCGGTGCAATACCTGGAAAAGCATGCCGAGGCGGCAGGATTCCGAGAGTGGCTGCTGGACCACTTCCCGCTGCAGGATGAGTTTCACTACTCCCATGAGAAGAACCTGCAGCCGATCGAAGAAAAGGAGATGTCGGATGTGCTGCCTTTGACCGTCCACGTCTCTGCGTTGGGCTTTTCCAGGGAATGCAGCCTCAAGCCTCCCTGTGGCCTGGACCTCATGATGACTTTGTGTGACTTGTACTTGAAGGACGGGTTCACAACGGCCGGAGAGCCCTTGCTGGTTCTGCAGCAGGTGACGCCCAGCATCTCTAAGGACTTGCCGGCACTTGATGAGGATGGCTTGCAAACGTTCAGTTTGGGGTACCTGAAAGGCTTTGCCCGGGCTGCAAGCCTCCTTTGCTTGCTGCATTTCATGAAGAAGCAAGGACTGAATGTCAAGAAGCAGTACCCCACCCTCTGGGAGACTGTGATTCGCATTCGTGTGCATCATATCAAGACTGAGAGCCGGCTGAATGAGGCCCTGACCAACATGAAGATTTCGTGCAAGGGCTCCATTCGCAAGGCCACCAACACGGTCCAGTGTGTCTTCATGCTGAAGTCACTGATGAAAGTGGGAGTCCCCGAGCCCATGGCCTTGGTGAAGCAGTGGAATGCCATGTCGGCGCGGGCTTTCCAAATCAGTGGGAAACGCATGACGACTCTGAAGCTTCTGTTTGACAGTGCCCCGAAGGCCAGGCAATCATTGATCGTCTGTGTACTTAGGGGTCGGGTCTTAATCCAAAATAATTCTCTCGGCCCCTCTAAGAGGCGGTCCTGGACGACATCCTGGACCATGTGCAGAGCCTTGGCTGGGATACCTGCGTCTGGTCCGACGACAACCTCAGCACCAAGAAGCTGTACCCGAAGTTCCAGTTCCCAGCCCGCTCGAAGGCCTGGCAGCAAAGGCTGCGCACATCGGAGGACTCCATGACTCTGGCTGTCCGCAGGCTCCAGCAGAGCCACGTTCGATTGCCGGAGTACCAGCGAAAGAAGCCTGACTGTCATAGTGTGGAGGAGATTTCCGCCATGGCTGCTTGCGCCGTCAACCTCACCATTGAGATTCAGAAGTTGGCCCCCATTGCCCAGTCGAAACTGGAGGCTGAGTTTCTGCAGCCTTTTGGTGATGGCTGCCCCAACGTGGCTCAGGAGATCGAGGTGGCCTTGCTTGAGAAGTCTGAGGCCTTTGACATCCGCAACATGCAGACCTTCCGGAGGCTGTTGGACGAGCAGGTCTTTGCCAGGCCTGTGTCCGCAAGCAAGATCGAGGAGGACAGCCTTGTGGTTGACCGGCTGAACCTCGTCATCAAGCAGTGCCAGTACGACCAGCAGGTCTTCCACAACTGGATGAAGAAGGTGAGCAATCTCAAGAACGAGAGGGAGCAGCAGGAGCACACGTGGAAGTTGAGCCAGCGGGCAAAATGCAGCGCCGCGGCAGAGTTGTTCTGCAAGTCCTGCCTTCGGTTTGAAGTCTGGGACCCTAAGAAGCCGGAGAGTGCCATTGCTAGCATCATGGACTTCAGGCGCTTGACGATCACGGGTAAGCTGGGCCTTTCCCCGGACTCCAAGGATGTGGCGACCCTGATCTGGCTCAATTCCTCTGCGCCCTCCCTGGTCCCCGTCGGGATCGTGAACGCCTACATGCAGACATTGTCTTGGGCCTTGCATGACCAGCTCAGGGGCATGGCCGTGGTCTTGTCCCCCACATTCTCCTACGGGCGTGGCAAGCTGCACATCGAGGCCAGGACTCTGACGTCATCATGTGAGTCTTGTCATCAAATAAGTTTTTGGCTCGCAAGTCCCGACTGAGGAAAAGCTTCTGATGGAGTCGCTGGCGAAGGCCGGGAACCACAACCTCGATTGGCACTTCTCCATCTTGTTCAACAACAAGACGGATCAGAGGGATCAGCGGCCGATGAACTACCAGGGCCGCTTGGTCTTCAGCTCGGTCATTGATCCAACGACCAGCCCGTTCTGGAACTGTGATCTGCGAAAGACGCAGCAGATCACGACAGACCAGTTGCCTGCCCGGGCCATGCGTGAGCCGGAGAATCTGTCCGAAGACTCTTTGCCCGAAAGCACGGATGTCAGGTCGGCTTCAAGTGGGGCCAGCAAGTACTGGCAGATTGGGCCAGGGGCATGCGACGCCATGCTGTCTGCCACGTTGACGAACCTCAGTCCCCAGCCCTTAGGAACTTTGATTGTGGACCTGTATGTGAGGACCGGCGAATTTGCAGAGGCCTTCTTGAAGCAGAGGGCCAATCGCCCCAACACCTTCTTCATTGGGTTCTGTGAGTCCCAGACTGAAGGCACCTGGGTCGAGACGGTTCTGAAGTCCAGCTTGACGGACTCCTACCTGGCCGGTGCGGTCATGCCGGGAGGTGACAAGGTTCCAGAGAAGATGCCAGAGGACCTGTGTGATCCGCTGCCGCCGCAGCCACGACTGAACTTGCTTGCCTCTGGGGTCCTTCGGAATTTTTTGGATATTACTCTTAGGACCTATATCCTAATAACTTGATATCAATATTAATGGCCCGCTTTGTCAGGTCATTCGTGATGGCAAGTTGGCAATTCCGGTGGAGATTGTGAAGGAGTGGGGCACTCACCCTTTGGCCAAGGACTTCCAGGATTGGCTGAAGTGCTTCCAGGAGAGTGGCGGTGAAATCGTTGCTGCTGCTGGTGCGGATTCTGAGGCTGATCAGAAGCGCAAAGCTGCGGGCAACCCTGACTCCGAGCCCGCTGCCAAGAAGAAGAAGGGCGCGGTCAAGATTGATGAGGCCTTGATCGGTGAGGCCGATGCCATCTCGCAGGCCCTGCTGCACGAGTGCAAAGTGACTGTGACCAAGGACTCCGTGGGCATGCTCCAGGTCCGTGCTGGCTCAGAGGTCTGGCTCGTCAACAAAGGACCCAAGGATTTCGTGGCTGAGTTCCATCAGGTCTGTGGGTTTGGCCGTGGCAGCTTCAAACTGATGAAGCCAGAGGAGCAGCCTGTCGAGGGCCAGCGGTTTGTCGAGTTCAAGCTCACAGACTACCAGGACATGATTTACATCAACAATCAGTGCCTCACTGTTGGCCAGGCTGTCGCACAGCAACGTTTGACAAAGCCGGACTGCAAGGTCAGCTACCATGAAATTGTGCAAGACGCAGAGAAAGGCTTGAACGAATTTTCCCTGCGGCTGACTCACCGTGTGGTGTTCTCTTCCAAGATGGAGGAGGTGACCGCCGAGGCGACCTTCGGCAACCTCGCCCTCAAGGAGAACAACACGATCTGGTCAGAGAGCAAAGCTCTCTGTGTCTTGTGGCACTGCCGCTGGACTGCCAAGGGGCTGACTCCTGTAAAGCCCGCTGTCCACTTGAAGGGTGGCATTACGGTGAAGCCGGGCAAAGCCTTGAATTGCCATCAGAAGTAAGTTGCTGCAGAGCCTTAGGGCTTAGGGCGAATCATAAGTTTAGGGGTTTTAGGTTTAGGGGTTTAGGGTTTATAAGGGTTAATAACTTGAAGACTTGATGCTGCAGCAGCTGCTTGGCATAGGTGATTTATCTTTCTGTGATGCTGACAGAGCTCAGTGCAAAATGCACTGGCCTGGGAAGTCTGTGCATCGCCCAATCCGAACCTATCGTCGTGTGTCATGAGTGAGGCAGGTATTCGCACCAAGTGTTTACTGCCCTCGCCTCTCGGTGCAGCACTCAGTGGCCTCGGACAAAATGTCTAAACCCTTGCAGCTGTGCGACAGTGACCGCTTAGTGTGCTCTTGCTGCTTGTGCTGCTGGTTGTTAGGTTTAAAGTTTGAGTAGGTCTGGGTCTAGGACCTTGCTAGGCTACAGCAGCAACAGCTGTGGCCTAGCTTGGTCCTAGACCGGAAGAGTGAAGGCCAGGACTGAATGAGTGAATCTGAATCAATCTGTGAGTGAAATTTATTTTCTGTGCCATGAGTGTGACAGTGCTGACATGAGTACGTCCAGTGCCTGTCCTTCACCTTGAACTTGCGAGCCTGACTGAGTCTGTGCTTCGTGCTGAGAGCTGTCTTCGGCCCAGGCTCGCGATCCCTGACGTGTAGTCGCCATGGGGAAGAGAGACAAACGCCCGGGTAACCAAAAGCGGAAGTGGCGACGCCTTCGGGACCAGATCTTGGAGGAGGAAGAGGACGACGAGGAGACGTCGGATTCGTCAGATCGCAGGCGCCGAAGGAAGAACAAAAAAGTCAAACCTGAGGAGGTTGCAGAGCTTGTGGTGAAGATGCTGAGGAAGAGTGTTAAGTCCGAAAGCCAGCCAGAATGGGAAAGTCTGCCGGCTTCCTCCTGGGAGAGGCCGTCTTCGTCCTGGGAAGGCTCCTGGAGCAGGAGCAGCCGCTCAAGATCGTCATGGGAGAGACCGTCATCGTCCTGGGAGACTAGGCCCTCATCCTCATGGGAGAATAGGCCCGCCTCATCGTCTTGGAACAGCAGGCCCGCATCGTCCTGGGAGAATCGGCCCTCATCGTCCTGGGAGAATCAGCCCTCATCGTCCTGGCAAAATCGGCCCTCATCGTCATGGCAGTCCTCATCATGGCAGTCCTCATCATGGCAGGATCAGACTAACCAGGGATGGCAAGGCAGCAGCTCCAGGAGACGCCGCCGTGGCGGCGGTGGTACTCAGACGACAGCCGATGCTGCAGCAGGTCCTGACGCTGCAGGCTCAGCGGTGCCAGTCTCTGATGCAGTGCCAGATGTGACCCCGGCACCGGCGCCGGCGCCAGGCCCAGCGGCTGCTACAGACCCGGGTCCTGCTAGGGCCACTATCCTGGAAGTTGAGCATGCTCCGCCTGTCTGCATCGTTTGCTTGGAGCCAATGCGTCAGGGAGTGTACTTGCCGTGCGCCCATGGGCCTTTCCATCGTACCTGTCTCCAGCGCTCCGTTGAGCATGACACCCGCTGCCCAGTGTGCCGGACCCAACTAACAGCGGCAGATGTTGGAGCGATCCGAGCGTGGCCGACACTGGCACGACGACCGGCAGCAGGACCAGGACCAGGACTAGCAGCTGCTGCTGCAGCAGGACCTAAGGTAACCCCCTGAAACTCCAAACCCTAAACCCTGAAACGCTAGGTTCTTAAACCCTAAACCCCTAAACTCTAAACCGAAACCCGTCCAGGACCTGTGGTGATCGACGACGCTGCCCCTGCTGTTGCTCCTCCAGCAGGACCAGGACCAGCACCAGGAGCAGTGCCACCGGCAGCGGCAGCGCCAGCTCCAGGACCCGCGGCAGGACCAGAAGCTGCTGCAGAGGGCGACCCGATCTGAGTCATGTTGTAGACTTAGGCTTCTTCCGAATGGCAAATTTCAATGCTTGAGCTGAGACTGACAGTGTCCGCCGAGTGATTCGCTGACAGAGGACAGCGGGTTCTAACGAGCCTGCTGTGAATGATGTTAGCCTTGCTCATTTTGACTGACTAAAGTCCCACGGCTCACAGACTGCGGATCTTCCTGCGCCGCTCGATGGGAAACAATCTGAGAGTCTGGTGTCGAGTGAGAGCCGCGTCTGCAGCTGACTTGTCATTGTTTTCTCGAGCAGCACCAGCAGCAGGGACTAGGACCCCATGGATGGGGGCCTAGTCTATGGGGCCTGGCATGTGGGAAAGTGGGTGGGGCCAGGCCCCATTACAAGTTTCATACATATATATATATATACATACATACTTGAAAGGACAGACCAGGGGGCCTTGGCATGTGGGACAGTGGGTGGGGCCAAGGCCCACCTGAAATGAAGGATCTGGGGCCTGGCATGTGGGTCAGTGGGAGGGGCCAGGCCCCAGATCCTTACTGGGTTTTTTTGGCTATGAAAAAATTAGATTTGATATTCAATTTTGTTGTTGCTATTATTTGAAGATTTGGATACCCAAACCAGGCAAAGTTAACAACACTATTAAAAAAGATCACTACGCTTTTATGGAAAAAATCCTTCGGGCACGGGGAAGACGCACCTGGCGAAGCAAATCGTGACGCAGCTCTCGGCGCTCGGCGAGGGGGTCACGCTCATCTCGAAGACGCACTGCTCCGTGCAGAATCTGGGCATGGGAGCGCAGACGGCGGACCACTGGGTGCGGCGCACGATCCGCGCCGGCCGCTGCGCCCTGGACTGGCTGGTCGTGGAAGAAGTCACGCAGCTCGACGTCGGGCTCTGGGCCGACATCGCCCAGCTGTCGACGAACCGCGACGTGAGGTTCCTGCTGCTGGGAGATTTCAGCTGCCGCGGTGCAGGATGCCTTCGGCGGGGCGCCGGTGCTCCGGAACCTCAAGGAGACGCAGCTGCTCCACGACCTGGCCGGCGGCTGCGTGCACGAGCTCAGGGAGAACCAGAGGAGCGACGAGGGGATTTTTTCCTTCCTGGAGTGGTTGAAGGTGGACGAGGCGGAGCAGGTGGAGCTGTGGGGCGCCGTGCAGCGGGCCCGGGAGCTCTTCCCGAGGCGCGGGACGCCGGACACCTGCCTGGTGATCTCGCATGCGCACCGGATCGCCATCAACGACCGGGAGAACCGCAGGCTGGCGCCGTCGGACGCCGTGCTGCTGGAGCACCGCGGGTCGGGGCCGGCGGGGACCAACCAGCCGCAGACCATGCGTGTCTGGCCGGGGCTGAGGCTCGTGGGCGCCGGCGCGAAGGTGGCCAAGGGCCTCTTCGTAGAGGTCCGGGAGGTCGGGGAGCGGTTCGTGCTGGACGACGGACAGAGCTTCTCGCCGGCGGAGCTCCTGCGGTACACTCGCCTCTGCCACGCCATCACCTACGCGAGCTGCCAGGGTCTCACGCTCAGGGGGCGCGTGTGGCTCTGCGACGCCGACAGCCCGCACTTCTCGGTGAAGCACCTCTACGTCGGGGCCTCGCGGGCCACGAGCGCGGAGCTGCTCTCCGTGTGCTGATCGGGCAACCCGGGCATTTCCCGGTTTGGGGAGCTGCAAAAAAAAGGGCAGCATTCCGTTCCCCGACAGCCCCCCGCGAGGGAGGCTGAGAGGGTTCCCCGGCAGCCCCCCCGCCAAGGGGGACTGACAGGGGTGGCGAGGCTTCGGAGGCGCCCCATTCCCTGGACGCCTCCCCGGTGCCTCGCCGACCGGCGCGAGCTTCATCGGTGGCTGGCGGTTACTGATAACCCGCCAATTGAGCCCTGTCTCAGTCGGGCACCACCTCCACTCGCTGGGACCGCCGTGCCACAACCTAGAGCCTCTCCCCGCAAGCGAGGGTCATCAGCACTAGGCCCCGGCTCAGCGTGCCCCACTAGGATAGGAGTAGGATAGACGGCGGCGGGTGCGCGGCGCGGCGGGCGCGACACGAGAGGTGCGACAAGAGGTGCGACAAGAGGTGCGACAAGAGGTGCGACAAGAGGTGCGACAAGAGGTGCGACAAGAGGTGCGACAAGGGGTGCGACAAAGAGTGCGCGGCGCGGAACACGGGGCGCGGAGCAGAACAGCGATGGAACGAAACTGCAAGCGAGAGCGCGGAACGCGGCGTCCTTCGAGCACGCGGAACGACAAGAACTGACAAAAGCGCGGAGCAAAACTGCAAGCGAGAACGCGGAACGCGGCGCAAAAAGCACACCTCTCTCTGTGGGGAGTATTCCCCACCCCACGGTCCGTTGCAGTTGAGAGGATCGCGATTCTAAAATTCTCCGTGGACCTCGTAGGCCTCATCGGCTCTAAACTGCATCGTAGTGCAGTTTCGACCCTCAACGGAGCACTGCTCCTGGCGATTCTACGGCCCAAAATCTGCTCGTATTCGGAAGTCGAAGAGAGTGCAGGCCTGTGGACTCGCGAGCCTTTTTTTTGCGAGCGAGTCCACAGGCCTGCACTCTCTTCGACTTCCGAATACGAGCAGATTTTGGGCCGTAGAATCGCCAGGAGCAGTGCTCCGTTGAGGGTCGAAACTGCACTACGATGCAGTTTAGAGCCGATGAGGCCTACGAGGTCCACGGAGAATTTTAGAATCGCGATCCTCTCAACTGCAACGGACCGTGGGGTGGGGAATACTCCCCACAGAGAGAGTCAGGACAGCGAGACCCTTGAGGCTGCAGCGAATTGTGAGGGCCTCGGGCGCTGCAGCGACGGTGAGGGGCAGCTGGAGGCCTGGCTGCGGCGACTTTGCGGAGCACCTGACGTTCAGCCACTGTCAGACCGTGGGAGCTGCAACGATTGTGAGGCTGCAGCGACTGTGAGGGGCCACCTGGAGCAGCAGCGATTGTAAGGGGCACCCGACTGAGGCATGGGCCGCTGCGACTGTGGGCGCCTGGGGGGCTGCAACGACTGTGCAGCGACTGTGAGGGCTCGGGGGCTGCAGCGACTGTGAGCAGCTGGGGGCTGCAGCCACATCGGTAGCCACATCGGCCACAAACGGTAGCCACAAAGGGTAGCCACCGGTAGCCACGAACGGCAGCCACAAAAAACTATCCACGTCGTCGTCGCTGCGTTGTCGTCGGGTGAGGACCGCTATCCTCACTCGTCGCTGCGTCGTCGTCATCTCTCCGCCTCGATCCTCACCGCCCAGTCGTCACTACTTCGTTGCCGTCCCTCCCCGCCTCTATCCTCACCGCTGTCCTCACCCATCCTCTTGGCTCTCTCTTGTATCTGGTTTTTCAAACCACGTTTTCTTTCAGCGTAGTCTCTGGCTGTTTTGTTGATGGCGTAAGTCCTTCTCCCCGGTTTCGGCCGGAACTCGCTCCAGAACGCGGCCTAGAAGGCTCAGAGCTGGTTTTTAGAAGGCCCAAAAGTGCGCGGAAAGTCCATGCAAAATCTTTCGGGCCATAGTGCGGCCTGGCGGGGTCGGAGTTTGCCAGCTTGGCCTGCTAGACTCTGCCAGAATGTCGATTTCATTCGAATTCTCTTTCGCATGGAAATTCGAGTTCTTTCAGCTGTGAACAAACTTCATCGGAGCAACGTCGAAACGATTGCGGCGTATACGCTGCTAGCGCCCACATATGACCTTCATGTGGTTCAATTTTATGAAAGCGTCGTGCGTTGAAAGAGACAGGCTTGTCATGAATGTCAACCCACAAGCCTTTGAGCTCACGAACTCTGCCATTTTTGCGCAGCTTTTCCATTGAAGTTCCTCCATCGTCTTCAATCCAGACTCTGCCTCCACTGAAACTTCCAAGAGCAATGGCATGGTTCAGCTTTCCGACCATGTTTTGCTGGGATTCAGCAGGACGGCAATGGAAGTCCAGGTTCCATTTGGAAAGCGGTGTCTCATAAAATGGTTGATTGCTATGCATGCTTCTTTCATTGAGGAAGCTTTAGACACGTTCGGAGCATTGCCTCCGAAAGCGTAAAGGCCCAAGGTGCAGTACCGCTCATATGCTCCGGCTCCAATGGCTCGTTGTCGACCCCGCCATTTCCATTGTGGCGACCACTGATCAAGTAACGCCACCAAGTGCTTTTCGGAAGGGGCTTGCATGATAGCTTGGCATGCGGACGAAAGCTCAGTCATTTTCGTTCATGAGAAAGATTAAGGTGGGGCGACAGGCCCAGGATTGAAGTCTCGAAGCTGGCGGATGGCGAGAGGCACGGGAGGTCGAGTCAACTTGGCTTTGGGCTCGGCACTGCCTCTCGGAACTGGAAGTGCGTGTTTCAACAGAGTTTCGGTTCCATCTGTGGCACGAACAACCATGGAGTCAACGCTTGCAACATCGCGAGCAGGTCCGTACTGTGGCTCGAAGCTTCTTCTTGCATTTGTTGGAGCTCTAAACGCACCCGCTTCTTCCAATCGACGTTTGCGACCCTCTGTGAGCTTTTTGTTGTGCTGGAACTTGGCTGCATTATCTTGATAAACGCGAAAGGTGGCTGCCGGCATCGTCTCCACATCTTCGGGGGCCACCGTCACCGCCGCATGCGGGCGGGCGTTGTAGGCCTCCGTGGCTTCGTCCACGTGGTCGCCCCACCCGCCGCCGTGCCGGGCCACCTCGCCCGCCAAATCCTTCTTCAATGTTTGGATGGCTCGATCCACCACCGCGGTCGCATTGCGATCCGTCGGGTCCTTCTGCCGGTGCACCACGCCCCCCGGCAGTGCCGCCTCCAGCCCCCGGAACTCGTTACCCATATCCGTGGTGACGACGTAATTCGACTCGTCCTGGACCAGCTGGGGGATGATCTCCGCCGCCGCCCGCGTCACCGTTTGGGCCGACTTGTCGGGCAGGGCCTTCGTGGCCACCTCGCGCGTGAACACATCCGTGACCACCAGCCCGAACTTGTTCGGCCCCCGCGTGTTTTGGGCGAAATCGATGAGGTCCGCCTGCAGGCGGTCGTTGGGCCCCTCCGCCGCACTCTTCCCCAGACTCCGCGGCTTCGGTGCGAGGATCTGCCTCGCCACGTCGCTGCGCAATGCCGCCTGGGCCCGCGCACTCGTAAGGTCCGCCCGCCCCGGAAACTCTCGCCGGGCGATCTGATAGAGCTTTCTCGCGTCCCTGACGTTGAAGTCCCGGGCCAGCTGCTGGAACAGCCCGATGGCCTCCTCCTCCGCCATTTTCCTTAGTCCGAGTCCTTGCGCCCCCTCTTCTTCTCGAGCTTTTCCACCCTCCTTTGGAGCTTCTTGACCACGCCCCAGAGCACCACCGAGAGCTTCTGGTAGTCAAGGGCCATCAGCTCCCGGCCGTCCAGGTTCTTCGTCTTGCACATCGTCGCCCCCAGCTTGCCGCTGGCCTGCACGTCCTGGGCCACGAAGCCGATTTGCTCCTTGCCGCCTCCGATGCGGTCGAAGAGCTGCGGCTCCACCGCGTCGAAGGTCTGCTGCAGCTCCTCCTCCGGGATGGCCCGGACGTTCTCCTTGAGCGCCCGGTCGCTCAGATTGACGAAGCCGTAGCCGAAGATCACCTCCCCGTCATTGCTCCCGCCGATGTTGGGCTCGATGGCCATGTTGGCCAGACCGTTGGTGGTGTTGAAGGAGATGAACTGGAACAGGGCGTTCAACTCGCAGTTGCCGCCCGCCCGAACCTTGAGCTCCGCCACGCCGGTCCCGTCGCGGCGGCGTTGCGCACCACCACTCCCACCGTGCCGTCCGTGGGTCCCACGGCGATTTGCTCCAGCAGCGGGGAGTCCCCCCCCGACAGGCTCAGGAAGGGCAGGCTGGCTTCGGGGCCCAGCACCCCGTTGATCCGCGCCGTGTCGTCCATCAGAATGCCGTTGGTCCCGCCCTGGACCGTGAGCCAGGGGGCCGCCGGATCGGCGCGCACCAGGGGCGCCTGGAGCCTCAGGTCGCTCTCGATCTCAAGATTGGCCGACACGGAGCTGCTGCTGCTGAAGGTCCCCGTGGCAGCGGTGCTGCCGACGAAGAACTGGGCGAAGTCCGCGGTGGTGGCATTTAAGGTGCGGTTCGAGCGCACGGTGATGTCTTGCTCCAGTCCGATGCCGGCGGCCGCGAAGGAGGCCAGCAGCGTGCCGTCCTCGGCGCGGATGGTGGTGGTGGCGTTCCGGAGCTGCAGGTCTGCAGCGGCGCTCTGCAGCAGTGGTGTCTGCACGAAGGCGGTGGCCGTGAGGGAGTTGACGGTGAGGTCCGCCGTGGGGTCCACCCCCGGGCTGTTCTCCAGGTCCGTGACCCGCTGGCCCAGCGAGTTGAAGTTGGCGATGTGAGGGGGTAGCGGGTGTCGCTCTGTCCCTTCGACCAACAATCACAGGAGATCTGGAGGGTGCTGCCGTTGCCCAAGATGGGCTGGCAGGACAGGGGCGTTTGGCAGAGCAGGTTCCTGATTATGTTTGGAACAAATTGAGTTTGAGCAAGATTGAAGATGCCGCCTCCCTCGGCGCCGGGAGTGGTGACGAAGTAGCGGGCGTCGAGGGGGGCCAGGTCATTCGTCCGCAGGAAGCGGGCATCTGCTTCGGCCTTGCTCCACGTATCGCTCCGGATGCGCAAGGTGGACTGGTTGCCCAGGATCGCGTCGCCGACCAGCGGCGCCTCGAGGAGCAGGTTCCTCACGATGCGGGGCGTGAACTGTTCCTGCACCAAGTTCCAGATTTGCCCCGACTCGGCGCCGGGAGCGCGCACAAAGTAGCGGGCGTCCCCCGCGGTCTGGTCCAGCAATCCGGCGACGGCATCGTCGATCTCGGTCTGGGTGCGGCCCGACGTCCAATACTGGGTTAGCGTTGCCGTGAGCAGGGAGTCCAGCTCGGTCCTGGGATAAAACGAGAGGAGCTCGTTGGCCACGTAGCCCTGCGTCTGGGAGATGGTGTAGTAGTTCGACAGGTCCGTGCCGCTGGTCACGGCGTCGGCGATGGCCTGGTCCGTTTCCGCTCGGCTGTAGAAGTCCAGCAGGGCCGTGATGATCTTCGAGTCCACCTGGCTGCTGTCGTCGTAGCTCGAGAGGGCCGAGGAGATGGCCGCGCTCACCTGGCTGCTGGTCTGGTAGTTGGCCAGCTCTCCGGCCACGAAGCTGGACACTTCGGTCTGGTCCCAGTAGGGCACCAGCTCGCCGGCGATGAGCGCCAGCACCTGGGCCTCCGTCCGGTATTGGGACAAATTGAGCGCGTCGATCGCCGCCGTGATGGCAGCTCCTGTCTCCAGCTGCGTGTAGGTCTGACTCCTGGGGTAGGAGTCGGACTCGATGAGGATGGTGTCGTCGAGGTTCCCTGAGTCTGCTGTTTACCTAATTTTACACTTTGGCTTGATTTACTGTAAACGAAGGATTTAGTGTAAAATGACCAAATTTACGTAAATTTTCTGGTGAGCTAAAAACATGACAAAACACATAAAAACATTATGCAAACACAAACATGGAACTCATATTTGCGGCTGCAAACTTAGACACCACATGTAAAGGATTTAAAAAAATCACCGGCATGAGTTTGTTTTGCTCTGCAATCGCAGACACCACATGTAAAGGATCCACAGCAGAAGTAAGGACTTTTCCGAAAATTCGCAGGCCCAAAGCCATAAACTAACCAAAGAGAATCCATGCAGATTGCTTATAAGATCCACACCAGTATATACGACAACTGTGATTCAAAAGCCCAAACAAAAGACCAGGAGCACCACATATAGCAGAGAGACACTCTTTTTTTTCGCGACAGAAAAGAAAGAAGCTCTCACGATCGCCCAACTTTGCCCCGCAGAAACAAAAGGTGCCTCTCTTTGAGGGCAGCCTTTTTGGAAGCATGCCAGTGCTTCACCCCTGCCAAACAACTCTTCCATAGAATCTGCAGGCGATGCATCGTCGTCTCTCCCTTGTAGCACCAGACCATCGACGGATGAATAAAACTGCTGAGTAGGAGACTATGCAAAACGAAGTGGGTCTTACTTGTGAGATTGAAGAGCTTCTCCCCCGTCCCTTTGTAGTGGGCTTGCAGGCTGCTGTGGAGCTGTGCCATTTGGCAACCGAGCTTGAAAGCCAGGTTTGCTTGCTCCTCAGGTAAAGCCAAGAAGCCGTACCGTGGCCCATAAGCTTCCAATATTTCAGCCAGCTGCAGGTTCAACCGCAAAAAGAGCCGGATTTGCTTGTGTTGATAGATACCCTCGTCCATTTGCTCTTCGAATAGAGCAAGAATTGCACTGTCCAAAGATTGAATATCGGAAGCTCTTCCTCTCATCTTGGGGAATCCTTTTTTTGGTTGTATCATTGTAAGTTTCAGAAGTCGCTGGCGGAATGTGTATCTGGTTTCGTTGTCTCGCTGGTACTTCTTGATGAAGGAGTCGCAGTATTTCAAATTCGCCAAGATACTCCCACCCAAACAATCGTGGACCACGATGCTGAGCACGGAGCCATAAAAAAACTGTATCCACCCCAAAAACATACAATGCATATAGTCCATCGTGATACAAAGTCCCGAAAAGCCAGGTAAAGAATACAGCTGGCATGATGGATTCCAGTGGGATCTCCAGTTGGTGGTGGTGAGGCACGAGGCTTGCCACGGCGAATTTGCACGATTGTCCATCCATGTTAGTGGTCCTTTGAAGGCGGCCCGACAAAGAGCACAAGGTTTGCTGTGATTGCTCCATCGTGGAACCTCCAGCCATTTCGCATAATAATCCAAGTCGCCAGCCATTTGAACCAGGACACCATAATATCCTCCGCATAGGTCGGTTCCCGCTCGTTCGCCCTCCTTTGTACTGGCCCCATACCTCTGTGCCGTGTAACAAACATTTTCTTACTTGTGAGACAGGTTCATATATATCTACATATATATATCTACATGTGGTGAGAGGGTTTTTTACGTATACTGTGTGGTGATTTTTCTCACATCCGGTTCGTGCTGCTTTGGGATTCCACGGGTCCGTGGTTTTGTGGCTTATATATGTTTATACGATATTATATACTGTGTATATATATATATATATCATCACCATCAAGGAAGCTGTTGGGTTAGGGTTGGATTTGAGAACAGGGCTCTCATACATAGGGTGTGTATGTATATAGTCACATATCTAAAACAGGACCCACATCATAAAAAATCAAGAAAGACAAAAAGGCTTACAGCTTATAGGGTTCCCACAGGGTCCTAAAATGTAAGGGTTTCCAGATTTCTGGCACATGTGTACATATACAACAACACACCAGGCTGCTTCTTGCCTTGCCAATCCCGAGCAGGCCATTTACCGGTGTAAAGAATGTTGAAAGACCAATACATCACTTGCCAAAAAGTTTCCATTGTCCCAGCCCCCTCGCCGCCAGCCGGAATAATGAACTTCTCAAAAACGCCCCAAATGTAGAGGTTGCAATCGGCAGCAGATCGGCCGGCCGCTGTGGCCATCAGCGATACCCATGAAAAAGCCAAAACACTGCGAGCCCATATCTTGCCCACTCCAAAAACAGGAACTTCGTCGCCGTGTATGCAAAGGGGAATAGCCCTTTGCATCCAATTAGCTCGCGATTTTACCGCATGATTTGACATGCAAGGGTGTCCATTGAACGATCTCCAAAACCGAGGCAAAGCCTCCGCATCAGGCAACACAGAAGTAATCCATCCAGTCGTCGTCTTCCAAAGGTGGTGCATAATCTCGTGCGGAAGCAATATCATGGAAGTCGCCGTGCCTTCGACTTGTCCTGCTAAGGGGATATTAAATTCTGTCGGCATCGGAAGATTGGACTGCTGGGCCAAGTGGTTGTCAATAGAAGATTGCAAATTTTTTCCATGCTTCACCTTGCTGAGCCTGTCCAAATCAGGAAGAATTTTCCCGTCCCTTGCATTTCTAATATCGGCAGCCGCTGCAACTGCAATTGCATGAATCATAGAGGCCGACAGGAGGCCTTGTGCCAAATACGTCATCAGCAAATCGTGCAAAGAACTTGAGGTGGACTTCTCACTCACCGCCTGGCCCAATCTCTGTTGGACCCCACCCTTTCGTCGCTTTCGCTCGGGCCCTGCATCCTCCATGGTACCTTCTCTCCATATATAAATAAACAGAACAGCACCTTTATGCAAAGTTGGTGTTTGTTGCCAGCTGAACTTTTGTGCCTTATTTCATACAGTGGTTTGTTCGCTATAGCCATAAAACATTTTATAAGGACGGGACACACATGGTCAGACACACCGAGCATTGAGGCTGAGGCTTGTGAGCAAGTTATACATATATGTGTGGGCACCAAATATACTATACAAACAACAACAGAAAGCTTTTGCCCCAACCCCGCAAAACCCAAACCCCCTAAACCACACGGTCCACTGCCCCTCAATCTGGACGAAACAAATCTTGTGAGGGTTTATATATAAGGTTCAGGATTTAAGGGTTTATAGAGGGTTCAGGGTTTGGGGTTACGAAGGTTGTGTTGTGAGCTTCACAGGGTTTTGGAGGTATGGACTTTCATGGTTGATTCAATGCTTGAGGTTCGGAGGTATAGCTTTACACATGTGTGCACTCACACATGCAAAGCAGGCTACAACAACACCATCGGTGTTATATATACTCTAAAATTGAAGCTGAAAGTCACGAAGACCAACACCCCAACATGATTCAAAAGGTTATAGTTATACACGTCGTTGCTCACATGTAAAAATCACCAGAAAAGCGCCAAATCTCAAGCTCTCATCATCGCCGTTGCTTTTTTCTCTCATCGCCAAAACTCAGAATCGCCGTTTGCACCACATAGAGGCGACAGCTCCGGAACTGCACACATTCAAAATCTGTCTAGCATCCTTTTTTGGCTCGGACAGTCAACTTGGCTTTCACGGCTGCCATTTGTTCTTCGAGATGAGTTGCTACTCGCCCGGACTCTCTCATGGTCTTGGAATATGATGAGACCGTGATCGGCCCGTCCTCATTCTCATCCTCGTACTCGTGCCACGAGAGAAGGTGCTCAAGTCCCTGCTTCGATTTTGTTGCTTGTTGGACGATGCTCTTCCTTACAGCTGTGGGGTCTCACACAGGTTTCGGTGTTCGGGCACTGGGTTTACTTGCGAGAGAAAGCACAACACTTTGGTTACATGCGACTGTTGTTGAAGAGACTACTTTTACGAGTTAAAGTTTGTGCTTTACTTGCGAAGACAAAGGTTGAAGCCTCCATGTATTTACTTACGAGTTAAATTGGTGACTTTACTTGCGAGGATAAAAAAGTTGAAGCTTTTGGCAAGGTTGTTTCAGGAATACAAAACCAGTCCAAGTCGCACACTCTGGTACATGTCCTTGTCCTGCTTCTCATCCACGGAAGCAACCAACTTTCTGCCCTCGACAAGGATCTTATTGTAGGCCGCGATCGCCTTTGTAAGCTGCCCATCTGCTGCCTTCCACAGCTTCTCCGTCATGTTCCTGCTGGCGGCCACGGTACCATCGCAGATTGCGAGCTGCTCTGAGTCATTTGTCAGAGCTCTCTGGGGCTTTGCTTTGCCCTCGCTCTTCTCCTCAAACAAACCAATCCTCCAATCCTTGGACTGCTTCTCGAAGAACTTGGCCTCGCCATCCTTCGCTTTGGCATCGGAGCCCATGGAAAACTTCTTCTCCTTCCCTGAAGTGGAGTTGTGCACATCCTCGGACCACATGTAACGATCGGGTCCGTTCTTGGAACGGACAGCGATGATCTCGCCACTCTCGAGTGCGGCTTCGAACTGCTCATTGCTAAGATTGAATTTCCCCTGAAGCAAGATTTTGCCCAGGGTTTTCTTCTTGTTGGTCGCCTCGGACTTCGTGTAGTTCTCCTCGCTCCACCCACAGAAGAAAAGACAAGCCGAAGGGGTTTAGGGTTCAAGCTTAAGGGTTTGAGGCTTGAAGGTTTTAGGGTTCAGGGCTTCGTCGTTTGAGGCTTTGGGGTTTGGGGTTATATATATAATATATATATATATATATATATATAGGTGCACAGGTTCAGGGTTTAAGGTTTGGGGTGCACGAAGGGTTGTGGTCATCATTATTATACGTATAGTATAGCAATTATATATAATATATATTGTATGGGAATGCATTTATAGAGTGTTTTTAGATATGCATATATGGTATAATAAAAATAAATGTAGTAGAGCCCTCTATAAACAGTTAGAACTACAAAACAAAAGCCGGTGGGGTCCAGAGTTCAAGGTGTATGGGGTTGAAGGTTTTAAATTTTCTAAAGGTGTAAGGCTTATGCAGGCTTTAGGGTTCATGGCTTCGTAGTTTACATATAAGGTTTAAGGGTTGTGGTGTATTAGGGTTTCAAGGTTTTGCTCATTGTAAAACTATAGCTATAAGCTGGACCTATATATACTATAGATACTTTATACACTCCCCGACTTCGCCTTCGGCTTCGAAGTGCCTCTCCACTTAAGGAAGCGAGCACACCTTGAAATCACCCCCGATACCCATCTTTTCGTCGTCACCTGCATGGAGTGGAACATTGGTTTGGCAAAGTTGAGAACCAGGCTGGTGTCAACACCGGATCGTCGGTCGATAGCATTGTTGATAAGCTCCCGCTGTCTCTGCCGCTTGCCCGTTTTCATCTTCTGGGACTTCTCCCATGCATCTTCGAGCCATTCTGGCAATGACCCGTCCTTTAGCAGGCTCATGAACTTGTGCTGCTTGCTGCGGTCCATCTTCCCCGAGTCCTTCGCCGGGTCTTCCATGGCCAGCACCTCGTCGTCTGTGGGTGTCTCCTCCTCTGGCTGCTCTTCGGCGGCATCCTCCACCTCCTCGAATCCATCAGCCCAGTTGTCCTCCAGCTTCCGCTTCTTGTTGTTGTCATTCTGCTTGGGAGTGTTTTTGCTGCTGCTGCTGCTACTGGGCTTGCTTCCTTTCTCTTGCTCCTTGCCCTTGTTCTCCTTCTTGTTCTCGTTCTTGTTCTTCTTCTCCTTGGCTGGGGCCTTTGCTTCGGCCTTTGCTTTGCCCTTTGCTTTGGCCTTTGGGGTGCTCTTTGGGTTGGCCTTCGGAGTGGGCTTTTGATTGGGCTTGCTCTTTGCTGCTGTTGCTTTCGTTGTTCCTTCTGCTGCAGGCTTTTTCAAAATCCCGGTCCCGGGCTCTTTCTTTATCGTGATCTTCGCCGCCGGCTTCTTCATGGGCACCTCCTGCTCTTCTTCTTCTGCCTGCTCGTCCTGGGGCTCTTCCTCGGCCTTCGTATACATATATATATAACACTCTGGTTTTACAAAACACAAAAACCAAAAAGCGCCTCCGGAGCTTGGCTGTCTTCAGCCATCGCAGGGAAAACACGAACAGTAAAGATGATATACTGTCCTCACAAAAAAGGCACCCCTCGCTGAAGTGCTCACAGCTGCAGATAGAAGTAAACATAATTGTCATCGCAGTGTAAGTTCTCTCTGACATGCAGACAACACCGAATGTGTTTCGTCACAGTCATAGTATAGCTTGAATCACACAAGTATATATAATTTTCTCGCCAGCTCTGGTGTAAAGACACATGCAAGCTTCTGTGTGGGGTCTGGCACACAGGTTTGAGGTTGAAGGGTTTCGGGGTTCTGTATATAAGGTATATAGTTTAGGGTTCAGGGTTTATATGACATCAGTTGTTGGGTTCTCGGGCTTTTATAGGCAGTCTCCTGGAGTCGGCCCGGCTCATTGTTTTGCTTCACACTTGCAGGCACGATAAAGTATAGAAGTTACTGCTGTGCAGAAAAACAGCTGCTCTTATATCTAGCTCCGTCTGCAAAAGCAACGAGACAATTTAATTATGTACATGCACTTCTGTACAACGTGCTGGCAAGTCGTAGCTCACTGGTCTTGCTGCTCAGCTGCTGCTTCGCTCCACCAGACCCAGTACCAGACCCTTGGGGATTATGTATAATATTCAAAAGCCAAATTACTCTCCTAAACAAAACCTATACAATAGATCTAATGCAACCAAGTTGCTGTCGTCCATGATGGACACAGGTCCGCCAAGCCCATTTCCACACTCGTTTGGGCGACCGGCTCCGGCTTCGGCTTCGGCTCCTGTCTTCCTGGAACACGAGAATATAGCTATTCCCTTTCTGCATTCAGAAAAGTGACTATGTGGTTCGTCGGAAAAACAAAAGAACAACACAGGTCTCCTGTCGTGGCATCTTCGAAGAGAGGCTTTGTTCTGTCTAGTCAGGGAGGGAGAAGGACAGACTTTTTTGGAGCCGAAAAGCTATACAATATACGATTGATCCTCGCAGAGCACCGTATATAGTGTTGGATGTGGGGCGGTGGGTTGGGGGGGGTGGGGGTGGGGGGTGTGGGGGTGGGGGGTGGGGGGTGGGGGTGGGGGTGGGGGGTGGGGGGTGTGGGGGTGGGGGGTGGGAGATGGGGGGTGGGGGGTGTGAGTGTGGGGGGTGGGGGGTGTGGGGAGTGTGGTGGGGGGTGGGGGGTGGGTGGGTGGTTGGGTGGGGGGTGGGGGGTGGGTGGGTGGTTGGGGGGTGGGGGGTGGGGGATGGGGGTGGGGGGTGGGGTGGTGGGTGGGTGGGGGGGAGGTGGGGGCTGGTGGGGTGGGCTGGGGAGTTTGTCAATGGATTTTAAGCAGATTTTACAAAAAAATCAACAGGTTTTCCAAAAAATCTCGATGCAGTTTCGATGCAGTTTGTATGCAGTTTCGATGCTGTTTCGATGCGGTTTTAAAACTACATACAAACTGCATCGCGAAATGCTGTAAAAGCTATGCAGTTTGTATGTAGTTTTAAAACCGCATCGAAACAGCATCGAAACTGCATATAAACTGCATCGAAACTGCATCGAGATTTTTTGGAAAACCTCTTGATTTTTTTGTAAAATCTGCTGAAATTTTTGTAAAATCTATGGAAAATTTGGGGGAGATTGTTGCAAAACCTGCCCACCGGTGCCTTTCCGGTGTGTTGTTCGAGTCTCGCATGTAAGGTCTAAGCCGCATCTCATCGGATCCCCACAAGTGGTTTCCCAGCTTCAAGCGCTACGCTTCGTGTGTGGGGACCGGCACACTGTGTGTCTAAACCCGAAACCCTAAACCCCTAAACCCCGAGACCCCTGAGCCCCTAAGCCCTCTCTCTATATATAGATGCATGAATACAGGTTCTGCAATCTACATGTTCGGTTTGGGGATTCAGGGCTTCATGTGTGGTGTATGCAGTATCTTCATAAATGGTTTAGGGTTCGGGCCGGGCTGTTTTTTGTCCTATCGTGTGACTTGATAGGCCCTTCAAGCAACCCAGGCATGTTCACATGTGTTCTCTATACACTCTATAGACATGTGCACGTGTGTATGTAGCCACCACCACAATCTCTGCGACTACAACTCTTTCCAATCGCCCGCTTCACTTGCTTGTCGGAGTCTCGCACAGCTTCGCAATTATCCGGATGTGCAGACGACCTTCTGAGGATCCTCGAGGTTTTGTTGCCTGGGCACATATAATGTAGTGTGGTGTAAGTTCGACTATGTATATACATATATGTATATATAGATATATGTATAAAGAAACATATACATATACATATGCACACATACGTGCTTATTTGTAGACTATGCATCTACAATTTTATACTACATCCATGGGGTCGCTGCACATTGTGCTTAATTGTGAGAAAAATGAGTGGCTCGGCCTGTCTCATCGTCTCTCGTGCAGCACTGTGCTGTTGCCATCGCCGTTACTGTTGTGTAAAGCTTTATCCCTCTAGACTATATGCTATAGACACACAAACAGCACAGGGGTTTAAGGGTTTAGGGTTTTAAGGGTTTATAGGGCACTGCATTATATTCAACGGCGGTAGTAACGACGATGGTATCGGCCGCGACTGTCGCCTCTGTACCTGCGGTAGCTACGGCTGTCACTCCTGTGCCGACGACCGTAGCTACGGCTGCGACCATGGTAGCTCCTTCGCCTTTGGCTCCGGTAGCTACGAGCACGACTCCTACTGGCCCGCCTAGAGTAGCTACGAGCCCGCCTAGAGTAGCTACGAGCCCGCCCCGAGCTACGAGCCCGCCCCGAGCTACGAGCCCGCCCCGAGCTCCGAGCCCTGTTCTCTTCAACATCTTCACCTTCACCCTCGGAAGTCGGGCTGGGCTCCTTTGGGGGTGGGGTCGGCTCCTTTTTTGCCTTCTTGGCTTTGGGCTCTTTTTTCTTTTTCTTCTTCTTCTTCTTCTCTTTCTCTTCTTCATCTTCATCTACACTGCTGGGCGGCTCATTGGCTTGCTCAGCTTCGGCGATCTGCCGCTTCAGCCGCGGGTCCACGGGCGGCTCCACGGCGGCCGGGGCCACTTTCCTCGCAGACGGCTTCGGCTTGGCGATCGGCGGCTCCGGTGGGAAGCCAGTGCCAAACTCTTCCTCGGTTTTGTGTTGTCTATATATCGAAGAAACACACACTCTTCTTCTTCGCAAGTAAAAATACACACAGACTCGGGCAGAAATTAGGGTTGACAAAAAAGTCTACACTCCTAAACATAAGGCTGTGGGCTCATAGAACACTTTATTTTTGAGAGAAACCCTAAAAACCCTAAACCCTAAACCGGCTCTATTGGTTTGGTGCCGGTTTATAAAGCGGCTTTTTTGAGGTTGCTGCTATCGCAGAAAAAGGCTCTGGAATTGGTCCCGTGTAAGCGTCGCCAGAGTGAAGAAGAGCCCAGTCATATTGCTCTTGGGCCTGTGGGGATAGAGCTTGGAGTTGGGAGGATTCACTGGATATAGCTTTTGGTTTCAAAAACCACAAAGTTTGGGTGGGAATCGTTGTCTGGGTTTAGGGTTAGGGTTTAGGTTTTAGGGGTTTAGGGTTCAAGGTTTAGGGTTGAAGGTTCTGGAAAAGTAAGGTTTTTATAGGGCCACAGCCAACCGAGCAGCCGTCATCTCATTCCAGGGCTTAACGTCGACGACGGGGGCTTTCTCGGCCACAGCTTCCTTTCACTATATATATAGTATATATAAGCAACCGAAGCAACCGTTTGCTGTGTATAGGTTTGTGGAGTTCCGATTTAGGGCCTTCTTTTACTTGCAGGGTGATGGCTTAAATGATTCGGCCCGGGTACTGCACCGTCATCCACCACCGAGTTTGGTCCAGCCGGCTCCAGCGGCAGCTGCTTGTTGTCCTTTTTTGTGGGAGCTCTACTTCATTGTGTGGCTCTGGAGTTTGTTCTTCTTCTCACAAGTAAGGGTACACACACCCACAGGCCTCGGTCTTGGTGTTCGAATCGAAGGCTCCTTCTGCAAGCGGGGCAGCAGCATCCTCCTGGGGCTGGTGTTGTCGTCGGAATATGAAACTATGAATCTTTTAGGGCGGGTCGTTTGGGGTTCTCACATGATGCCATATAGCATTCTTAGATTTGGCCCCCCTAGCTGCCCTATAGCTCTTTGTACACATGTTGATTATATATACATATATATAAAAACACATGCAGATATGTGTAACAAAACATGTTGTTGAACTATGCAATGCAAGATTCTTTGGGTCGTGGACCACCATGTACCCAGAGCTCCCAGGCTTGCGGCTTCACCGTCTCCAAACCGTAAAGTTGCTCAGGTGGAACCTTTGGGTGTGGTGGTGCAAGGTGTTGCGGCGGTGGGTACGGGGGCTGGGTCGGCATCGCTTTGGCTTTTGGTGGGAGTGCTGGTTCTGGGACATTGGGCTCTGGTGGGCTTTGGGATGGCGGTGGTGCCTGGCCCAGTGGAGGGGGGGTGGGCGGAGGGCCTTTCCAAGGCGGCTGTTCTGGTGGTGGTGCCCACTTGCCCCACGACTCGTCTTCCTTCGAAGCTTTCGAAGGGGGCGGCTTCGCCAGCTCTGCCACCAGGTACTTGTTCGTCGCCATTTTCCCATGCCATTGCCCGTCGAGCGAAGCCCGGGCAAGCTGAGCGGCATCTGGCGAGTCCTTTGGTTTAGGGTTTGGGGGTTAGGGGTTTGGGGTTTATAGGGTTTAGGGTTTAGGGTTTATGTAGGGGTCGCAAGTAATTTTTCTCAAAACCAAGTTGCGAACTCTAAGAAGATCGAGCAGTGATCAGGCTTGCTCTGCTTCTTCTCCCAGTAACGCTCCCGCACCACTTGTATGTTCCGGCAATCCAGCACCCCAAGCTCCTCGATCGCCGCCCTGATCGCCTCGGCTCTCTCTCATGTAACTACATATATGTATGCCTGTCTATATGTGTACCAACCTCACCCTTTGTATATATGTGTAGATATAAGCATATATAATTAGACACAAAAGAAAAGTAATGAGTGTCAGATTGTGGCCAATAGACGTGTATTGAGTTTATCTATATCTACATATTGTGTACATATAAAGTATATATGTTAAACCCTAAACCCTAAACCCAAAGCTACTTTTCTTTCGAGTGGCCCACTTCGTCGCACTGTACGTGACATTCTTCACGTAGACACGGTAGCAGTCGACAGTAGCCATGGCCGCGAAGCAAAACTTGCTATATGTGTTAGAACACCCAAAGTGAACAGCCTTTATTCTTTGTGGATAAAAATGTGCCTAGAGCCTAGCCCCGGCGCCGAAAGCCTGACACCCGAAACTCGGTAATGGCTTTGGGTTGTATGCTTTAAAAGTCCAGAGCATCTATGCGAAGCTATCTACAATCCAAACCTTCTACAAATACTGTGAGGATAAGCCGCATCGGCACATGGTGGTGACATCGTGTCGAACACATCGTGTGTAGGAGATACTACGTCGCAAAACTAGAGTCTCTCCTGCTGTAAAGGAAACAGCGACCACGGCCACAAGTTTCGGCTCCAACATCATCTCGCAAAAAAGCCTCGATAAACCTCTTCAGCCGGCATTCTCTGCACTCAAGCAATTCCAACTCGAAAGTGTTAGACATTGGAGAATGTTTTTTTGGGGGCTCACAAGGAATCCGGGCTGTCGGTTTGCGGTTTAAGTTTGGGGAGTCGGGTTTGGGGTTTCGGGTTTTGGGGTTTATATAGGGTTTATGGGTTTAAAATTAGTTTTGGGTTTTAGGGCTTAGTGAGGGTTGAGGGTTTTTGTGAAATACTGCTTTAAAGGCAAGACACACTCGCAGGTAGATCTCGCAAGTAACACAAAGCTCCCCATCGCATGTAAAGCTGCACAAGGAAAATCTCGCAAGTAACACAAAGCTCCCCATCGCATGTAAAGGTGCACACAAGGAAAATCTCGCAAGTAATATACAAAGCTCCCCATCGCATGTAAAGGTGCACACAAGGAAAATCTCGCAAGTAATATACAAAGCTCCTCACATCGCATGTAAAAGGAAACACTCGCACAGGTAAAAAGCAGAACTCATCGCAAGTACATATACAAAAATCACCGTCGCAAGTAAACCTGCTTTGAGGCTTTAGGCTATTGGTGGTTTCGGGGTTACAAAGGCTTATATATACAGTATATGATAGGGATCAAATACATATATCACACAGAACAGGAAGCACTCAACCTCACACACACACACAAATGCAAGAAACATTTTTTCTCGCAGTCATTGCCCCTCTGCTGCCGGAAGGTTCACCCTTTTTGTGCTTCTCACTAAAAGGGCCAAAGATGCATTATGCTAAATGGCATTGTGGCAGATGTAGTGCTCTACATGTAAACGAAAGACATATAGAAACACACCGTGACTAGCACCCATGGGTTTTCTCAGATTTGTGGGAAAACAAACCACGTTTATATACAACATATATATGCTTGAAACTCAGATTGTTATATAGTCTACAAAGTTCAGAAAACCCAGGGTGCACATCACATCCCGCACTGAACACATTTTGGTTTTCAAACCCCCAGCGACTTCATGACGTCCTTTCGCAGCTTGTAGAGCTCCAAGAGCGGGATGCCCTGCTCGACGTAGGGAATCATCTTCTCGATCACCTCATGATGCTTCGGACAGCAACTGGAAATGATGCTCCTCAGCTTGCCGCCGTTATCGTAGTTGCGGATGTAGGATTTCTCAGAGTAGAACTCTACCTTGCAAGATCCGTACTTTTCGGCGGACAGCCATTTGTTAGACGGCGAAGTCGCCGCCGCCGGCTTCGGCTTCGCCGCCAGCTTCGCCACCTTCGTCTTCGCCGCCGACTTCGCCTTCGCTGTGGCTTTGGGCTTGGGGCTCTTCTCTTTCGGCTTGCCGGTGGCTTTGGGCTTCGAAGCACCCTTCTTTTTGGCCACAGCCACAGACACCGGCGGCATGAAAGCCATGGCATTTTTGAGGATGTCCAAGTCGCACTCATCCGTGGAAGAGATCACTTCCACATCCTTGGCCGGCTCAGCCCCGGCACCAGTCTTGATCTTTGCCTTTCCTGCCTTTTTGTTCTTTGCCTTTGTGGCCTTCTTCTTCAGGGTGCCCTTCTTCATAACGATCTTCTTCGGCTTGCTGCTCTTATGGATGTGCACAAACTTCTCCGCAAACTTCTTCGGCTCGCTGCTCTTCAAGGTGTCCGGAAACTTGGTCGGGCTGCTGTTCTTAAAGATTTCCGGCAACTCCGGGAACTCAGCATCCTGCAAAGGAGTAGGCTTCTCGTCACACCGAAAGGGAACAGGCTTCTCATCCTCCTTCACGGGAACAAGGGCCGTGCTGGGGGAATCAAGAGGCTTCGGGGCAAACTCCTGCACCTGCACCCTTTCCAGGCAAAGGTCAAGCTTCCTGATTGTATGTTTGCACAGACTTAGATAAAAAAGTTTGCAACACTTTTCTTTCTTCCGTCACACGAATTATATATATACAGCGAAAAAACACGAAAGACATATGTGCAGCCACGGCACACTTGATCCTCGTGCGACAGGGACCTGTAGACTTTCCGCTTGAAGCTCTCCTTCTGCTTCATCGCACGGAGGTGGCTAAGAAGAAGACGGATGGCGGTGTCCATCTTGTCCACAAGGTCCTCTGCCTTGTAGTCTTTGTGGCCTTCGAGCTGCAGGTTCTTTTGCTCGTGAAGGATCCAAAAGCTTCGGGTAACCCGCTGCGACAACAACTTCGTGTTCGGGGCGAGGCGAAGAAGGTCAAACAGCAGCCCAGCTGTCTTTGCCAACCACGGACCGTGGACGGCAGTGTGCCAAGTGTAGCTTATTGGCCCGCCCGGAGGGGGGCACAGTAAAGGCCACAGGTCCTTCGTCTTCTTGAACTCGAGAAAGCCCAACACCACCTTCGCCAGCTCCGTTGCTGTAATAAGCGGATCGGCAACCACTCGGTCCTTGGCATTTTTGCCCGTTGCAGCGGAAGCGCCCTCCGCCAGCTTGACCGAAGCTGCAGCTGCTAAGGAAGCCATGCTCGCAAGACTGTATATACTGTGTATGTATAGGATTTATGATTTCTCAAAAAAATGGAATGCATTTGTCTCTGTCTCCATCCAGCCTCGCACTTACCTCTGGGTCTCGTCTGGACCAAACACACAGCTGCAACGTCCGAAAATTTTTCTCACTCTCGGATCTCAGAAAAGTATATATATATATATATAGTAGATCTCTCGCATGTAACCTACAAGAGTCTCGCACAGGTAAAGGTGGACTCCTCGCAGGTATAAACTATATTGTGATGACTCTCGCAAATGTACATGTACCGATTTCTCGCATGTAAAAAGCACACATCGCAAGCAATCCGCCGGCTCGACCCAGCACAGAATCAAACCGAGCTGCGATTTCAACATGGAAAACCATGGCTTAACAAGTATGCTTGCAACACAATTCTCATAATTTTATCTTCACACCTGACCATGCCGCACTGTACAGTCGCAGGAAAATCTCATGCAATCAACAAGCAGAACCATGATAAAAGAAACAAAACCAACCAAAATTAGCTTGCATTTCACTTCTTCAAATTCGGGAATGTGTAACCTAAAAACATGTATTTTGCAGTGTAAAAAAATTTACATTGCAGTGTAAATTTTTTACTATACAAAGTAAATTAATTTACACTTTTTTTTTACGTAAATTTTTTCGTAAATTTGAAGTGTAAACCAAGCTTTGTTTAGTAAATTGCTCGCCACCTAAAATTAGGTAAACAGCAGGGTCAGGGTTCTGGAAGGTCGCCGTCAGAGCTCCCGCCACGGACAGGTTGCGCAGGACGTTCGTGCCCTTCAGGAGGTTGAACGTCGGCCCGCCGGTCCAGGACTGGCCGTTGCTCAGGGTCACGGTCAGGAGCGCGTCCGCGATGAGCTGGTTCGTCGCGACGGTGTCGCTGTAGCTCAGGAGCTGCGTGTCCGTGTAGTCTTTGCATTCCGTGATGCCGGCCACCAAATTGGCGGTGGCCTCCGCCCGCGTGAAGTGGTTCGTCAGGGCCGCGGCGATGGCTCCGTCGGTTTCGGCGATGCTGTAGCTGTCCACGGAGAAGGACAGGGTCCAGTTGTCGTTCGCGAGCTGGATGCTCAGGGGACCCGCGGCGTGCAAGTTGCGGATCTGATTGGTGCCGGCCAGCAGGTCCCAGGTAATCTCGCCGGGCCAGGCCGGAGCATTGACCAGATTAGTGGCGCCGCCGAGCGTGGCGATCTCCGCCAGGATGCTGTCGATGGATGCCTGCAGAGCCGTGATCTCGCTGGGCAGGGCGAAGGGTCCTGCGCTCTGCAGCGCCAAGATGTCGGCGTCGTGGCCGTCCAGCCGGCCGTCTCTGAGTGCCAGTGCGGCGTTGAGGGCCGCTTGCTGCACGTAGGCCAATAGAGCCGTGGCGACGCGCTGGTCCACGTCGGCGGCTGTTTGCCGGGCCGCCAGATCGATCGCCAGCTGGTCCACCACCGATTTCAGGGCGTAGGTTGCCGCAACAGTAGCTAATGTGGCGTTGTTGGCCGAAGCGATGCTGCTGTTCGTCGCAGCCGTCGTGGGGTGACTGGCTAATTTGAGGTCCACGGAAGCGGGCGTCGATTTACCATTGACCTCGACCTGAAGAGCATCCATGGGTCAGGCTGGTGTTGACGGCCACCAACCCGGAAGCGTTGGCCAGGATGGAGCCCTCTGCTGCGGCGAGGTCCGCCGCCAGGGCGTAGGGAGTCAGATCCGGAGCTGCGGGCAGGGCGGACAGTTGGCCCTGCAGCACCGCGATGGCTGCTGCGTTGACTCCGATGGCCGCGGTGTTTGCTGTGTGCTCCGTCTGTGGGGTGTAGGCTGTGAGCACCGTCGCCAGCTGGCCGGCGGAGATGCCCTGAAGCTCGATGACCGGCGGGGGTGTTGCGCCGTCGTCCAGGATCCGCCCGGTCAAAGTGGAAGGAAACAAACTCATTTACATCTAGTGCCCGGGCTCTGCGCCGGCCAGCTGGCGACGGTGCTCGAAGAGGGCAAAAAGGGTGCAAAAATCACTCAAAATAGCGATTATCCTAATTATCCTAATCGAGGACCGACACGCCGGAGCCTGAAAGCGTTACAATTTGATAACTGAGTTGGTGTATGTATATTCTCTGGACCCGGCCCGGCTGCATGTTCTTGAAGGTGAACCTCGCGAGGTCGCCGGAGCGCGTGCTGATGCCGCTCAGAGGGTGCTTGGGTACACGCTCCACGGGGAAGGCACAAATGAACTGGTTGTTGCTCCACTGGTTGTCGGCAATTCTCACATTTTTTATGGTCGAATCGTAGGTTCCGGCCAAAATCTCGAGGAAGTGGAATGCCTCCGCGTCGCTGGCCATAGGATAGCGGGGATATTGGAGCGCTCCCAGCTGCATTTGGGACTCCAGAGAGTTTGCCGAGAACTGGTTCCCGTCGCCCGGATGCTCGAAGTTGGCGCACTCGCCGAGCTGCAAATCGTTGACGTCCCGAAAGGTGACGAAGCATCCTAGTAATTTGCTCCAGGCGCGAGCCACTGTTACATTGAAAGAAGTGCTGCCGGCGGGGATGCTGGAGACCTGGGTGTGCATCGTTGGATACCCGAACGTCAAACTTCTGCCCGAAAGCATGATTTTTTCGAAGCTGTCGTACATCGCCGAATCAAGGTCGACTTGACTGGCCAGAACTCGGACATTTTCGATGGTGTAATCCGTCGAACCTTCGCCGGGGCGCAGGGCGTCGGCGGCCTCACTAAATTCCAATTCCAAACTTAGGTTTAATTGAGGAGGTAGAAATCGCCCTGCCTGGAAAAGACCGATCAAAGTTGGCGCCATGAGGGTGTCCTTGAAGCTCTCCGCCGGGATGGGCGCCGGCGCGCCGCCGACTTCCCAGAAGCCCGTGATGCCCTTGTTCCTATACCATTCGGCGGGCTTCAGCAGCGAGTACAGGTAGCAGCAGCGCCCGTATTCGCTGATGTCATCACAACGTTGACCATTGGCGAAGAGCTGTACCCGCTTGATGAAGCACGAGGGCTCCTGCGTGCCGGGGTTGAGGGCCAGGGTGGCCGAGTTGTTGCGCACCCGGAAAGCGATCTTGACGCTCTCGGGATCTATGAACGATCGACCGCTCGTAAGCGGTATTCTAGCCACTCTGGACGTGGTGGGGGTGAACGTCGAGAGACTCGATGGAAAGTATTGCACGTCTTTGCGGCTCATCACATAGTTCACGTTCGAAGAGGCCAGACGATAATTGAGGCTTTGTACGAGCTCATCTTGGACCCCTTGTGAGATGTTCTCCATGACCCTTTACTACCTACGCAAGTTCCGGTTCGTTCCTCAACTGGTCGAACGACGGCTGGGTGCCGAGGGGCCCGCGGTCCGAGCGAGACTGCCGGCTGATGCGGGAGCGGTCGCTGTCGGAAGAGACCGGGATGGGTGGGGCGTTCAAGCCGAAGGGCATCGGCTGCGCCCTCGGCCGCCGAGCCGGGCGGGCCACGATGCGTTGCTGCGGCTGTGCCTGCGGCTGGGGCTCGTCCTCCGACGTGTCGATCCTGAAGACCTGCGGGCGCTGCTGCTGCCGGCGCATCTCCTGAACCTGGAAGTGGTCCACGGCGCCCGACTCTTGCATCCCATTCAGCGTCTGCACATCCGTCGTCATGCTGGGCCGCGAGGCATCGGAGTCCGTGCCGCCTCCAGCATTGTCCATCATGAAGCCCGCCATGTTGGCGGCTCCCTGAATCGCCCAAGCAGTTCCCACGATAGCAGCGCCTGCGCCTGCAACGGCCAAGCCTCCCGCCGCAGCGCCCACCGTCCCCGCAGCTGCGAGGGCTCCCTCGCCGAGCAATGCCAAAGCTCCTCCACCCGCTTCCGCCGCAGTTGCCGCTTCGGCCCCTGCCGCTGCAGCCTCCGCCGCCGTGACAAAGCCTTCTGAAGCTTCCGCCTCCGCCAGCTGCTGTGTGGCGAACTGCTCGATGTCTTGCGCGGCCGCTCGCTCCACCTCCGCGGCTCTCTGGCCGGCTCGCTCCAGCAAGGGCTCGACTTCGGAGGGTCTGCCGATGATTTGCGGCGGGGGCACTTCGTCTGGCGGCGGGCCCAATCCGGGCGGCCTCCTCGGGATCCGCAGCGTGCGGTCCAGCCAATCTCCTCCGCCCCTCAAAACGTTGAAGGTCTGGTTCTCGGCGACGCTTCGGCTCGCCGCCGCAGCGCCCGCAGCGCCCCCTGCGATGATCGCCTACGCGGCTTGGATGCCCGATTCCCTCATGCGACCTCCGAGCGTCGGGGGCCTCGGAGGGTTCAGACCGTCGTTGCGCAGGGCCTGGCCTGGGTCCATGCCTCCGTCATCGGAGTCCGGTAGAAAAGATGGGCGAGTGAACTCTCTGGGCGGGCGAGGAGGGAACTCCGTCGTAACCCTCGTCGGCTGTTTCAAAAGCAGCCGCTGGGTTCAGCTGGGTGTGGGGCATCGGTGCATCGCTGATGGGCTCGGGGGCATTGGGGTAATCGTCCAGGTAGAAGTGGCTGGATGTGTAGATGCTCGCCTTGCGGTTGGGTAGGGGGATGTCGAGGGGCTCGCCCTCAGCTATGTAGCCGAGGGCAATACGGGTTGGGTGATGTATCTTCAAACACAGAAACATGCGTGCTCCGTGGTCGACATCCTAGTGAAGCTTTCCGTGAAGTGGCACTCAGCGGCTCAGAAAGAGGCACCAGTCGGTCGAGTCCCCTTACGATGCATCCTCCTACAAGGTCTGGTTCAGGAGCTCCTCAACAGGTTGAGCCGTCAGGAAGTGGTCGATGCAGCAAAACAAGCGGGATGGGTGACAGACGACGGGTGGATTTATCAGGTTTGGTGCCCAAACAGCCGATGTCTCAAAGCAAACGTGAGCAAATCCCCAATGTCCCATGCGACGATGCTGGAAAAGCTACAGACTTTGCAGCGGGCTCTAGCGAACGACTCCGCAATCCACCGTTTCAGATCATTGAGACCCCTCCGGGAGCAGATGGAAGGCGAGACAGTGGTTATGCTATTGGACTTAGCGATACTCGAGGAAGATGGCAAGCTTGCCCAGGCACTCATGCAGGAATTGACGGGAAACTCCGTATGTCAGGTCGTAGGCCTCCAGTTCCGGAGAGAGTCGCTGCAGCGTTCTTCATTGGCGCGGGAGCTCCAGCAGACATTGAACGACTCCTACATGTCCTAAGTCTTCGCAACAGCACCCAGATTTGTTACGCGAACTCTGTGATTCTTGCATACCTGTGGTGCATACGCTTTAGTTCTCTTTCGTGGTTGCAAGCACTCGGCCTCGCTGCACATCCCATGGAACTCTTGCTACAGGTACATCGTCCCACCTTGACTTCGTTCCATCAACTCACCTTCCTGTGGCAGGATTGGCCTCGACCTCACTTACAACATGATGCTTCAGAGTTTTGGGCTCATTTCCTGTCAACCACAGGTGGCATTGCTCGTGTTGGAGAATGGGAGGCTCGCAAAGCAATCGAGGCTGGCATACGAATTATGGTTACCGGCTCCAGCGCGCAGGCTTTGACCATCCCGGTGCCAACACCAAATCGTTCAGGCTCGACTTCCGTACAAGCGTGCATCACAGCGTGGCGACGCCAACATAGATCTCAGATGTATGCTTTTACAGCGCTGCCACCAGTATTGTGCCTGCACCTTGAACGATACACTTATGCACATGGCAGAGTTCGTAAAACCAAGGTACGGCTACAGCTTCCTGATGAGGTCATTCGGATACCCAAATTTGCTAATGACACCTCGCTGGACATAGAGTACATGCCATACCGGTTGATATCGGGCATCATTCACATGGGCTCGTCAGTCCACAATGGTCACTACACGACTTTCGCGCACCGTCCTGAAGGCATATGGCTTATGGATGACAATCGTAAAGGTCAGTGGATATCTCAGCTTTCGTCACAACAGCTTTCCAACATATACATGTTGTGGGCGATTCCGGACACAGCAGCTCCTCCAGGCGGATCGTGAATGGGTGCAGCGAGTGCGCTACTCAATGCTACCTTTGATGATTTCTTTCGTGAAGCTTGATCTTCCAGTGAGGCCTCGCTGACTCTGAAGCGTGTGATTGCACATGTTTCCTTCCTCCCGCATTTTGCGGTGGTTAATTAACTAGCGCCGTGGCCAGCTGCTGTAGCGTGCTTGGTCACGAGTGACGACGCTCTCCCGTACAGTGCAACCTGCTTTGCCTTTAGGGGCGGGGTTGTTTTTGCTGACGTGTGTTTGTTGGTCTTGAAGTTTGCAACGCAAACGAGCTCTAGAAGCTCCGGGTACCCTGGTTCACCCGTTCTCACCTGCCACAAGGCGGCTTCGACGCTGCTGTGCACAAAGTACAAAAGTAGCCGAGGACCTGGCCGAAGCTGGGCTTCACGCGGAAGCCGTTGCTTCTGCGCTCCTCCATTTACTTACAGCATCCCCCCGTAGACCTGGGAGTCGCTGGTGTTCCTGCCGGCGGCCACGTCCCGCGCCATGCGTTGGATGCCCGCGCGCTCCGCCGGAGCGTAGCGGAGCTGGGGAATCCGTCGGTTCACGGCCTCCGTCATCCTGCCGAGCTCGTCGGCGTAGGTCTCGCCTTCTTGGCGGAGGCGGCGGTTCGAGAGCCACTCGTTGAAAGCTTGCGCCTAGTGCAGCCGCTAAACTACATTTGATTCCGATGCTGCGTAGAGGCTTGGTTTCCACAACTGTTTAAACAACGTTTTCACTGGTCGACATGCAGCTGTGCGCAGCGATGTCGGGGTCGCCTGCTGCCATACGTGGCGAGGCAATGTTAGTACCGAGAGTGTGATTTTCATGTGATCGTGGACGGAGCTGTTGTTCGGGTTGTTCCGGGCGGTTGGTTGTTGTCGTGCTGTCTTCGTTCTCGTCGTCGTCGTTCGTTCGCTGTTGCCTGTCTGTTCGTTCGTGTTCCTTTCGTTTTGTTTGTTTGTTGTTTGTTCGTTGTGTTGTGTTGCTTTTGTTCTTGTTTTGTTGTGGGTTCCTTCGTCGTTCGTTGCTTTTGTGGTTGTGTTGTGGTGTGTCGTTGTCGGGGCTGGGCTTCGTTTGCCCGTTGGCTTTGGCTTTGGGTCTTTTGTTTGCTCGCATCCTGATTTCATGAAATCACATTGCCGCCAACCGAGCGGCCGGGATCACTCCTGCTCACCTTAGCGCCAGCCGTCCTACTTGAGCGGTGCGTGTGGAAAGGAAAAAAGCTTGCGCCTCGACGAGCTGCTGGTGCCGCCGGCGCATCAGGGGATTGAGGTTGTAGCTGGGGTACATCTTGTGGAACTGCCGAAGCATGAAGGGTTCGTTGCGCCTCTCGAGGGGCATCATCTTCTTTACAGTTCCAGAGTGTTTCGGGCAAGAAGCTGCATGTATCTATCTTGTCGCTCCATGTACCTGAGAGCCCGCTCCTGGGCGGGCGTCATCCTCACAGGCTCCACTGGCGGGGCAGCCTGCGGGGGCTCCGGGGCAGGCTCGGGAGTGGCTGGAGCCTTTGGAGCCTGCGGAGTGTGCGAGGGCTCGGGAGCTGGTGCTGCGACCTCCTCGACCGGGACCGTTTTCGGTGGCTTGGGTTTGTTTTTGCTTCCGGGCGGACGCCCTCTTCGCTTTGGGGCTGGGGCGGCTGGCGTCTCGGGCACGGGGGCCGGAGCAGGCTCCTCAGCAGGCTCTGGGGTTTCAGTCGCTGGAGGCTCCTGAGGAGTTTCCTCCACCACCAGCTCATTTTCCTCCGTCATTTTACTTCATTAAACATTTAAGTTTCATAGTCGAGGAAAATCGCGAAGGAAACGGAAGTGCCGCGGGTGTTAACCACATTCCCGTCGACGTCGGTGAGCTTGAAGCGCAGGGTGCGCAAGGTAATGGGCCCGTGGAGTTTCACGAAATGGCCCTCGTCCGTTCTCGTTTGCATTATGTTGCCGATGCCTTTGTCGATAATCATTTTCGCGATGATGTCCTGACCCAGGGGGCCCTTGATGTCGGCGGCGGTGGCGAGCGTGGAGCAGCGCAGGAACAGCTCGCTGTAGGGGTTCATCGTGACGAACGTGAATATTTGGAGAGAGCCCTCGATGAAGGAGGGCCCGAGCAGGTGGTTCATGCTCAAGGGGCGGCTGGGCGTGGCGCCGGCGGGGTAAGAGCCGGTGCCGGGAAAGAGGCTCCGGATCTCGGCGTCGTTTAGGATGCGGCGGTTCGCGTCGTAGGCCACTCCGATCTCGTTCGTTTGCTCCACGTAAGTGGCGCTCGCGTAGTTGGAGGATATCCAGCTAGCCAAACGAGCTCCGGTGTAGGCCCCAACAGGAAGCGCAGCCCAATTGAGAGTCTGCAGGGCCTCGTCGATCCAGTACATGTAGAAGCCGCGGTCCGTGGAGAGGAAGGCGTCGGCCACCCGAAACTTCAGCACCGACAGCCTGGCGCCCGTCTGGAGGTGGAGGGTCTCTCCGATGTCGAACTCGAAGGAAGAGTCGTCCCCGGCGATGCGCTTCCGGCTATCCACGTAAATCGTGCAGCTCATCCTTTTCCTTCTCCGGAAGAAACTCCGCCCCGTCGACTTCTCGGAGATCTGCCGGGCCCGCTCAGGGTAGGGCCAGCGCGGTTCCACGATGCGGGTGCTGCTGCAGCAATGGCACTCACTGTCCAAGACCGGCCCGCCCCCCAGGAGCTTGCCCACCACCTGCGACAGGATCGTCCCCATTATTTTCGATCACGAAGCGTTCCTCCCAGCGCTTGTAGAACATTTCGGGCCGGGGCTTGAGATAGTGGATGAAGAGGAAGCTGTAGGGCTCCCTCGTCGCCTCCTCGTAGATGGCCTGCGGCTCCTTCTTGGGCAGCAGCGCCGTGAGCTCCTCGAGGACGGCTTCCAGCTCGAGCTGGTTGCGGAGGCGCCAGACGCACATGAACTGCATGTTCACCCGGACCGCAGCGCTAATGAGCCGGAGCTTCTGGGAGGAGACCCAGGTCGAGATCTGCATGTGGCGTCCGCGGATGAAGAGCGTGTCCAGCGCCCCGTCGCCGGTGCGGCGGTGGAGCTCCGGCTGATCCGCGAAGTCGTCGATCACGATCAGGATCTGGTAGAGCTTCTTGAAGCCCAGCTCCTTCGTGGTTCGGGTGATCTTCTTCTGCTGCTGGATGATGGTGCGCAGGGCCCCCTCGTCCCACTTGTCGAAGTAGACCTGCTCTCGCTCCGTGTTGACGCCCATGTGGTGCTCGATGAAGTCCTTCACGGGCTTCCAGGCGTCGTCGATCTCGATGCTCGGGCTGAAGATGTAGATCCGTTCGAAAACCGACTCGCCGCCGCTTGTCATGTACTGGTCCAGGATGGCTGAGATCAGGGCCACCGTCTTCCCCGATTTCGAGGGCCCGAGGAAGATGCCCGTGCACGGCACGCGGGGGACGATCGGGTCGCGTGGCTGTTTTGAGGTGTACTCGGTGGTGGGGAAGAGCTTCACCTTTATTTCTATTCCAGGCTCTCCGCGATCTCCTGGCACAGCCGGGGCGGCAGGGAGTACAACTGGTTTCGGGTCTGGCCGCTGCCTTGCCTCTGAGCGGTGCCGGCCATCTCGGAAGGCTTCGCAGCGGCTGCGCTTGGAGCAGACCGCTTGGCTGGGAACCCAAGGCAGGTTGTTCCATATTCGGGTGGTCTTCTGGTAGCGAAAGCCGTACATGCAGTAGGACACATCGTTGTAAGGCAGCGCTTGCATGTAGGGCCGACTTTTGAGCAGGCCCGTTCGCGGGTTCTCGACGGCCCACCACCGAGGCCGGAGGTGGCCGATGATCTCGATGGTTTTCAGAACCAAGCCATCGCCCTCGGTCAGCCGTCGGGGTCGCCGGGTCAGGGCTCTCGAGAATTCCGTGCAGACGGGAGAGGCCCAGATGAAGTCGAAGTGCCCGGGCGGGTAGGTCCGGTAATCCCATTCCTGAATCTCGGCGCAGATGGTGGGTCGAGTCGTCGCGTCCGTGTCAAGACTCGTTACCTCCCAGCCAAGGGCCTCGAAGGCACGGCCCACCGACTTCGTGCCGGAGAACAATTCCAGAAGTCTCATGGTTTTCCCAGGGCAATGACAGAAGCCACAAGCCGAGAAAGACGCCCGCCAGCGTGACGACCGCGCAGGGTCCGGGCGTCATCCCTTCGAGCGACGGCATTTTTTATGTTATACGGAAGGAAAGGGAGCAGCATGGAGCCGCAAAAGCAAGCCACCAGCGAATCGGCTATTCAGCTCGGCGATCTGACGATCAACGCGAAGGGCGGCAAGTACGTCCCCTTGCGCCGGAACGGCGGTCCGCCGGTGTGGCAGTCGGCGGAGTGGCAGAAGATCATCTGGCACCCGGCCGCCTTCAACGACCCGAGCGCCAAGCGCGTGGGTCTGTGCCTGGAGCCCGAGGAGGCTTCCAAGGCGCAGCTCCAGGAGATCGAGCAGCACCTCGTCAGGGCCCTGACGGCGCTGTCGCTTTCTGAGCCGAAGGTCTTCGGCAAGTTTCTGACCGAGGCGGATGTGAAGGACCGCTTCCAATCGTGCCTGAAAACGAGCCCACGGGGCGGCTCGTACCTCAAGCTGAAGATGGACTGGGGGCGAGTCCGCATGTGGGGGCCCAATCAGGAGGAGCTGGCGGAGCCCGGCAACCTCGCCGGCAGGGAGTGCAGGGTCCGGGGCGAGCTGCGCCAAATATGGCTGATGTCCAACCAGTGCGGCCTACTGCTCGAAGTGACCGATGTGCAGCTGAAGGACTACGAGGCCGCCGGTCCCGCGTGCCCCTTCTAGAGCACGGTCAGGAGCTCGCTGCTGGTGGCGCGGCTGGTGCCAACGTAGAGGTGCTTGAGAGTGAAGTGCGGGCTCTCGGTGTCGCACAGGAAGACCCGCCCCTCGAGCGTCAGGCCTTGGCACGAGGCGTAGGTGATGGCGTGGCACAGCCGGGTGTGCTTGAGGAGGGCGGCGTGGGTGAAGGAGTCGCCGCCGTCCAAGACGATCTTTTCGGGGCCCACTTCGGCCACGTGCACGTAGATGCCCTTGCTGACCCGGCCGCCGGCCCCGATGAGCTTCAGGCCGGGCCAGACCCCCATGGTCTGTGGCATGTTGGTGGTCGTCGGGCCAGTGCCGGTGTACTCGATCGTGACAGCTTCCGGCGGGGCCAGGCGACGGTTGTCCCGGGTGTTGATCCTGATGCGG